>CM074125.1:54042874-54642874 GCA_037177725.1 Cyamopsis tetragonoloba
GTGTACTATACATTTGAAAATAGGGTGTTTTTTAATTTGAATATGAAATTTTTTTTAATTTATTATATTATTGTACTTTTTTGAAAACAATGTATTATTCACCTCGAAGTTTCTAGCTTAATTAACATAGTTTTTTATATATTGAAAATTGCAACATTTGTTTCTTGAAATCGTGTTCTATACAATTGATAAATAGGGTATTTTTTACTTTGAAAATGAAAATGTTTTTTTAAAATTTATTATATTATTTTACATTTTTAAAAAAATGTATTTTTCACCATGAAGTTTCTAGCTTAATTTAGATAATTTTTAATATTTTTAAAATTGCAACATTAATTTCTAGATATCGTGTACTATACACTCGAAAAATAGTTGTTTTTTTTACTTTAAAAATAAAAATGCATATTTTAAAATTTTTAAATTATTTGATTCTTTTGAAACATTGTATTGTTCACTTTCAAGTTTCTAGCTTAATTTACACAATTTTTTATGTATTTAAAGTTGCAAATTTGTTTCTAGAAATCGTGTACTTTACACTTGAAAAATAGGGTGTTTAGTAATTTTAATATGAAAATGTTTTTTTTAATTTAATTATATTATTTTTCTTTTTTGAAAATAATGTATTGTTCACCTTAAAGTTTCTAGCTTAATTTACACAGTTTTTTATATATTTAAAATGGCAACATTTGTTTCTAGAAATCGTGTACTATACACTAGAAAAATAGGGTGCTATTATACTTTGAATATAAAAATGTGTTTTTAAAATTATTTATATTATTTTACTTTGTTGAAAATAATGTATTGTTCAACTTGAAGTTTCTAGCTTAATTTACACAATTTTTTATATTTTTAAAATTTCAACAATTGTTTCTAGAAATCGTGTACTATACACTAGAAAAATAGGGTGTTTTTTAATTTGAATATGAAAATTTTTTTATTTTTAATTTATTATATTATTTTATTTTTTTGAAAACAATGCATTGTTCACCAAGAAGTTTCTAGCTTAATTTACATAATTTTTTATGTTTTTAAATTTGAAATTTTAATTTCTAGAAATCGTGTACTATACACTCGAAAAATACGTGTTTTTTTACTTTAAAAATTAAAACGCATATTTTAAAATTTTTATATTTTTAAAATTGCAACATTTGTTTCTAGAAATCGTGTACTATACACTTGAAAAATAGAGTGTTTTTTACTTTGAATATGAAAATGTGTTTCTTTTTAAAATTTATTATATTATTTTAGTTTTTTGAAAACAATGTATTGTTCACCATGAAGTTTCTAGCTTAATTTAAACAATTGTTTATATTTTAAAAATTGCAACATTGATTTCAAGAAATCGTGTACTATACACTTAAAAAATAGGTGTTTTTTTACCTTAAAAATGAAAATGCATTTTTAAAAATATTTAAATTATTTGATTCTTTTGAAAACAATGTATTATTGTTCACCTTGATGTTTCTAGCTAAGGTTACACAATTTTTTATATATTTAAAGTTGCAACATTTAATTCTAGAAATCGTGTACTATACAATCGAAAAATAGGGGTTTTTTTACTTTTAAAAGTAAAACGCATATTTTAAAATTTTAAAATTATCTTATTCATTTGAAAACAACGTATTATTCACCTTGATGTTTCTAGCTTAATTTACGCAATATTTTATATAGTTAAAATTGCAACATTTGTTTCTAGAAATCATGTACTATACACCCAAAGAATAGGGGTTTTTTTTTACTTTAAAATATAAAATGCATATGTTAAAATTTTAAAAGTATTTGATTCATTTGAAAACAATGTATTATTCACCTTGGACTTTCTAGCTTAATTTACACAATATTTTATGTATTTAAAATTGCGACATTTGTTTCTAGAAATCGTGTACTTTACACTTCAACAATAGGGTGTTTTTTAATTTGAATAAGAAAATGTTTTTTTAAATTATTTATATTATTTTACTTTTTTGAAAATAATGTATTGTTCAACTTGAAGATTCTAGCTACATTTAGTCAATTTTTTATATTTTTAAAATTTCAACATTTGTTTCTAGAAATCGTGTACTAGACACTAGAAAAATAGGCTGTTTTTTACTTTAAAAATGAAAACACATATTTTAAAATTTTTGAATTATATGATTCTTTTGAAAACAATCTATTGTTCACCATGAAGTTACTAGCTTAATTTGCTCAGTTATTTATATTTTTAAATTTGCAACAATTGTATCTAGAAATCATGTACTATACACTTGAAAAATAGGGTGTTTTTTAATTTGAATATGAAAATGTTTTTATTTTTAATTTATTATATTATTTTACTTTTTTAAAAACAATGTATTTTTCACCATGAAGTTTCTAGCTTAATTTACATATCTTTTTATGTTTTTAAAATTGCAATTTTAATTTCTCGAAATCGTGTACTATACACTTGAAAAATTAGGTGTTTTTTACTTTAAAAATGAAAATGCATTTTTTAAAATTTTTAAATTATTTGATTCTTTTGAAAACAATGTATTTTTTTCACCTTGATGTTTCTAGCTAAGGTTACACAATTTTTTATATATTTAAAATTGCAACATTTGTATCTAGAAATCGTGTACTATACAATCGAAAAATAGGGGTTTTTTTCCGTTTAAAATTAAAACACATATTTTAAAAATTTAAAATTATTTGATTCATTTGAAAACAATGTATTATTCACCTTGAACTTTCTAGCTTAATTTACACAATATTTTATGTATTTAAAATTGCAACATTTGTTTCTAGAAATCGTGTACTTTACACTTCAAAAATAGGGTGTTTTTTAATTTGAATATGAAAATGTTTTTAATTTTAATTTATTATATTATTTTACTTTTTTGAAAATAATGTATTGTTAACCATGAAGTTTATAGCTTAATTTACTTATTAGTTTATATTTTTAAAATTGAAATTTTAATTTCTAGAAATAGTGTACTATAAACTCGAAAAATAGGTGTTTTTTTACTTTAAAATAGAATCGCATATTTTAAAATTTTTAAATTATTTGATTCTTTTGAAAACATTGTATTGTTCACCTTGAAGTTTCTAGCTTAATTTACACAATTTTTTATATATTTGAAATTGCAACATTTGTTTCTAGAAATCGTGTACTATACACTCGAAAAATAGGGGTTTTTTTACTTTAAAAATTAAAACGCATATTTTAAAATTGTAAAATTATTTGATTCTAATTAAAACAATGTATTTTCAACTTTATGTTTCTAGCTTAATTTACATAATATTTTATATATTTAAAATTGCAAATTTTTTTTCTAGAAATCGTGTACTATACACTTGAAAAATTGGGTGTTTTATTAATTTGAATATGAAAATGTGTTTTTAAATTATTTATATTATTTTACTTTTTTCAAAATAATATATTGTTTACCTCGATGTTTCTAGCTTAATATAGACAATATTTTATATATTTAAAATTGCAACATTTGTTTCTAGAAATCGTGTGCAATACACTTGAAAAATAGGGTATTTTTTAATTTGAGTACGAAAATGTTTTTTTTTTAAATTTATTAATTATTTTACTATTTTGAAAGTAATGTATTGTTCACCATGAAGTTTCTAGCTTAGTTTACACAATTTTTTATATTTTTAAAATTTCAACATTTGTTTCTAGAAATTGTGTACTATACTAGAAAAATAGGGTGTTTTTTACATTAAAAATGTAAAGGCATATTTTTAAATTATTTGATTCTTTTGAAAACAATCTATTTTTCTCCATGAAGTTTCTAACTTAATTTACACAGTTTTTTATAATTTTAAAATTTCAACCTTTGTTTCTAGAAATCATGTACTATACACTTGAAAAATATGGTGTTTTTTAATTTGAATATGAAAATATTTTTATTTTTAATTTATTATATTATTTTTCTTTTCTGAAAACAATGTATTTTTCACCATGAAATTTCTAATTTAATTTACATAATATTTTATATTTTTAAAATTGCAATTTTAATTTCTAGAAATCGTGTACTATACAGTGGAAAAATAGATATTTTTTTACTTTAAAATAGAAAACTCATATTTTAAAATTTTTAAACTATTTGATTCTTTTGAAAACATTGTATTATACAATGGAAAAATAGGTGTTTTTTTACTTTAAAATAGAAAACGCATATTTTAAAATTTTTAAATTATTTGATTCTTTTGAAAACATTGTATTATTCATCTTGAAGTTTCTAGCTTAATTTACACAACTTTTTGTATATTTAAAATTGCAACATTTGTTTCTAGAAATCGTGTACTGTACACTCGAAAAATATTTTACTTTAAAACTTAAAACGCATATTTTAAAATTTTTAAATTATTTGATTCAAATGAAAACAACGTATTATTCACCTTGAAGTTTCTAGCTTAATTTACACAATATTTTATATATTTAAAATTGCAACATTTGTTTCTAGAGATCGTGTAATATATACTTGAAAAATAGACTTTTTTTTTATTTGAATATGAAAATGTGTTTTTTTAAATTATTTATATTATTTTACTTTTTTGAAAATAATATATTGTTCACTTCGAAGTTTCTAGCTTAATATACACAATATTTTATATATTCAAAATTGTAACATTTGTTTCTAGAAATCGTGTACAATACACTTGAAAAATAGGGTATTTTTTAATTTGAATACGAAAATGGTTTTTTTAAATTTATTATATTATTTTACTTTTTCGAAAATAAGGTATTGTTCACCATGAAGTTTCTTGCTTAGTTTACACAATTTTTTATATTTTTAAAATTTCAACATTTGTTTCTAGAAATCGTGTACTATACACTAGAAAAATAGGGTGTTTTTTACTTTAAAAATGAAAACGCATATTTATAAATTATTTGATTCTTTTGAAAACAATCTATTGTTCACCATGATGTTTCTAGCTTAATTTACACAGTTTTTTATATTTTTAAAATTGCAACATTTGTTTCTAGAAATCACACTTGAAAAATATGGTGTTTTTAAATTTGAATAGGAAAATGTTTTTATTTTTAATTTATTATATTATTTTACTTTTCTGAAAACAATGTATTGTTCACCATGAAGATTCAAATTTAATTTACAAAATATTTAATATTTTTAAAATTGCAATTTTAGTTTCTAGAAATCGTGTACTATACACTGGAAAAATAGGTGTTTTTTTACTTTAAAAATGAAAATGCATATTTTAAGTAATTTAAATTATTTGATTCTTTTGAAAACATTGTATTGTTCACCTTGAAGTTTCTAGTTTAATTTACTTAATTTTTATATAATGAAAATTATAACATTTGTTTCTAGAAATCTTGTACTATACACCTGAAAAATAGGTTGTTTTTTAATTTGAATATGCAAATGTTTTTTTTAAATTAGTTATATTATTTTACTATTTTGAAAATAATGTATTGTTTACCATGAAGTTGCTAACTTAATTTACACAATTTTTTATATATTTAAAATTGCAACATTTGTTTCTTGAAATCGTGTATTATACACTTGAAAAATAGGGTGTTTTATACTTTGAATATGAAAATGTTTTTTTTAAATTTATTATATTATCTTACTTTTTTGAAAACAATGTATTGTTCACCAAGAAGTTTCTAGCTTAATTTACATAATTCTATATATTTTAAAAATTGCAACATTGATTTTAAGAAATCGTGTACTATACACTTAAAAAATAGGTGTTTTTTTATTTTAAAAACGAAAATGCATTTTTTAAAATTTTTAAATTATTTGATTCTTTTGACAACAATGTATTATTGTTCACCTTGATGTTTCTAGCAAAGGTTACACAATTTTTTTATATATTTAAAATCGTAACATTTGTTTCTAGAAATCGTGTACTATATATTCGAAAAATAGGGGTTTTTTTACTTTTAAAATTAAAACGCATATTTTAAAATTTTAAAATTATTTGATTCATTTGATAACAATTTAGTATTCACCTTGAGGTTTCTAGCTTAATTTACACAATATTTTATGTAGTTAAAATTGCAACATTTGTTTCTAGAAATCATGTACTATACACTCGAAAAATAGGTAATTTTTACTTTAAAATAGAAAACGCATATTTTAAATTTTAAAATTATTTGATTCATTTTAAAACAATGTATTATTCACCTTGAACTTTCAAGCTTAATTTACACAATATTTTATATATTTAAAATTGCAACATTTGTTTCTAAAAATCGTGTACTTTACACTTCAAAAATAGGGTGTTTTTTAATTTTAATATGAAAATTTTTTTAATTTAATTTATTATATTATTTTACTTTTTTAAAAAGAATGTATTGTTCACCATGAAGTTTCTAGCTTAATTTACATAATATTTTATATTTTTAAAATTGCAATTTTATTTTCTAGAAATCGTGTACTATACACTCGAAAAATAGGTGTTTTTTACTTTAAAATAGAAAACACATATTTGAAAATTTTTAAATTATTTGATTCTTTAAAAACATTGTATTGTTCACCTTGAAGTTTCTAGCTTAATTTACACAATTTTTTATATATTTAAAATTGCAACATTTGTTTCTAGAAATCATTTACTATACACTTGAAAAATAGGGTATTTTTTAATTTGAATACGAAAATGCTTTTTTTTAAATTATTTATATTATTTTACTTTTTTGAAAATAATGTATTGTTCACCATGAAGTTTCTAGCTTAGTTTACACATTAAAAATAGGGTGTTTTTTAATTTGAATATGAAAATGTTTTTATGTTTAATTAATTATATTTTTTTAATTTTTTTAAAACAATATTTTGTTCACCATGAAGTTTCTAGCTTATTACATAATTTTTATATTTTTAAAATTGCAATTTTAATTTCTAGAAATCGTGTACTATACAATAGAAAAATAGGTGTTTTTTAACTTTTAAAATAAAAACGCATATTTTAAAATTTTTAAGTTATTTGATTCTTTTGAAAACATTGTATGGTTCACCTTAAAGTTTCTAGCTTAATTTACACACTTTTTTATATATTTAAAATTGCAACATTTGTTTCTAGAAATCGTGTACTATACACTCGGAAAATTGGGGTTTTCTTACTTTAAAAATTAAAACGCATATTTTAAAATTTTTAAATTATTTTATTCAAATGAAACAATGTATTATTCACCTTGAAGTTTCTAGCTTAATTTACACTATATTTTATATATCTAAAATGTCAACATTTGTTTCTAGAAATCGTTTACTATACACTTGAAAAATAGGGCATTTTTTAATTTGAATACGAAAATGTTTTTTTTTAAGTTTATTAAATTATTTTACTTTTTTGAAAATAATGTATTTTTCACCACCAAGTTTCTAGCTTAGTTTACACAATTTTTTTATAATTTTAAAATTTCAACATTTGTTTCTAGTAATCATGTACTATACACTAGAAAAATAGGGTATTTTTTAATTTAAAAATCAAAACGCATATTTTAAATTTTTTAATTCTTTTGAAAACAATTTATTGTTCACCATGAAGTTTCTAGCTTAATTTACACAGTTTTTTATATTTTTAAAATTGCAACATTTGTTTCTAGAAATTGTGTACTATACACTTGAAAAATAGGGTGCTTTTTAATTTGAATATGAAAATGTTTTTATGTTTAATTTATTATATTTTTTTTAATTTTTTGAAAACAATGTATTGTTCACCATGAAGTTTCTAGCTTAATTTACATAATTTTTTATATTTTTAAAGTTGCAATTTTATTTTATAGAAATCGTGTACTATACACTAGAAAAATAGGGTGTTTTTTAACTTTAAAAATGAAAACGTTTATCACCCTAATTTTTTAAAAATAGTAGTTACTGAAAACTATGAGCTTTTAAAAAATTTGATACTTAAAAATTTTTCCTTGAAACAATAAATCTGATTATTTGGTTTCACTTAAAATATAGCGGAAAACGTTTCTTTATTCAAGATATGATTTCCTATACAGCTGAACCGCAATATCTCTGAACAACAAACTTATGTTTACCAAGTGTGGTTTTACCTAAGCAAAGCCTAACGCTTTGTCTTATCTATTGCTTTAGCTCCACAGTCCTCCAATACCTGCAATACTGCGACCGTCAGTTATATGTTAAACATATAACCGAGTAACCCTCGGTCTAACTAAAAATATTTTTACAGTATTGCAGCCAATCTAACTAGAAAACTGCCCCAAATCACATTCCTAGCAAACACACACAAGATTTATGCAATGACATTAAAACATGTATGCATGCCATGATCATTTTCCATTTTTCATTTTCTTTATTTCCTCTTTTAACGGGAAACCCTGTCCACCGGGAATCCACCAAAACACGTGGCAGTAACGCGTATTGAGCTCATCATCATCACGATCCTGGCGAGCGTCCCCCAAGGATCCTCCTGCCGGGCTTCTAACTCTCTCTCGAGCTAGCCTAGGGATCCATCTACCTCGTGAAGATAGTACTCTTTGTACTTAGACTACCTACCTCGTGAAGATAGCACAATACTTCAGGTTATCTTTCCCCTTTCGGGATAACCCTACATTCTCATCTTTTTCTCATATTTTGCTCTGTCCTCTTACCCGGTCTACCTCCGGTGGAACTTAACCCTCTTGCTCAATACCTATTGAGTAAGAAAGGTCCTCTTACCCGGTCTACATCCGGCGGAACTTAACCCTCTTGCTCAATTTCTATTGAGTGGGAAGAGCCTCATTTAACATTTCCATATTCAGTTCTAATGCATCACACATTCACATTAAGAACATAGCGTACTATACACTTGAAAAATAAGGTGTTTTTTAATTTGAATATGAAAATGATTTTTTCTAAATTTATTATATTATTTTACTTTTTTGAAAATAATGTTTTGTTCACCACGAAGTTACTAGTTTAATTTAAACAATTTTTTTAGATTTTTAAAATTTCAACATTTGTTTCCAGAAATCGTGTACTATAAACTAGAAAAATAGAGTGTTTTTTACTTTAAAAATGAAAACGAATATTATTAAAATTTTAAATTATTTGATTCTTTTGAAAAAAATCTATTGTTCACCATGAAGTTTCTAGCTTAATTTACACAATTTTTTTATATTTTTAAAATTGCAACATTTTTTTCATTAAATAGTGGACTAAACACTTGAAAAATAGGGTGTTTTTTAATTTGAATATGAAAATGTTTTTTTTAAAATTTATTATATTTTTTTACTTTTATAAAAACAATTTATTGTTCACCATGAAGTTTCTACCTTAATTTACATAATTTTTTATATTTTTAAAATTGCAACATTAATTTTTAGAAATCATATACTATATACTCGAAAAATAGGTGTTTTTTTTACTTTAAAAATGAAAACATATATTTTAAAATTTTTAAATTATTTAATTCTTTTGAAAACAATGTATTATTGTTCACCTTGAAGTTTCTAGCTTAATTTACATAATTTTTATACTTTTAAAATTTCAACAATTGTTTCTAGAAATCGTGTACTATACACTTGAAAAGTAGGGTATTTTTAAATGTAAATATGAAAATGTGTTTTTTAAATTTATTATATAATTTTACTTTTTTGAAAATAATGTATCGTTCACCATGAAATTTCTAGCTTAATTTATTGAATTTTTATACTTTTAAAATTGCAATTTTAATTTCTAGAAATCGTGTACTATACACTCGAAAAATAACTGTTTTTTACTTTAAAAATAAAAATGCATATTTTATAATTTTTAAATTATTTGATTCTTTTGAAAACATTTTATTGTTCACCTTGAAGTTTCTATCCTAATTTACACAAATTTTATATATTTAAAATTGCAACATTTGTTTCTAGAAATCGCGTACTATACACTTGAAAAATAAGGTGTTTTTTACTTTGAATAAGAATTTTTTTTTAAAATTATTTATATTATTCTACTTTTTTGAAAATAATGTATTGTTCACAATGAAGTTTCTAGCTTAATTTGCAAAAATTTTTATGTTTTTAAAATTGTAACATTAATTTCTAGAAATCGTGTACTATACACTCGAAAAATAGGTGTTTTTTTACTTTAAAATAGAAAACGCATATTTTAAAATTTTTAAATTATTTGATTCTTTTGAAAACAATCTATTGCTCACCATGAAGTTTCTAGCCTAATTTACACATTTTTTTATATTTTTAAAATTGCAACGTTTGTTTCTAGAAATCGTGTACACTTGAAAAATAGGGTGTTTTTTAATTTGAATATGAAAATGTTTTTATGTTTAATTTATTATATTATTTTACTTTTTTGAAAACAATATTTTGTTCACCATGAAGTTTCTAGCTTAATATACATAAATTTTTATATTTTTAAAATTACAATTTTAATTTCAAGAAATCGTGTACTATACACTAGAAAAAGAGGTGTTTTTTAACTTTAAAAATTAAAACGCATATTTTAAAATTTTAAAATTATTTTATTGTTTTGAAATCATTGTATTGTTGACCTTAAAGTTTCTAGCTTAATTTACACACTTTTTTATATATTTAAAATTGCAACATTTGTTTCTAGAAATCGTGTACTATACACTCGAAAAATAGGGGTTTTTTTACTTTAAAAATTAAAACGCATATTTTAAAATTTTAAAATTATTTGATTCAAATGAAAACAATGTATTATTCACCTTGAAGTTTCTAGCTTAATTTACACAATATTTTATATATCTAAAATTGCAACATTTGTTTCTAGAAATCGTTTACTATACACTTGAAAAATCGGGTATTTTTTTAATTTGAATACAAAAACACATATTTTAAATATTTTAAATTATTTGATACTTTTGAAAACCTTGTATTGTTCAGCTTGAATTTTCTAGCTTAATTTACACAATTTTTTATATTTTTAAAATTGCAACATTAATTTCTAGAAATCGTGTACTATACACTAGAAAAATAAGGTGTTTTTTACTTTAAAAATGCAAACGCAAATTTTAAAATTTTTAAATTATTTGATTCTTTTGAAAACATTTTATTGTTCACCTTGAGGTTTCTAGCTTAATTTACCCAATTTTTATAAATTTAAAATTGCAACATTTGTTTTTAGAAATCGTGTACTATACACTTGAAAAATAGGGTGTTTTTTACTTTGAATATGAAAATTTTTTTTTAAAAATTATTTATAATATTTTACTTCTTTGAAAATAATATATTGTTCACCATGATGTTTCTAGCTTAGTTTACATAATTTTTTATATTTTTAATATTGAAACATTAATTTCTAGAAATCGTGTACTATACACTGGAAAAATAGGTGTTTTTTTTTACTTTAAAAATGTAAACGTATATTTTAAATTTTTAAAATTATTTGATTCTTTTGAAAACAATGTAATATGGTTCACCTTGAAGTTTCTAGCATAAGCTACACAATTTTTTATATATTTAAAATTGCAACATTTATTTCTAGAAATCGTGCACTATACACTTGAAAAATATGGTGTTTTTTAATTTGAATATAAAATTTTTTTTATTTTTAATTTATTATATTATTTTACTTTTTTGAAAAAAAATGTATTGTTCACCATGAAATTTCTAGCTTAATTTCCATATTATTATATATTTTTAAAATTTCAACATTTGTTTCTAGAAATAGTGTACTATACACTAGAAAAGTAGGGTGTTTTTTACGTTAAAAATGAAAACGGATATTTTAAAATTTTTAAATTATTTGATTCTTTTGAAAACATTCTATCGTTCATCATGAAGTTTGTAGCTTAATTTACACCGTGTTTTATATATTTAAAATTGCAACATTTGTTTCCAGAAATCGTGTACTACACTTGAAATATAGGGGTTTTTTTACTTTAAAAATTAAAATGCATATTTTAAAATTTTAAAATTTTTTGATTCATTTCAAAACAATTTATTATTCACCGGGAAGTTTCTAGCTTAATTTACACAATATTTTATATATTTAAAATTGCAACACTTGTTTCTAAAAATCCTATACTATACACTTGCAAAATAGGGTGTTTTTTAATTTGAATATGAAAATGTGTTTTTTTTAAATATATTATATTATTTTACTTTTTTGAAAATAATGTATTGTTCACTATGAAGTTTCTAGCTTAATTTACATATTATTATATATTTTTAAAATTTCAACATTTGTTTCTAGAAATCGTGTACTATACACTAGAAAAATAGGGTGTTTTTTACTTTAAAAATGAAAACGCATATTTTAAAAT
Source organism: Cyamopsis tetragonoloba (assembly GCA_037177725.1). Classification (NCBI taxonomy): domain Eukaryota; kingdom Viridiplantae; phylum Streptophyta; class Magnoliopsida; order Fabales; family Fabaceae; genus Cyamopsis; species Cyamopsis tetragonoloba. Next base: position 54,055,052 of record CM074125.1, read on the forward strand.
TTTTAAATTATTTGATTCTTTTGAAAACAATCTATTGTTCACCATGAAGTTTCTAGCTTAATATACACAATTTTTTATATTTTTAAAATTTCAACATTGGTTTCATTAAATCGTGTACTAAACACTTGAAAAATAGGGTGTTTTTTAATTTGAATATGAAAATGTTTTCTTTAAATTTATTATATTTTTTTACTTTTTTGAAAACAATGTATTGTTCACCATGAAGTTGCTAGCTGTATTTACACAATATTGATATATTTAAAATTGCAACATTTGTTTCTAGAAATCGTGTACTATACACTTGAAAAATAGGGCGTTTTTTTATTTGAATATGAAAATGTTTTCTTTTTCATTTATTATATTATTTTACTATTTTGAAAATAATGTATTGTTCACCATGAAGTTTCTAGCTTAGTTTACACAGTTTTTTATATTTTTAAAATTTCAACATTTGTTTCTAGAAATCGTGTACTATACACTAGAAAAATTGGGTGTTTTTTACCTTAAAAATGAAAACACATATTTTAAAATTTTTAAATTATTTGATTCTTTTGAAAACAATCTATTGTTCACCATGAAGTTTCTAGCTTAATTTAATCAATTTTTTATATTTTTAAAATTGCAACATTTGTTTCTAGAAACCTTCTACTATACACTTGAAAAATATGGTGTTTTTTAGTTTGAATATGAAAATGTTTTTATTTTTAATTTATTATATTATTTTACATAATTTTTTATATTTTTAATATTGCAACCATAATTTCTAGAAATCGTGTACTATACACTCGAAAAATAGGTGTTTTTTAACTTTAAAAATGAAAACGCATATTTTAAAATTTTAAATTATTTGATTCATTTGAAAATAATATATTGTTCACCTTGAAGTTTCTAGTTTAATTTACACAATTTTTTATAGATTTAAAATTGCAACATTTGTTTCTAGAAATCGTGTACTTTATAGTCGAAAAATAGGGGTTCTTTTACTTTAAAAATTAAAACGTATATTTTAAAATTTCAAAATTATTTGATTCATTTGAAAACAATGTATTATTCACCTCGAAGTTTCTAACTTAATTTACGCAATTTTTTTATATATTTAATATTGCAATATTTGTTTCTTGAAATCGTGTACTATACACTCGAAAAATAGAGGTTTTCTTACTTTAAAAATTAAAACGCATATTTTAAAATCATTTGATTCATTTGAAAACAATGTATTATTCACCTAGAAGTTTCTAGCTTAATTTACCCAATTTTTTATATATTTAAAATTGCAAACTTTTGTTTCTAGAAATCGTGTACTATACACTCCAAAAATAGGGGTTTTTTTACTTTAAAAATTAAAACGCATATTTTAAAATTTCAAAATTATTTGATTCATTTGAAAACAATGTATTATTCACCTCGAAGTTTCTAACTTAATTTACTCAATATTTTTATATATTTAATATTGCAATATTTGTTTCTAGAAATCGTGTACTATACACTCGAAAAATAGAGGTTTTCTTACTTTAAAAATTAAAACGCATATTTTAAAATCATTTGATTCATTTGAAAACAATGTATTTTTCTCCTAGAAGTTTCTAGCTTAATTTACCCAATTTTTTATATATTTAAAATTGCAAACATTTGTTTCTAGAAATCGTGTACTATACACTCCAAAAATAGGGGTTTTTTTACTTTAAAAATTAAAACGCATATTTTAAAATTTCAAAATTATTTGATTCATTTGAAAACAATGTATTGTTCACCTTGAAGTTTCTAACTTAGTTTACGCAATTTTTTTATATATTTAATATTGCAATATTTGTTTCTAGAAATCGTGTACTATACACTCGAAAAATAGTGGTTTTCTTACTTTAAAAATTAAAACGAATATTTTAAAATCATTTGATTCATTTGAAAACAATGTATTGTTCACCTAGAAGTTTCTAGCTTAATTTACCCAATTTTTGATATATTTAAAATTGCAACATTTTTTTCTAGAAATCGTGTACTATACACTCTAAAAATAGGGGTTTTTTTACTTTAAAAATTAAAATGCATATTTTAAAATTTTAAAATTATTTGATTCATTTGAAAACAATGTATTATTCACCTCGAAGTTTCTAACTTAAATTACGCAATTTTTTTATGTATTTAATATTGCAATATTTGTTTCTAGAAATTGTGTACTATACACTCGAAAAATAGGGGTTTTCTTACTTTAAAAATTAAAACGCATATTTTAAAATCATTTGATTCTTTTGAAAACAATGTATTATTCACCTAGAAGTTTCTTGGTTATTTTACCCAATTTTTTATATATTTAAAATTGCAAACATTTGTTTCTAGAAATCGTGTACTATACACTCGAAAAATAGGGGTTTTTTTACTTTAAAAATTAAAACTCATATTTTAAAATTTCAAAATTATTTGATTCATTTGAAAACAATGTATTGTTCACCTTGAAGTTTCTAACTTAGTTTACGCAATTTTTTTATATATTTAATATTGCAATATTTGTTTCTAGAAATCGTGTACTATACACTCCAAAAATAGGGGTTTTCTTACTTTAAAAATTAAAACGAATATTTTAAAATCATTTGATTCATTTGAAAACAATGTATTGTTCACCTAGAAGTTTCTAGCTTAATTTACCCAATTTTTGATATATTTAAAATTGCAACATTTTTTTCTAGAAATCGTGTACTATACACTCTAAAAATAGGGGTTTTTTTTACTTTAAAATTTAAAACGCATATATTAAAATTATTTGATTCATTTGAAAACAATGTATTTTTCACGTTGAAGTTGTTAGCTTAATTTACACAATTTTTTATTTATTTAAAATTGCAACATTTGTTTCTACAAATCGTGTACTATACACTCGAAAAATAGGGTTTTTTTTTTAATATTACTTTACACAATTCTATTTCCTTCTGATCCTTCACATTTGAGGGAAAATATTTGTTCACCAACAGAGCTTTAAATCCCTCCCATGTCACATTACCTCCTGTCGCCTCCATATGTTCACGATACCGCTTCCACCATTGTGCCGCTTCTTCTCTCAATCTATAGGTAGCTAACTCCACCTTGTCCTGATCGGCAGATCTAGTTATTCTAAATATCTCCTCCAACTGATCTAGCCACTCCTCAGCTATCATGGGGTCTCTCCCACCAGAGAAGATAGGTGGGTCATGTCTATGGAATTGCTTCTGTATAAGTTCTTCAATCTGCCGCTTTACTTCTGCTAACTCCAACGGTGCCATTCGATATGGTGCCTTAAAGACAGGTCCAGCTCCCGGAATCAGCTCAATCAAGAACTCTACTTCCCTTTCGGGTGGCAAGGATTCTATGTCTTTGGGAAATACATCGGGAAAGTCTCGAACTATAGGGAGAGAATCAACATGCACCGAATTCTTAACATTGCTCATACAAACAATCAAATACTTTGGGCCAATATCATACGTGGGAAAATTAGGAAAATCAGGAGTAGGATGATGCGTACAGTATATCTCCAAGTCTCGGTCTGGAATATGCACGGTCTTGGCGGCGCAATCGATCTTAACTTTGTGAGCTTTGAGCCAATCCATGCCTAAGATCACATCTAGTGCCTTCATTGGTAAGCAGTATAGATCTATGCAGAAAGTCTTGCCTTTAAAATCTAGGAACACTGGGGAACACATGGTCGTCGTACAGATGTTCTCTTCGGAGAGAGTAGATACTAACACTTTGTAAGGTAGCTTAGACATAGGAAAATAAATTCGCTTTGCACAATCTAAGGAAATGAATGAATGAGTGGCACCCGAGTCAAACAAGATGTGAACAGGATGTGACTTGATTAATCCCATACCTTGGATAAGATCTTTGGAATGGTCAACCTCCTCTGCATTCAGCATGTAAACCCAGCCTCTCACAGGATTCTTCTTCTTCTCTTTGTCCTCAGCTGGCTTCTGATCTTTGTCTAGACATTGCCAGCTGATGTGTCCCGACTTCTGGCATATAAAGCAAGTCCTCTTGTTCTTGTAACATTCTCCTCTATGGAATTTCCCGCAAGTCTCACACTTCAGAATGGTACTCTTGCATATGTTCACTTCCTTGTCCTTTTACCCCTTAGAGCTTCCTTCCTCCCTCTTACGTTTCCACAACAATTGTCTACTAGCTGCCACCGCGGCTAAGGATTGTTCAGCAAGCTGACATGCCTGAATCAAAGTCTGGTACTCCCGAATTTGCTGAGTAATCACCAAGTTCCTAACCTTTGGTCTAAGTCCTTGTTCGAACCTCTTAGACTTCCACGCCTCATCAGGTTGGTTCTGAAGGTTATTCGAAAATCTGGCTAAACTCTCGAATCTGGCAACATATTCATCTATCGTCATGTCCCCCTGTTGCACGTCAGAAATTCTATTTCCTTCTAATCCTTCACATTTGAGGGAAAATATTTGTTCAAGAACAGAGCTTTAAATCCCTCCCATGTCACATTACCTCCTGTTGCCTCCATATGTTCACAATACCGCTTCCACACTGTGCCGCTTCTCCTCTCAGTCTATAGGTAGCTAACTCCACCTTGTCCTGATCGGCAGATCTAGTTATTCTAAATATCTCTTCCAACTGATCTAGCCACTCCTCAGCTATCATGGGGTCTCTCCCACCAGAGAAGATGGGTGGGTCATGTCTATGGAAACTCTGATATCGGTCTATCCGTCCTTGCGCCTCCATCATCTGAGTCATGGCCTGTGCCATCTTCTGTATTAACGGAGAATCACTCGGAGTTGGTGTCGCATTGGTGTTAGTACGAGGTCTACCGGGTGGTCTGCCTGCCATGTCTTCCTGCATACAACGCACTACACTGAGTTGATAAGGCTCAATATAATGAATCGCATACGGTCAACATCTCAGGTTAAGACAGGACTTATTTTTCTGGACTTTTATCTAAGTTACGCATTGGGATAACACAGTCCGGATAGGACCAAACTACTCTGATACCAAATTGTATCACCTATATTTTTAGGGTAGTTTTCTTTTTTTTTTTAACATAAACACAACGGAATTTTGAACAACATATATACACATATCCAAATACTAATATTTACATTAGTGTTTGTCTACAGTCCAAAGAATATACATGTATCCAGCTAAGGTAGCCATACAACGATACAAATGACTACCTAAGTAACAAAAAAAGGCTGCAAAACTGCTCACGCGCTAACACCCTCCGAGCCCGAGCCACCTGCAATACTGTAACCGTCAGTTATATGCTTCGACATATAACCGAGTAACCCGTCAGCAGTAGAGAAATAGTTTTATACAGTATTACAACCAGTCTAACTGAAAAACCGTCCCAAATCCAAGCCCTACCAAACATACATACAACAAGTATAATTTCAATCACATAGATATGTATGCATGATCATTTTCCATTTTCATACCTTGCCTCTTTTAACGGGAAACCCTGTGCACCGGGAATCCACCAAAACATGTGGCAGTAACGCGTATTGAGCTCATCATCATCACGGTACTGGAAAGCGTCCCCCCAGGATCCTCCTGCCGGGAAGATAGTACCCTTTGTACCTAGACTACCTACCTCGTGAAGATAGCCCAGTACTTCAGGTTATTTTCCCCCTTTCAGGATAACCCTACATTCTCATCTTTTTCCCATATTCTGCTCTTTCCTCTTACCCGGTCTACTTCCGGTGGAACTTAACCCTCTTGCTCAATTTCTATTGAGTGGGAAGAGCCTCTTTTAACATTTCCATTTTTAGTTCTAATGCATCACACATTCATATTAAGCATATAGCATATAGACAAGGGTTTCCAGTATACTCTTATCCGATTATCAACACTTATTTACTTGGATTCTATGTGACAGACGTGTTATATTCATATATCTATTTGAACATGGCATTCCATATTCAAATACATATCCGAATATGCTAATAGTAGGCTTAGTCTAATTTGAAACCAACTCAATATCAAATTCCCAGTTAGAGTCACATCTAATTCTGGAAAACCTTATTTATACCTTAACATGTTCCACAATATCACATGCATCATAAAGCATATCCAATTCATACAAGTATCAGTCATATCATGCATATTTCACACATAGTATTCATAATTCAATCATACATCAAACTTTGAACACAACATATTAGTTTTATTTCCCTAATAACATATTCCTAGCATTCCCTAGTCACATGTTCCTAAATATCAAGTATTTAAGGATTTGGGGTTTTCAGGGTTACCTGGAACCTCCCTGAATCCTTTTATCCTTAGCTTCCAGATCCAATATCCTACTCCGGTTCATTTGCCGTAGTTGCCTCTAAGTCTAAATCAAACGTTGGAACCTTCAATCTTAGGAGATGAAAGCCTTATGGTTACAGAGTTATGACTTAGTTGGTTTAGGAACAGAGGTTTTTAAGAGTGTGAGGAGTGAGGAAACTGAAGAACAACCAGTTTGGAGACAAGACACCCCTATTTATAGACTTTGGGGTCCATATTCGAATATAAGCTCTTGTATTCAGTTTCTCACTTGCATATTCAAATACTATCTTGCATATTCGAATACTATTCGAATATGACAAGGCATATTCGAATATGACAGTTCATATTCAAATATTCATGTTATCTTTGTCCCTCTTTTGACCTTTCTATTTACAACTAATCCTTCTTTCCTTTTCTTTGTAATTTGTAACCAAATCCCTTTAAGTCCTAATCCTCTTTTATGGATTTTTGGGATGTTACAATTCTATCCCCCTTAAAATAATTTTGCCCTCAAAATTAGGAATTCCCTTAACTATGTAAATAATTATGGATATGTGCTCCTCATATCTTGTTCCTTCTCCCACGTGATTTCATAAGAATCAATGTTCTCCCAGAGGACCTTCACTAATGGAATCACCTTGTTTCTTAGTGTCTTCTCTCCTCGGTCTAGAATCCTCATAGATTTTAACTAATATGAGATGTTGGGTTTCCACGGAATGTCATTGGCTTCCAAAATGTGCGAGAGATCAGACACGTACTTCCGGATTTGGGATACGTGAAAAAAATTGTGAAGGTTCGAAAGATGAGGTGGCAAAGCAAGTTGATAAGCAATGGGTCCTACTCTTCGGAGAATCTAATAAGGACCAATGAACCGAGGTTGCAGCTTCTTTGTTTTCATCGCTCTGCCAACACCGGCGCTGTTGTCAGCTTTTCCTTCAACATTAGTTTCTAGAAATCGTGTACTATACACTTGAAAAATAGGGTGTTTTTTACTTTGAATATGAATTTTTTTTTTAAATTATTTATAATATTTTACTTTTTTAAAAACAATGTATTGTTCACCATGAAGTTTCTAGCTTAATTTACATAATTGTTTATATTTTTAATATTGTAACATTAATTTCTAGAAATCGTGTACTATACACTCGAAAAATAGGGGTTTTTTTACTTTAAAAATGAAAACGCATATTTTAAAATTTTTAAATTATTTGTACTTTTGAAAACAATGTATTGTTCAGCTTGATGTTTCTAGCTTAATTTACAATTTTTTATATTTTTAAAATTTCAACATTTGTTTCTAGAAATCGTGTACTATTAGAAAAATAGGGTGTTTTTTACTTTAAAAATGAAAACGCATGTTTTAAAATTTTTAAATTATTTGATTCTTTTGAAAACAATGTATTGTTCACCTTCAAGTTTCTAGCTTTATTTACACAATTGTTTTATAAATTTAAAATTGCAACATTTATTTCTAGAAATCGTGTACTATACACTTGAAAAATAGGGTATTTTTTACTTTGAATATGAAAATATTTTTTTTAATTTGTTATATTATTTTACTTTTTTAAAAACAATGTATTATTTCCCATGAAGTTTCTAACTTAATTTACATAATTGTTTAAATTTTTAATATTGCAAACTTAATTTCTAGAAATCTTGTACTATACACTCGAAAAATAGGGGTTTTTTTACTTTAAAATTAAAATGCATATTTTAAAATTTTAAAAATATTTGATTCATTTGAAAACAATGTATTGTTCACCTTGAAGTTTCTAGCTTTATTTACACAATTTTTTATATATTTAAAATTGCAACATTTGTTTCTAGAAATCATGTACTATACACTTGAAAAATAGGGTGTTTTTTACTTTGAATATGAAAATGTTTTTTTTTAAATTTAATATATTATTTTACTTTTTTGTAAACAAAGTGTTGTTCACCATGAAGTTTCTAGCTTATATTACATAATATTTTATATTTTTAATTTTGCATCATTAATTTCTAGGAATCGTGTACTATACACTCGAAAAATAGGGGTTTTTTTACATTAAAAATAAAACCCATATTTTAAAATTTTAAAATTATTTGATTCATTTGAAAACAGTTTATTGTTCACCTTGAAGTTTCTAGCTTAATTAACACAAATTATTATATATTTAAAATTTCAACATTTGTTTATAGAACTATACACTTGGAAAGTAGGGTGTTTTTTAATTGAATATGAAAATGTTTTTTTTAATTTATTATATTATTTTTAGTTTTTGAAAATATTGTATTGTTAACCATGAAGTTTTTAGCTTATATTACATAATATTTTATATTTTTAATTTTGCATCATTAATTTCTAGAAATCGTGTACTATACACTCGAAAAATAGGGTTTTTTTACTTTAAAAATAAAACGCATATTTTAAAATTTTAAAATTATTTGATTCATTTGAAAACAGTTTATTGTTCACCTTGAAGTTTCTAGCTTAATTAACACAAATTATTATATATTTAAAATTTCAACATTTGTTTTTAGAACTATACACTTGAAAAGTAGGGTGTTTTTTAATTGAATATGAAAATATTTTTTTTTAATTTATTATATTTTTTTTATTTTTTGAAAATATTGAATTGTTCACCATGAAGTTTTTAGCTTATATTACATAATATTTTATATTTTTAATTTTGCATCATTAATTTCTAGAAATCGTGTACTATACACTCGAAAAATAGGGGTTTTTTTACTTTAAAATTAAAACGTATATTTTAAAATTTTAAAATTATTTGATTCATTTGAAAACAATTTATTGTTCACCTTGAAGTTTCTAGCTTAATTAACACAAATTATTATATATTTAAAATTTCAACATTTGTTTATAGAACTATACACTTGGAAAGTAGGGTGTTTTTTAATTGAATATGAAAATGTTTTTTTTAATTTATTATATTATTTTTAGTTTTTGAAAATATTGTATTGTTAACCATGAAGTTTTTAGCTTATATTACATAATATTTTATATTTTTAATTTTGCATCATTAATTTCTAGAAATCGTGTACTATACACTCGAAAAATAGGGTTTTTTTACTTTAAAAATAAAACGCATATTTTAAAATTTTAAAATTATTTGATTCATTTGAAAACAGTTTATTGTTCACCTTGAAGTTTCTAGCTTAATTAACACAAATTATTATATATTTAAAATTTCAACATTTGTTTCTAGAACTATACACTTGAAAAGTAGGGTGTTTTTTAATTGAATATGAAATTTTTTTTTTAATTTATTATATTTTTTTTATTTTTTGAAAATATTGAATTGTTCACCATGAAGTTTTTAGCTTATATTACATAATATTTTATATTTTTAATTTTGCATCATTAATTTCTAGAAATCGTGTACTATACACTCGAAAAATAGGGGTTTTTTTACTTTAAAATTAAAACGCATATTTTAAAATTTTAAAATTATTTGATTCATTTGAAAACAGTTTATTGTTCACCTTGAAGTTTCTATCTTCATTTACACAAATTATTATATATTTAAAATTGCAACATTTGTTTCTAGAAATCGTGTACTCACTTGAAAAAAAGGGTGTTTTTTACTTTGAATATGAAAATAATTTTTTTTAATTTGTTATATTATTTTACATTTTTAAAAGCAATGTATTGTTCATCATGAAGTTTCTAGCTTAATTTACATAATTTTTTATATTTTTAATATTGTAACATTAATTTCAAGAAATCGTGTACTATACACTCGAACAATAGGCATTTTTTTACTTTAAAAATGAAAATGCATATTTTAAAATTTTTAAATTATTTGTACTTTTGAAAACAATGTATTGTTCAGCTTGTGTTTCTAGCTTAATTTACACAACTTTTTATATTTTTAAAATTTCAACATTTGTTTCTAGAAATCGTGTACTATACACTAGAAAAATAGGTTGTTTTTTACTTTAAAAATGAAAACGCATGTTTTAAAATTTTTAAATTATTTGATTCTTTTGAAAACAATGTATTGTTCACATTCAAGTTTATAGCTTTATTTACACAATTGTTTTATATATTTAAAATTGCAACATTTGTTTCTAGAAATCGTGTATTATACAATTGAAAGATTGGGTATTTTTTACTTTGAATATGAAAATAATTTTTATAATTTTTTATATTATTTTACTTTTTTTAAAAACAATGTATTGTTCATCATGAAGTTTCTAGTTTAATTTACATAATTGTTTATATTTTTAATATTGCAAACTTAATTTCTAGAAATCTTGTACTATTCACTCGAAAAATTGGGTTTTTCTTACTTTAAAATTAAAATGCATATTTTAAAATTTTAAAATTATTCGATTTATTTGAAAACAATATATTGTTCACCTTGAAGTTTCTAGCTTAATTTACACAAATTTTTATATATTTAAAATTGCAACATTTGTTTCTAGAAATCATGTACTATACACTTGAAAAATAGGGTGTTTTTTACTTTTAATATGAAAATGTTTTTTTTTTAAATTTAATATATTATTTTACTTTTTTGAAAACAAAGTGTTTTTCACCATGAATTTTCTAGCTTAATTTACAAATTTTTTATTATATTTAAAATTTCAACATTTGTTAATAGAAATAGTGTACTATACACTCGAAAAATAGGGTGTTTTTTACTTTAAAAATGAAAACGCATATTTTAAAATATTAAAATTATTTGATTCTTTTGAAAACAATGTATTGTTCACCTTCATGTTTCTAGCGTAATTTACACAATTTTTATATATTGAAAATTGCAATATTTGTTTCTTGAAATCGTGTATATACACTCAAAAAATAGGGGTTTTTTTCTTTAAAATTTAAAACACATGTTTTAAAATTTTAAAATTATTTGATTCTTTTGAAAAAAATGTATTGTCCACCTTGAAGTTTCTAGCTTAATTTACACAACTTTTTATATGTTTAAAATTGCAACATTTGTTTCTAGAAATCGTGTACTATACACTCGAAAAATAGGGGTTTTTTAGTTTAAAATTAAAACGAATATTTTAAAATTTGAAAATTATTTGATTCTTTTGAAAACAATGTATTGTTCACCTTGAAGTTTCTAGTTTAATTTACACAATTATTTTATATATTTTAAATTGCAACATTTATTTCTAGAAATCGTGTACTATACACTAGAAAAATAGGGTGTTTTTTACTTTAAAAATGAAGACGCATATTTTAAAATTTTTAAATTATATGATTCTTATGAAAATAATGTATTGTTAACCATGAAGTTTCTAGCTTAATTTACACTGTTTTTTATATTTTAAAATTGCAACATTTATTTCTAAAATTCCTGTACTATACATTGGAAGAATATGGTGATTTTACTTTGAATATGATTTTTTTTTTCATTTGTTATATTATTGAAAAAAATATATTGTTCACCATGAAGGTTCCAGCTTAATTTACATAATTTTTTATATTTTTAATATTGCAACATTAATTTTTATAAATCATGTACTATATACTTTGAAAGTAGGGTGTTTTTAAATTTAAATATGAAAATGTGTTTTTTAAATTTATTATATAATTTGACTTTTTTTAAAATAATGTATTGTTCACCATGAAGTTTCTAGCTTAATTTACATAATTTTTTATATTTCTAATATTGCAACCTTAATTTCTAAAAATCATGTACTATACACTTGAAAAATAGGGTGTTTTTTACTTTGAATATGAAAATGTTGTTTTTTAAATTTATTATATAATTTTAAATTTTGAAAATATCTTATTGTTCACCATGAAGTTTCTTGCTTAATTTACACATTTTTCTTATTTTTAAAATTTCAACATTTGTTAATAGAAATCTGTACTATACACGAGAAAAATAGGGTGTTTTTTACTTTAAAAATGAAAACGCATATTTTAAAATTTTAAATTATTTGATTCTTTTAAAAACAATGTATTGTTCACCTTGAAGTTTCTAGCTTAATTTACACAATTTTTTATATATTTAAAATTGCAACATTAGTTTCTAGAAATCGTGTACTATACACTAGAAAAATATAGTGTTTTTTACTTTAAAAAAGAAAACGCATATTTTAAAATTTTTAAATATTTGATTCTATTGAAAACAATGTATTGTTCACCTTGAAGTTTCTAGCCTAATTTACACAATTATTTTATATATTTTAAATAGCAACATTTGTTTCTAAAACTCGTGTACTATACTCTTGAAAAATAGGGTGTTTTTTACTTTGAATATGAAAATGTTTTTTTTTAATTTATTATATTATTTTACTTTTTTGAAATCAATATATTGTTCACCATGAAGTTTCCAGCTTTATTTACATAATTTTTTATATTTTTAATATTGCAACATTAATTTCTAGAAATCGTGTACTATACACTAGAAAATAGGGGTTTTTTTACTTTAAAATTAAAACGCATATTTTAAAATTTTAAAATTATTTGATTCATTTGAAAACAGTTTATTGTTCACCTTGAAATTTCTTGCTTAATTTACACAGGTTTTTATATATTTAAAATTGCAACATTTGTTTCTACAAATCGTGTACTATAAACTTGAAAAATAGATTTTTTTTTTTACTTTGAAAATGAATTTTTTTTTAAAATTTAATAAATTATTATATTTTTCGAAAACAAAGTATTGTTCACCATGAAGTTTCTAGCTTAACTTACACAATTTTTTATGCATTTTAAAATTTTAACATTTGTTTCTAGAAATCGTGTACTATATACTTTAAAAGTCGGGTGTTTTTAAATTTAAATATGAAAATGTGTTTTTTAAATTTATTATATAATTTTACTTTTTTGAATAAAATGTATTGTTCTCCATGAAGTTTCTAGCTTAATTTACAAAAAAATTTATATTTTAAAAATTGCAACATTTGTTTATAGAAATCTTGTACTATACACTCAAAAAATTGGGGTTTTTATAGTTTTAAAATGAAAACGCATATTTTAAAATTTTAAAATTATTTGATTCATTTGAAAACAGTTTATTGTTCACCTTGAAGTTTCTAGCTTAATTTACATAATTTTTTATATTTTTAAAATTGCAACATTTGTTTCTAGAGATTGTGTACTATACACTTGAAAAATAAGGTGTTTTTTACTTTGAAAATGAAAATGTTTTTTTTAATTTAATATATTATTTTACTTTTTTGAAAACAAATTTATTGTTCACCATGAAGTTTCTAGCTTAATTTACACATTTTTTTCTTAAAAATTTTAACATTTGTTAATAGAAATCGTGTACTATACACTAGAAAAAGAGGGTGGTTTTTACTTTAAAAATGAAAACGCATATTTTAAATTTTTTAAATTTTTTGATTCTTTTGAAAATAATGTATTATTCACCAAGAAGTTTCAAGTTTAATTAACCATTTTTTTATATTTTAAAAATTGCAACATTTGTTTCTAGAAATCGTGTACTACACACTCGAAAAATAGGGTTTTTTTAGTTTTAAAATGAAAACACATATTTTAAAATTTTTAAATTATTTGATTCTTTAGATAACAATGTATTGTTCAGCTTGAATTTTCTAGCTTAATTTACACAGTTGTTAATATTTTTAAAATTTCAACATTTGTTTCTAAAAATCGTGTACTATATATACACTAGAAAAATAGGGTGTTTTTTACTTTAAAAAAGAAAACGCATATTTTAAAATTTTTAAATTATTTGATTCTTTTGAAAACAATGTATTGTTCACCTTGAAGTTTCTAGCTTAATTTACACAATTATTTTATATATTTTAAATTGCAACATTTGTTTCTAGAAATCGTGTACTATATACTTGAAAAATAGGGTGGTTTTAACTTTGAATATGAAAATGTTTTTTTTAATTTGTTATATTATTTTACTTTTTTGAAAACAATGTATTGTTCACCATGAAGTTTCCAGCTTTATTTACATAAATTTTAATATTTTTAATATTGCAACATTAATTTCTAGAAATCGTATACTATACACTCGAAAAATAGGGGTTTTTAACTTTAAAATTAAAACACATATTTTAAAATTTTAAAATTATTTGATTTATTTGAAAACAGTTTATTGTTCACCTTGAAGTTTCTAGCTTAATTTACACAAGTTTTTATATATTTAAAATGACAACATTTATTTCTAGAAATCGTGTAGTATACACTTGAAAAATATGGTTTTTTTTTACTTTGAAAATGAAAATGTTTATTTTTAAATGTCATAAATTATTTTACTTTTTTGAAAACAATGTATTGTTCTCCATAAAGTTTCTAGCTTTATTTACATAATTTTTTTTATTTTTAATATTGCAACATTAATTTCTAGAAATCGTGTACTATACACTCGAAAAATAGGGGTTTTTTTACTTTAAAATTAAAACAAATATTTAAAAAATTAAAATTATTTGATTCAATTTAAAATAGTTTAATCTTCACCTTGAAGTTTCTAGCTTAATTTACACAAGTTTTTATATCTTTAAAATTGCAACATTTGTTTCTAGAAATCGTGTATTATATACACTTGAAAACAAAATATTGTTCACCATGAAGTTTGTAGCTTAACTTACAAGATTTTTATACTTTTTAAAATTTCAACAATTGTTTCTAGAAATCGTGTACTATACACTCAAAAAATTGGGGTTTTTTATCTTTAAAATTAAAACCCATATTTTTAAATTTTAAATTTATTTGATTCATTTGAAAACAATTTATTGTTCACCTTGAAGTCTCTAGCTTAATTTACACAATTTTTTATATATTTAAAATTGCAACATTTGTTTCTAGAAATCGTGTACTATACACTTGAAAAATAGGGTGTTTTTTACTTTGAAAATGAAAATAGTTTTTTTTCAAAAATTTAATATATTATTTTACTTTTTTGAAAACAAAGTATTTTTTACCATGAAGTTTCTAGCTTAATTTACAATTTTTTTTTATTTTTAAAATTTTAACATTTGTTAACAGAAATCGTGTACTATACACTAGAAAAATATGGGGTTTTTTACTTTACCAATGAAAACACATATTTTAAATTTTTTAAATTACTTGATTCTTTTGAAAACAATATATTGTTCACCCTGAAGTTTCTAGCTTAATTTACACTGTTTTTTATATTTTTAAAATTGCAACATTTGTTTCTAGAAATTGTGTACTATACACTTGAAAAATTGGGTGTTTTTTACTTTGAATATGAAAATGTTTTATTTAATTTATTTTCTTATTTAAGTTTCTTGAAAAGAATATATTGTTCACCATGAAGTTTCTAGCTTAATTTACATAATTTTTTATATTTATAATATTTGAACATTAATTTCTAGAAATCGTGTACTATACACTAGGCATTTTTTTACTTTAAAAATGAAAACGCATATTTACAAATTTTTAAATTATTTGTACTTTTGAAAACAATGTATTGTTCAGCTTGAAGTTTCTAGCTTAATTTAGACAATATTTAAATTTTTTTAAAATTTCAACATTTGTTTCTAGAAATCGTGTACTATACACTGGAAAAATAGGGTGTTTTTTACTTTTAAAAAAAAACGCATATTTTAAAATTTTTAAATTATTTGATTCTTTTGAAAACAATGTATTGTTCACCTTCAAGTTTCTAGCTTAATTTACACAATTATTTGATATATTTAAAATTGCAACAATTGTTTCTAGAAATCGTGTACTATTAATAGGGTGTTATTTACTTTGAATATGAAAATGTTTTTTTTAATTTTTTTTATTATTTAGTTTTTTGAAAACAATGTATTGTTCACCATGAAGTTTCTTGCTTAATTTACATAATTTTTTATATTTATAATATTTTAACATTAATTTCTAGAAATCGTGTACTATACACTCAAAAAATAGGCATTTTTTTACTTTAAAAATGAAAACGCAGATTTTAAATTTTAAAATTAGTTTTACTTTTGAAAACTATGTATTGTTCAGCTTGAAGTTTCTAGGTTAATTTACACAATTTTTTATATTTTTAAAATTTCAACATTTGTTTCTTGAAATCGTGTACTTACACTAGAAAAATAGGGTGTTTTTTACTTTAAAAATAAAAACGCATGTTTTAAAATTTTTAAATTCTTTGATTCTTTTGAAAACAATGTATTGTTCACCTTCAAGTTTCTAGCTTAATTTACACAATTATTTTATATATTTAAAATTGCAACATTTGTTTCTAGAAATCGTGTATTATACCCTTGAAAAATAGGGTGTTGTTTACTTTGAATATTAAAATATTTTTTTTAATTTGTTATATTATTTTACTTTTTTGAAAACAAAGTATTATTCACCATGAAGTTTCTAGCTTATTTCACATTTTTTTTATTTTAAAATTTCAACATTTGTTAATAGAAATCGTGTACTATACTCTAAAAAAAATAGTTTCTTTACTTTAAAAATGAAAACCCATATTTTAAAATTTTAAAATTATTTTTACTTTTGAAAACAATGTATTGTTCAGCTTGAAGTTTCTAGTTTAATTTACACAATTTTTTATATTTTTAAAATTTCAACATTTGTTTCTAGAAATCGTGTACCATACACTAGAAAAACATGGTGTTTTTTTACTTTGAATATTAAAATGTTTTTGTTTTAAATTTAATATGTTATTTTACTTTTTTGAAAACAAAGTATTGTTCACCATGAAGTTTCTAGCTAAATTTACACAATTTGTTTTTTAAATTTTAACATTTGTTTCTAGAAATCTTGTACTATACACTAGAAAAATAGGGTGTTTTTTACTTTAAAAATGAAAACCTAGATTTTAAATTTTTAAAACTATTTGATTGTTTTGAAAACAATGTATTGTTCACTTTGAAGTTTCTAGCTTAATTTACACTGTTCGTTATATTTTTAGAATTGCAACATTTGTTTCTAGAAATCGTGTAATATACAATAGAAAAATAGAGTGTTGTTTACTTTAAAAATGAAAACGCATGTTTTAAAATTTTTAAATTATTTGATTCTTTTGAAAACAACGTATTGTTCACCTTCAAGTTTCTAGCTTAATTTACACAATAATTTTATATATTTAAAATTGCAACAATTGTTTCTAGAAATCGTGTACTATACCCTTGAAAAATAGGATGTTTTTTACTTTTAATATGAAAATGTTTTTTTTAATTTTTTTTATTATTTAGTTTTTTGAAAACAATGTATTGTTCACCATGAAATTTCTTCCTTAATTTACATAATTGTTTAGATTTATAATATTTTAACATTAATTTCTAGAAATCGTGTACTATACACTCAAAAATAGGCATTTTTTTTACTTTAAAAATGAAAACGCATCTTATAAAATTTTAAAATTATTTTTACTTTTGAAAACAATATATTGTTCAGCTTGAAGTTTCTAGCTTAATTTTCACAATTTTTTATATTTTTAAAATTTCAACATTTGTTTCTAGAAATCGTGTACTATACACTAGAAAAATAGGGTGTTTTTTACTTTAAAAATGGAAACGCATATTTTAAAATTTTAAAATTTTTTGATTCTTTTGAAAAAAATGTATTGTTCACCTTCATATTTCTAGCTTATTTTACACAATTATTTTATATATTTAAAATTGCAACATTTGTTTCTAGAAATCGTGTACTTTACCCTTGAAAAATAGGGTGTTTTTTACTTTGAATATGGAAATATTTTTTTTAATTTGTTATATTATTGTACCTTTTTAAAAACAATGTATTGTTCACCATGAAGATTCTAGCTTAATTTACATAATTTTTTATATTTTTCATATTGCAACCTTAATTTCTAGAAATCGTGTACTATACACTCGAAAAATAGAGTTTTTTTACTTTAAAATTAAAACGCATATTTTAAAACTTAAAAATTATTTGATTCAATTAAAAAAATTGTATTGTTCACCTTGAAGTTTCTAGCATAATTTACACAATTTTTTATATATTTAAAATTGCAACATTTGTTTCTAGTGATCGTGTACAATACACTTGAAAAATAAGGTATTTTTTTACTTTGAAAATGAAAATGTTTTTTTTTTTAAATTTAATAAACTATTTTACTCTTTTGAAAACAAAGTATTGTTCACCATGAAGTTTCTAGCATAATTTACACATTTTGTTATTTTTAATATTTTAACATTTGTTAATAGAAATCGTGTACTATACACTAGAAAAATAGGGTGTTTTTTACTTTAAAAATGAAAACGCATATCTTAAATGTTTTAAATTATTTGATTCATTTGAAAACAATGTATTTTTCACCATGAATTTTCTAGCTTAATTTACACAATTTTCTGTATATTTAAAATTGCAACATTTGTTTCTAGAAATCGTGTATTATACACTTGAAAAATAGGGTGTTTTTTACTTTGAAAATGAAAATGTTTTTTTTTAAATTTATTATTATTTTACTTTTTTGAAAACAAAGTATTATTCACCATGAAGTTTCTAGCTTAATTTACACATTTTTTTTTATTTTTAATATTGCAACATTAATTTCTAGAAATCGGGTACTATACACTCAAAAAATAGGGTGCTTTTTACTTTAAAAATGAAAACACATATTTTAAATTTTTTAAAATATTTGATTCTTTTGAAAACAATGTATTGTTCACCTTGAAGTTTCTAGCTTAATTTACACAATTTTTAATATATTTAAAATTGCAACATTTGTTTCTAGAAATCGTGTACTATACACTCGAAAATTAGGTGTTCTTTTACTTTTAAAATGAAAATGCATATTTTAAAATTTTAAAATTATTTGATTCTTTTAAAAACATGATATTGTTCACCTTGAATTTTCTAGCTTAATTTACACAATATTTTATATATTTAAATTTCAACATTTGTTTCTAGAAATCGTGTACTATAAACTCGAAAAATAGGGGTTTTTTTACTTTAAAAATTAAAATGCATATTTTAAAATTTTTAAATTATTTGATTCATTTGAAAACAATGTATTGTTCAGCTCGAAGTTTCTAGCTTAATTTACACAGTTTTTTATATTTTTAAAACTTCAACATTTGTTTCTAGAAATCGTGTACTATACACTAGAAATATAGGGTGTTTTTTACTTTAAAAAGGAAAGCACATATTTAAAAAATTTTAAATTATTTGATTTTTTTTTCAAAATAAGTTGTTCACCATCACCTTTCTAGCTTAATTAACATAATTTTTTGTATTTTAAATTTGAAAAATGTTTTCTAGAAATCATGTTCTATACGCTTGAAAAATAGGATGTTTTTTCCTTTAAAAATGATAACGCATATTTTAAATTTTTTATATTATTTGTTTTTTGGAAAAAAATGTATTGTTCACCGTGAAATTTCTAGCATAATTTACAAAAAATTTTATATTTTTAAAATTGCAACATTTGGTTCTAGAAATCGTGTACTATACACTCGAAAAATAGGGGTTTTTTTAGTTTTAAAATGAAAACACATATTTTAAAATTATTTAATTCTTTTGAAAAGAATGTATTGTTCACCTTGAAGTTTCTAGCTCAATTTACACAATTTTTAATATTTTTAAAATTTCACATTTGTTTCTAGAAATCGTGTACTATACACTAGAAAAATAGGGGGTTTTTTACTTTAAAAAAGAAAACGCATATTTTAAAATTTTAAAATTATTTGATTTTTTTGAAAACAATCTATTGTTCACCTTGAAGTTTCTAGATTAATTTACACAATTTTTTATATATTTAAAATTGCAACATTTGTTTCTAGAAATCGTGTACTATACACTCGAAAAAAAGGATTTTTTTACTTTAAAAATTAAAACGCATATTTTAAAATTTTAAAATTATTTGATTCATTTTAAAACAATGTATTGTTCACGTTGAGGTTTCTAGAAATTGTGAACTATAAACTTGAAAAATAGGGTGTTTTTTACTTTGAATATGAAAATATGTTTTTTTAATTTATTATATTATTTTACTTTTTCGAAAACAAAGTATTGTTCTCCATGAAGTTTTTATCTTATTTTAAACAATTTTTTTATTTTAAAAATTTTAACATTTGTTTCTAGAAATCGTGTACTATACACTTGAAAGAACAATGTTTTTAAATTTAAATATGAAAATGTGTTTTTTAAATTTATTATATAATTTTACTTTTTTGAAAATAATGTATTATTCACCATGAAGTTTCAAGCTTAATTTACAAAATTTTTTATATTTTAAAAATTGCAACATTTATTTCAAGAAATCGTGTACTATACACTAGAAAAATAGGGGTTTTTTTACTTTTAAAATTAAAACGCATATTTTAAAATTTCAAAATTATTTGATTTATTTGAAAACAATGTATTGTTCTCCTTGAAGTTTCTAACTTAATTTATGCAATTTTTTTATATATTTAATATTGCAATATTTGTTTCTAGAAATCCTGTACTATACACTCGAAAAATAGGGGTTTTCTTACTTTAAAAATTAAAACGAATATTTTAAAATCATTTGATTCATTTGAAAACAATGTATTGTTCACCTAGAAGTTTCTAACTTAATTTACGCAATTTTTGTATATATTTAATATTGCAATATTTGTTTCTAGAAATCGTGTACTATACACTCGAAAAATAGGAATTTTTTTACTTTAAAAATTAAAATGCATATTTTAAAATTTTAAAATTATTTGATTCATTTGAAAACAATGTATTGTTCACCTTGAAGTTTCTAGCTAATTTACACAATTTTTGATATATTTAAAATTGCAACATCTGTTTCTAGAAATCGTGAATTATAACTTGAAAAATAGGGTGTTTTTTTCTTTGAATATGAAAATGTTTTTTTGTTAAATTTATTATGTTATTTTACTTTTTTGAATACAAAGTATTGTTCACCATGATGTTTTTAGCTTAATTTACACAATTTTTTATACTTTTTGAAATTTCAACATTTGTTTCTAGCAATCGTGTACACTTTAAAAGTAAGGTGTTTTTAAATTTGAATATGAAAATGTGTTTTTTAAATTTATTATATAATTTTAATTTTTTGAAAATAATGTATTGTTCACCATGAAGTTTCTAGCTTAATTTACAAATTTTTTTATATTTTAAAAATTGCAACATTTGTTTCTAGAAATCGTGTACTATACACTCGAAAAATAGGGGTTTTTTTAGTTTTAAAATGAAAACATATATTTTTAAATTTTTAAATTATTTGATTCTTTTGAAAATAATGTATTGGTCAGCTTGAAGTTTCTAGCTTAATTTACACCTATTTTTTTTTTAAATTTCAACATTTGTTTCTAGAAATTGTGTACTATACACTAGAAAAATAGGGTGTTTTTTACTTTAAATGTAACATCCCACAAATTCCCAAATATGAATTTGGTGATTGTTTAGAAGAAATTGGGAATATAGGGGTTGTGTGGCACTTCTACAAATGAAGGGAGAAGGACTAGGTTGCAAATATTTAAAAGATAGAAGGAGGACCTATTTGCAAAACTTAAAGAAATATCAAATTTACAAAACCCTCATTTGCCTTCTCCCCTCTCATTCTCGCCTCTCACTCTCACTCTCACACTTAAACCCATCTATTTTCTCTTTTCAAGCTCTCCTAGAGCGAACCCAAGGGAAATCAAGCTTCTTCTTCCTTGATTCTTCACCATTTGCGCCTTGGAGAAGGAGATTTGGAAGCTTGGAGAAGCCATTGAAGTACCTAGGTAAGCCTTGCATCTTCTCTCCCTCATTCTTGGTTAAGACCCATTTTGGGGCAAATGGTCTCCCAACCCCATTTCTAACATGCAAGCTCTTGAATGGGTACCCATGGGTGCTAATAGCTTGTATTTGTGAATTTAGGGGCTACCAAGTCATTGAGTAGCGACTTGAAGGAATTGGAGACTATTTGGGAACAAGGGTACCTTTGGAGGAGACAAGGTTTTGGAGCTTCACTTGAGAGGTAACCCCACAAGACCTCAAAATTAGACTAATTAGGGACATGGAAATTGGTAGGAGGTTTGATTTTGGTATATTGTGAAAATGTGATAGAAATAGGTTTAGAATTGCTAGAATAGATGATTGGATTTTGGCACATGTATTTTGATTGGAGTTATGGTGATTTACATATAAATATGCATGTTTGAACTTGTAAATTGATGATTTACTTGGATGCATGTGGTTTGATGATTGAGCTTTGAGAGATATGTGTTATAATGGGTTTGTTCATGTGCTTATTGGTTAATTTGATGATTTAGTGCTTAGGCTGGTTGCTTATGGTAACAAGGTGTGAGTATGAATTGTATGAGTAGTGTGATGTATGTTGATAAATTGAGTCTCTTGAGGTTGGATGTAGAAATATGTGCTTGATTTGTGCCAATTTGATTGTATATGTGTGCATTTGTTGTGCCATAATGTGAATAGTGTTTTGGAAGTTAGAATGGGGTCAAGGAAGGAGGTTGAAAGGAAGGAAATTGAGTTTTTAGTGAAATTCACAAAAAGTTGTCATCTGTCGCTGGGGCTCGAGCGCTAGGACAAAATTCCTGGCAGTGAAAAATGGACGTCAGGCGCTCAAGCGCCAGGATTGGGGCTCGAGCACCAGAATGAAATTCCTGGCAGTGGAAAAACGTTGCCTGGCGCTCGAGCGCCAGAATGGGCGCTCAAGCGCCAGTGCTCTGTACCTCCTTGACCTGTTTTAGCCTCCAAAATGCATTGTAAACCTATTTCTAGGATGGGAATGAATGGAAATAGGCTTATAGGACTTAGTAACATGATTTAGGGTTATGAAATGATATGGCAAACTCTTTGATTTGAATTGTGAAATTTTCTTGTGATAAATGTTGAATGGAAATGCATGATAACTTGTAAAATGAAATTAAATGATAAGATAAGGTTTCCCCCTTCAACGGATGTTGAGTAAGTGGGTTGAGTTCCACCGGTTACACACCGGGTAAGCAGACAAGCATGAAAAGATTGAGAATGTAGGGTCTCCCAATGAACGGGGTAAGATGGCCTAAACTAGTAGGATTGCCCTGTGACTGGGCAAATGACCCGAAAGAAAGGACTATTCCAATGAACGGGTAAGGAAGTCCTGGGCTATTCACAATGAACGGGGTCAAGATAGACCGACAGTTGATCACGGTAGGGACGCTTGCCGTGGTCCATGATTGAGCTCAAATGCGCGTTGTTGCCATGCGCCTAGGGAGAAGTCTTGTGCACGAGGCTTCTGTAAAAGACTAAAGAAAAGAAATAGACAAAAATGATAATTGAAAGATCATTCCATGCATACATCCATATCTTGTCATCTCATGCATTGTGTCTTTGTATGTTGCTTTGGATTGATTTGTATGATAGGGATTAAATGGGGTGTTTTCCAGTTAGACTGGCTGCGATATGGTATAAAAATGTTTTCAAAAATGCCGGGGGTTACTCAGTTATATGTTTGCATATAACTGACGGTTACCATATTGCAGGAGACTCAGAGGATGAAGATTTTAGCGCCTGAAGACCTAGCATATTAGATGTTTAGTTTTTATATGTTTGATATGTATTTTGGGGTAGCCAACATTTCCCTTAACACGTTAGTTGGCTACCGTTATTGGACATATTTCTCTGGCTTGTAGTAGACATTTAGACTTATTATCTTCCGCCATGGACTCATGTATTTTGATAGGTATATGTTAGCCCCTCTCTCTAAGACTAAGTAGTTAATATACTCATGTATGAGAGATTACTTGATAGCTATTACTTATCTTATGTCAAACAAAAAAACTTAGCTTTAATTTCCATTAGGTGTTACATTAAAAATGAAAACGCATATTTTTAAATTTTTAAATTATTTCATTCTTTTGAAAACAATGTATTGTTCACCATGAAGATTCTAGCTTAATTTACATAATTTTTTAAATTTTTAATATTGCAACATTAATTTCTAGAAATCGTGTACTATACACTCGAAAAATAGGGGTTTTTTTATTTTCAAATTAAAACACATATTTTAAAATTTTAAAATTATTTGATTCATTTGAAAACAATGTATTGTTTACCTTGAAGTTTCTAGCTTAATTTACAAAATTTTTTATATATTTAAAATTGCAACATTTGTTTCTAGAAATCGTGTACTATACACTTGAAAAATAGGGTATTTTTTACTGTGAATATGAATTTTTTTTTAAATTTAATATATTATTTTACTTTTTTGAAAACAAAGTATTGTTCAGCATGAAGTTTCTAACTTAATTTACACAATTTTTTATACTTTTTAAAATTTCAACATTTGTTTCAAGAAATCGTGTACTATACACTTGAAAAGTAGGGTGTTTTTAAATTTAAATATGAAAATATGTTTTTTGAATTTATTATATAATTTTCCTTATTTGAAAATAATGTCATGTTCACCATGATGTTTCTAGCTTAATTTACAAAAAATTTTATATTTTAAAAATTGCAACATTTGTTTCTAGAAATCGTGTACTATACACTCGAAAAATTGGGGTTTTTTTAGTTTTAAAATGAAAACACATATTTTAAAATTTTAAAATTATTTGATACTTTTGAAAATAATGTATTGTTCAGCTTGAAGTTTTTAGCTTAATTTACACAATTTTATATATTTTTAAAATTTCAACATTTGTTTCTAGAAATCGTGTACTATATACACTAGAAAAGTAGGGTGTTTTTTACTTTAAAAATGAAAACGCATATTTTAAAATTTTAAAATTATTTGATTCTTTTGAAAACAATGTATTGTTCACCTTGAAGTTTCTAGCTTAATTTACACAATTATTTTATATATTTTAAATTGCAACATTTGTTTCTATAAATCGTGTACTATACACTTGAAAAATAGGGTGTTTTTTACTTTGAATATGAAAATGTTTTTTTTTAATTTGTTATATTATTTTAATATTTTGAAAACAATGTATTATTCACCATGAAGTTTCTAACTTAATTTACATAATTTTTTATATGTTTAATATTGCAATATTAATTTCTAGAAATCGTGTACTATACACTCGAAAAATAGGGGTTTTTTTACTTTAAAATTAAAACGCATATTTTAAAATTTTAAAATTATTTGATTCATTTGAAAACAATGTATTGTTCACCTTGAATTTTCTAGCTTAATTTACACAATTTTTTATATATTTAAAATTGCAACATTTGTTTCTAGAAATCGTGTATTATACACTTGAAAAATATGGTGTTTTTTACTTTGAATATGAATTTTTTTTTTAAATTTAATATATTATTTTACTTTTTTGAAAACAAAGTATTGTTCACCATGAAGTTTCTAGCTTAATATACACATTTTTTTTAAAAAAAAATTTCAACATTTGTTTCTAGAAATCGTGTACTATACACTAGAAAAATAGGGTGTTTTTCACTTTAAAAATGAAAACGCATATTTTAAAATTTTAAAATTATTTGATTCTTTTGAAAACAATGTATTCTTCACCTTGAAATCTCTAGCTTAATTTACACAATTTTTTATTTATTTAAAATTGCAACATTTGTTTCTTGAAATCGTGTACTATTGTAACATCTCAAATTTGTAATTTTCCAGAATAAATTATTTAACAAATTTATCTTTGAGGGGTTATTTTAGAAAAGATATGAAATTTGAGAAACTAGAATAGATTTGAACGGAAATTGGATTAGGGGGAAAAAACTACATTATAGAGATTAAATGGGTAGCAAGGTGGGCTCAAGGGACTTGGTTGCAAAATAGAAATGAGGAGTTTTCAGAAATAGTTTTCAAAAACAATTTTCAGAAACAGTTTTCAAAACAAGTGAGAGGAGTTTTCAAAAAAAGTGAGAGGAGTTTTCAATACAAATTTGTGTGTAAATTCTGAAAACTGAAAACTGAAAACCAAAACATGTTTTAGATGTTTTCATATTTTGGTTTTTAAATACTGAAAAACAAAAACTGTTTCCGAAAACTATTTTTGAAAACTCGTCTGCCAAACGGGGATTTTAATTTTCTGTTTTTAAAAACAGAAAACTGTTTTCAAAAAGAGAAATCAAACAAGCCCTAAGTTGCAATTTTAAGGTTTCATAAGTAGGCATGGGATTGCAATGTAGGGAAACAATTTCCCTTCACCTCTTCCCTTCTTCTCCCACGCCATTCACTCCCCTCTCACATTTCACAATTTCTAAATTTCTCATTCTTCTCTCTAGAGCATACTCTCCCTCTCCCAAACTCTCCCCCTTGAATCACCACCATTTCACCATCATCTTCCATCTCCTCTCCTTGCATGTTGGCCTAGCTATCCCCACTTCCATCTTCTCAAGGATTTGGAGCTTGGGTATGGCTTAGTGCTTGAAGGAGAAGCTTTAGAAGAAGCTATGGAGTTGAAGAGTAGAGCTCCAAATTGGTGGCTTGGGACTTCTAAGTTGAGATTGAAGGCTAGGAGCTTGAGATTCAAGGTAACCCCATTCAAAACCCCAAATTAGACCCTTAGAGAGTAGATTATACATGTGGCTAGGATATTGCAACTTGATTTGTTAGATTGTATGATAATGGGTTGAATGTGAATGTTAGTATGTTTGAAAAATCTAATAAATGTTGTGCCTTGCTGTGTGGTAGGATGTGAATGCATGTTAAATCCTTGTTTGGAAATGAACTTGGGTGATTTGGTTGAGATGTGTATGAGAATCATGGGTACCTTGTCTCTTGTAATTTGGAATCTTGGAATAGGTATGATGATGTGTGCATGTTAAGTTGTTTCAAATTGTGTTGAAATATGGTCTTGAATTGGGATGTAATTGATTTGAAATTTGGATGAAAATGTGAGTTTTTATGTAGTAATTTGGGTGTGAATTTCGAATCATTTTTCATAATATTTTTCCATTTTGGTCTTTAAAAGAGTTGTAGATAATCCTCTTAGCTTTCAAATACTTTTGGTTTCACTCAATTTGGAGGTCTACAACTTTAGTTATGGCCAAATTACTGAGACAGGGTTTGTATTGAAATATCTATTCTGTTAAGTGTATATCCCTGTTAAAGATGGCTGTTTTTGACAATTAAATATTTATAAATGGGTTTTATGGTCTTAAAAAGAGTTCTAGATAATCCTCTTAGCTTTCAAATGCTTTTGGTTTCACTCAATTTGGAGTTCTACAACTCAAGTTATGGCCAAAATACAAATAGAGTGCAGTGCTAACGAAAAACAGAGGCCTGATTCCGTGTCCAATTCGCGGCAGCGAATTATTTCGTGGCAGCGAATATAACAAAGAACATGGACCTTTTTCTTTACTTCTAAAATGCAATGTATGGTGTTTTTAAATTTAAATATGAAAATGTGTTTTTGAAATTTATTATATAATTTTACTTTTTAGAAAATATCTTATTGTTCACCATGAAGTTTCTAGCTTAACTTACAAAATTTTTTATATTTTAAAAATTGCAACATTTGTTTCTAGAAATTGTGTACTATATACTTGAAAAGTATGGTTTTTTAAATTTAAATATGAAAATGTGTTTTTGAAATTTATTATATAATTTTACTTTTTTGAAAATATCTTATTGTTCGCCATCAAGTTTCTAGCTTAACTTACAAAATTTTTATATTTTAAAAATTGCAACATTTGTTTCTAGAAATTGTGTACTATACACTGGAAAAATAGGGTGTTTTTTACTTTAAAAATGAAAATGCAAATTTTAAAATTTTTTAATTATTTGATTCTTTTGAAAACAATGTATTGTTTACCTTGAAATTTCTAGCTTAATTTACAAAAATTTTTATATATCTAAAATTGCAACATTTTTTTCTTGAAATCGTGTACAATACACTTGAAAAAAAAGGGGTTATTTTACTTTAAAATTCAAACACATATTTTAAAATTTGATAATTATTTGATTCATTTGAAAACAATGTATTGTTCACCTTGAAGTTTCTAGCTTAATTTACACAATTATTTTATATATTTAAAATTGCAACATTTGTTTCTAGAAATCGTGTATTATTCACTTGAAAAATAGGGTGTTTTTTACTTTGAATATGAAAATGTTTTTATGGAATTTGGAATATTATTTTACTTTTTTGAAAACAATGTAATGTTCACCATGAAGTTTCTAGCTTAATTTACATAATATTTAAAATTTTTAATATTGCAACATTAATTTCTAGAAATCGTGTACTATACACTCAAAAAATAGGGGTTTTTTTACTTTAAAAATTAAAACACATATTTTAAAATTTTAAAATTATTTTATTCTTTTGAAAACAATGTATTGTTCACCTTGAAGTTTCTAGATTAATTTACACAATTTTTTATATATATAAAATTGCAACATTTGTTTCTAGAAATCGTGTACTATACACTTGAAAAATAGGATGTTTTTTACTTTAAAAATTAAAACGCATATTTTAAAAGTTTTAAATTATTTGATTCTTTCGAAAATAATGTATTGTTCACCTTGAAATTTCTAGCTTAATTTACACAATTTGTTATATATTTAAAATTGCAACATTTGTATCTTGAAATCGTGTACTATACACTCGAAAAATAGGGGTTCTTTTACTTTAAAAGTTTAAACGCATATTTTGAAATTTTAAAATTATTTGATTCTTTTGAAAACAATGTATTGTTCACCTTGAAGTTTCTAGCTTTATTTACACAATTTCTTATATTTTTAAAATTGCAACATTTGTTTCTAGAAATCGTACACTATACACTCGAAAAATAGAGATTTTTTTACTTCGAAAATTAAAATGCATATTTTAAAATTTTTAAATTATTTGATTCATTTGAAAACAATGTATAGTTCACTTTGAAGTTTCTAGCTTAAGTTACACAATTTTTTATATATTTAAAATTGCACCATTTGTTTCTACAAATTGTGTACTATACATTTGAAAAATAGGGGTTTTATTACTTTAAAAATTTTAACATTTGTTTCTAGAAATCGTGTACTATACACGAAAGTAGGGTGTTTTTAAATTTAAATATGAAAATGTGTTTTTTAAATGTATTATATAATTTTACTTTTTTGAAAATCATGTATTGCTCACCATGAAGTTTTAAGCTTAATTTACAAAATCTTTTATATTTTAAAAAATGCAACATTTGTTTCAAGAAATCGTGTACTATAAACTCAAAAAAAGGGGTTTT
Organism: Cyamopsis tetragonoloba; assembly: GCA_037177725.1. Taxonomy (NCBI): domain Eukaryota; kingdom Viridiplantae; phylum Streptophyta; class Magnoliopsida; order Fabales; family Fabaceae; genus Cyamopsis; species Cyamopsis tetragonoloba. Next base: position 54,084,291 of record CM074125.1, read on the forward strand.
TTTACTTTAAAAAATTAAAAGCATATTTTAAAATTTTAAAATTATTTGATTCATTTGAAAACAATGTATTATTCACCTTAAAATTTCAAGCTTAATTTACACAGTTTTTTATATATTTCAAATTGCAACATTTGTTTTTAGAAATCGTGTACTATACACTTGAAAAATAGGGTGTTTTTTACTTTAAATATGAAAATGTTTTTTTTTTAAATTTATTATATTATTTTATTTTTTTGAAAAAAAAGTATTGTTCACCATGAAGTTTCTAGCATAATTTACACAAATGTTTAGTCTTTAAAAAAATTTCAACATTTGTTTCTAGAAATCGTGTTCTATACACTAGAAAAACAGGGTGTTTTTTAATTTAAAAATGAAAACGCATATTTTAAAATTTTTAAATTGTTTGAATCTTTAGAAAACAATATATTGTTCACCATGAAGTTTGTAGCTTAATTTACACAATTTTTTATATATTTAAATTGCAACATTTGTTTCTTGAAATCGTGTACTATACACTCGGAAAAAAAAGGGTTTTTTTACTTTAAAAATTAAAACACATATTTTAAAAATTTAAAATTATTTGATTCTTATGAAAACAATGTATTCTTCACCTCTAAGTTTCTTGATTCTTTTTACACTATTTTTTATATATTTAAAATTACAACATTTGTTTCTAGAAATCGTACACTATGCACTCGAAAAATGGAGATTTTTTTACTTTAAAAATTAAGATGCATATTTTAAAATTTTAATATTATTTGATTCATTTGAAAACAACGTATTGTTCACCTTGAAGTTTCTAGCTTAATTTACACAATTATTTTCTATATTTAAAATTGCAAGATTTGTTTCTAGAAATCGTGTACTATACACTTGAAAAATAGGGTGTTTTTTACTGAAAATGTTTTTTTTAATTTGTTACATTATTTTACTTTTTTCAAAACAATGTATTGTTGACCATGAAGTTTCTAGCTTAATTTACATAATTATATTTTTAATATTGCAACATTAATTTCTAGAAATCGTGTACTATACACTCAAAAAATAGGGGTTTTTTTACTTTAAAAATTAAAATCCCTATTTTAAAATTTTAATATTACTTTATTCCTTTGAAAACAATATATTCTTCACCTTGAAGTTTCTAGATTAATTTACACAATTTTTATATATTTAAAATTGCAAAATTTGTTTTTAGAAATCGTGTACTATACACTCGAAAAAAAGGATTTTTTTACTTTAAAAATTAAAACGCATAATTTAAAATTTTAAAATTATTTGATTCATTTGAAAACAATTTATTTTTCACCTTGAATTTTCTAGCTTAATTTACCAAATTTTTAATATAGTTAAAATTGCAACATTTGTTTCTAGAAATCATAAACTATACACTTGAAAAATAGGTGTTTTTTAGTTTGAATATGAAAATGTTTTTTTTTTAATTTATTATGTTATTTTTCTTTTTTGAAAACAAAGTATTGTTCACCATGAAGTTTCTAGCTTAATTTACACAATTTTTTATACTATTTAAAATTTCAACATTTGTTTCTAGAAATCGTAAACTATACACTTGAAAAGTATTGTATTTTTAAATTTAAATATGAAAATATGTTTTTGAAATTTTTTATATAATTTTAATTTTTTGAAAATATTTTATTTTTAACCATGAAATTTCTAGCTTAACTTACCAAATTTTTATATTTTAAAAATTGCAAAATTTGTTTCTAGAAATTGTGTACTATACACTCGAAAAATAGGGGATTTTTAGTTTAAAATGAAAACACATATTTTAAAATTTTTAAATTATTTTATTCTTTTGAAAACAATGTATTGTTCAGCTTGAAGTTTCTAGCTTAATTTACACAATTTTTTTATTAAAATTTCAACATTTGTTTCTAGAAATCATGTACTATGTACTAGAAAAATAGGGTGTATTTTTACTTTAAAAATGAAAATACATATTTTTAAATTTTTAAATTATTTGATTCTTTTTAAAACAATGTATTGTTCACCAAGAAGTTTCTAGCTTAATGTACACAGTTTTTTATATTTTAAAACTGCAACATTTGTTTCTAGAAATCGTGTACTATACACTTTAAAAATAGGGTGTTTTTTACTTTGAATATGAAAAAGTTTTTTTTTAATTTGTTATATTAATTTACTTTTTTGAAAACAATGTATTGTTCACCATAAAGTTTCTAGCTTAATTTACATAATTTTTATATTTTTAATACGGCAACATTAATTTCTAGAAATCTTGTACTATACACTCAAAAAATAGGGGCTTTTTTACTTTAGAATTTAAAACGCATATTTAAAATTTTAAAATTATTTGATTCATTTGAATACAATGTATTGTTCACCTTGAAGTTTCTATCTTAATTTACACAATTTTTTATATATTTAAAATTGCAACATTTTTTTCTTGAAATCGTGTACTATACACTCGAAAAATAGGGGTTTATTATCTTTAAAATTAAAATCCATATTTTAAAATTTTATAATTATTTGATTCATTTGAAAACAATGTATTGTTCACCTTGAAGTTTCTAGCTTAATTTACACAATTATTTTATATATTTAAAATTGCAACATTTGTTTCTAGAAAACGTGTATTATTCACATTAAAAAATAGGGTGTTTTGCACTTTGAATATTACATTTTCTAATTTTTTATATTATTTTACTTTTTGAAAACAATGTATTGTTCACCATGAAGTTTCTAGCTTAATTTACTTAATTTTTTATATTTTCAATATTGCAACATTAATTTCTAGAAATCGTGTACTATACACTAAAAAAAAGGGGTGTTTTTTACTTTAAAAATTAAAACACATATTTTAAAATTTTAAAATTATTTGATTATTTTGAAAACATTGTATTGTTCACCTTGAAATTTCTAGATTAATTTACACAATATTTTATATATTTAAAATTGCAACATTTGTTTCTAGAAATCGTGTACTATACACTAAAAAACACGGTTTTTTTACTTTAAAAATGAAAACGCATATTTTAAAATTTTAAAATTTTAAAATTATTTGATTCATTTGAATACAATGTATTGTTCACCTTGAAGTTTCTAGCTTAATTTAAAAAAATTTTCTATATTTAAAATTGCAACATTTGTTTCTAGAAATCGTGAACTATACACTTGAAAAATAGGGTGTTTTTTTCTTTGAATATGAAAATGTTTTTTTGTTAAATTTATTATATTATAGTACTTTTTTGAATACAAAGTATTGTTCACCATGAATTTTCTAGCTTAATTTACACAATTTTTTATACTTTTTGAAATTTCAAATGAAGTTTCTAGAAATCGTGTACTATACACTTGTAAATTAGGGTGTTTATAAATTTAAATATGAAAATGTGTTTTTTAAATTTATTATATAATTTTAAATTTTTGAAAATATCTTATTGTTCACCATGAAGTTTCTAGCTTAATTTACAAATTTTTTTATATTTTAAAAATTGCAACATTTGTTTCTAGAAATCGTGTATTATACATTCGAAAAATAGGGGTTTTTTTAGTTTTAAAATGAAAACACATATTTTAAAATTTTTAAAATATTTTATTCTTTTGAAAAGAATGTATTGTTCAGCTTGAAGTTTCTAGATTAATTTACACAACTTTTTATATTTTTATGATTTCAACATTTGTTTCTAGAAATCGTGTACTATACACTTGAAAAATAGAGTGTTTTTTACTTTGAAAATGAAAATGTTTTTTTTAATTTGTTATATTATATTCCTTGTATGAAAACAATGTATTGTTCACCATGAAGTTTCTAGCTTAATTTTCATAATATTTTATATTTATAAAATTTCAACATTTGCTTCTAGAAATCGTGTACTATGCACTTAAAAAATAGGGTGTCTTTTACTTTAAAAATGAAAACGCATATTTTTAAATTTTTAAATTATTTGATTCTTTCGACCTTGAAGTTTCTAGCTTAATTTACAGAATTATTTTATATATTTTAAATTACAACATTTGTTTCTAGAAATCGTGTACTATACACTTTAAAAATAGGGTGTTTTTTACTTTGAAAATGAAAATGTTTTTTTTAAATTTTTATATTATTTTCGTTGTTTGAAAACAATGTATTGTTGACCATGAAGTTTCTAGCTTAATTTTCATAATTTTTTATATTTTTAATATTGCAATATTAATTTCTAGAAATCTTGTACTATATAATCGAAAAATAGAGGTTTTTTTACTTTAAAATTAAAATACATATTTTAAAATTTTAAAATTTTAAAATTATTTGATTCTTTCAAAAACAATGTATTGTTCACCTTGAAGTTTCTAGCTTAATTTACACAATTTGTTATATATTTTAAATTGCAACATTTGTTTCTAGAAATCGTGTACTATACACTTGAAAAATAGGGTGTTTTTTACTTTGAATATGAAAATGTTTTTTTTTTAAATTTAATACATTATTTTACTTTTTTTAAAAACAAAGTATTGTTCACCATGAAGTTTCTAGCTTAATTTACACATTATTTTTATTTTTAAAATTTAAACATTTGTTTCTAGAAATCGTGTACTATAGACTACAAAAATAGGGTGTTTTTTACTTTAAAAATGAAAACGCATATTTTAAAATTTTAAAATTATTTGATTCATTCGAAAACAATGTATTGTTCACCTTGAAGTTTCTAGCTTAATTTACACAATTTGTTATATATTTTGAATTGCAACATTTTTATCTTGAAATCGTGTACTATACACTCGAAAAATAGGGGTTCTTTTACTTTAAAAGTTTAAATGCATATTTTGAAATTTAAAATTATTTGATTCTTTCGAAAACAGTCTATTGTTCACCTTGATTTTTCTAGCTTTATTTACACAATTTCTTACATTTTTAAAATTGCAACATTTGTTTCTAGAAATCGTACACTATACACTAAAAAAATAGAGATTTTTTTACTTTAAAAATTAAAACGCATATTTTAAAATTTTTAAATTATTTGATTCATTTGAAAACAATGTATTGTTCACTTTAAAGTTTCTAACTTAAGTTACACAATTTTTTATATATTTAAAATTGCACCATTTGTTTCTACAAATCGTGTATTATACATTTGGAAAATAAAGGTTCTATTACTTTAAATGTTTCAACATTTGTTTCAAGAAATCGTGTACTATACACTTGAAAAGTAGGGTGTTTTTAAATTTAAATATGAAAATATGTTTTTTAAATGTATTATATATTTTTACTTTTTTTAAAATAATGTATTGTTCACCATGAAGTTTTAAGCTTAATTTACAAAATCTTTTCTATTTTAAAAAATGCAACATTTGTTTCGAGAAATCGTGTACTATAAACTCAAGAAAAAGGGTTTTTTTACTTTAAAAATTTAAAAGCATATTTTAAAATTTTAAAATTATTTGATACATTTGAAAACAATGTATTATTCACCTTGAAATTTCTAGCTTAATTTACACAGTTTTTTATATATTTCAAATTGCAACATTTGTTTTCAGAAATCGTGTACTATACAGTTGAAAATAGGGTGTTTTTTACTTTAAATATGAAAATGTTTTTTTTTAAATTTTTTATATTATTTTACTTTTTTGAAAACAAAGTATTGTTCACCATGATGTTTCTGGCTTAATTTACACAAATGTTTTTCTTTAAAAAAATTGCAACATTTGTTTCTTGAAATCGTGTACTATACACTCAGAAAAAAGTGGTTTTTTTACTTTAAAAATTAAAACACATATTTTCAAAATTTAAAATTATTTGATTCTTTTGAAAACAATGTATTCTTCACCTTGAAGTTTCTTGATTCGTTTTACACTATTTTTTATATATTTAAAATTGCAACATTTGTTTCTAGAAATCGTACACTATACACTCGAAAAATGGAGTTTTTTTACTTTAAAAATTAAAACGCATATTTTAAAATTTTAATATTATTTGATTCATTTGAAAACAACGTATTGTTCACCTTGAAGTTTCTAGCTTAATTTACACAATTATTTTCTATATTTGAAATCTTAACTTTTGTTTTTAGAAACCGTGTACTATACACTTGAAAAATACGGTGTTTTTTACTTTGAATATGAAATTTTTTTTTTTTAATTTGTTATATTACTTTACTTTTTTGAAAACAATGTATTGTTGACCATGAAGTTTCTAGCTTAATTTACAAATTTTTTTATATTTTTAATATTGCAACATTAATTTCTAGAAATCGTGTACTATACACTCAAAAAATAGGGGTTTTTTTACTTTAAAAATTAAAACGCATATTTTAAAAATTTAAAATTATTTGATTCTTTTGAAAACAATGTATTGTTCACCTTGAAGTTTCTTGATTCTTTTTACACAATTTTTTATATATTTAAAATTGCAACATTTGTTTCTAGAAATCGTACACTATGCACTCGAAAAATGGTGATTTTTTTACTTTAAAAATTAAAACGCATATTTTAAAATTTTAAAATTATTTGATTTTTTTGAAAACAATCTATTGTTCACCTTGAAGTTTCTAGATTAATTTACACAATTTTTTATATATTTAAAATTGCAACATTTGTTTCTAGAAATCGTGTACTATACACTCGAAAAAAAAGGGTTTTTTTACCTTAAAAATTAAAACGCATATTTTAAAATTTTAAAATTATTTGATTCATTTTAAAACAATGTATTGTTCACGTTGAGGTTTCTAGAAATTGTGGACTATACACTTGAAAAATAGGGTGTTTTTTACTTTGAATATGAAAATGTGTTTTTTTAATTTATTATATTATTTTACTTTTTTGAAAACAAAGTATTGTTCTCCATGAAGTTTCTATCTTATTTTAAACAATTGTTTATTTTAAAAATTTTAACATTTGTTTCTAGAAATCGTGTACTATACACTTGAAAGAACAGTGTTTTTAAATTTAAATATGAAAATGTGTTTTTTAAATTTATTATATAATTTTACTTTTTTGAAAATATTGTATTATTCACCATGAAGTTTCAATCTTAATTTACAAAAATTTTTATATTTTGAAAATTGCAACATTTTTTTCTAGAAATCGTGTACTATACACTAGAAAAATAGGGGTTTTTTTACTTTAAAAATTAAAAAGCATATTTTAAAATTTTAAAATTATTTGATTCATTTGAAAAAAATGTATTATTCACCTTGAAGTTTCTAGCTTAATTTACACAGTTTTTATATATTTAAAATTGCAACATTTGTTTCTAGAAATCGTGTACTATACACTTGAAAAATAGGGTGTTTTTTACTTTGAATATGAAAATGTTCAATGTATTGTTCATCATGAAGTTTCTAGCTTTATTTACACAGTTTTTTATATTTTTAACTGTAACATCCCAAATTTACTAGTGATGATATCTAAGGCTATTTAATTGTGGTATATGCATAATTCAAGAACCAAGTACCAACAATTAAGAGATTATGTAGAAGAGAGTTAAAAGGGGACTCTCAAAGAAAGGAAGGACCTTCTTGCAATTTTTAAAAATTGCTAAGTAGTCCCTCCCATCTTAAGTGAACTAGACCACACTAGATAAGAGACCATACCCTTCCTCTTCTACCTATTCTCGCCAACTTCCTTCTCTCACTAGAAAATCATCTTCTCCTCCTTCTCTCTAGGACAAGCTCTTCCATTCTCCATGGTTATGCCTTGCATGTGGGTTTTCAAGTGTTTCTAAGCCTAATTCTTCTCCCAATCAAGCTTGGGACCAAGTAAATGACAAAGGAAAAAGAGGCTATGGGCTTGGAAGCTAGACCCTTGGTTGGAGAATCAAGCTTAAAGCAAAGAACAAGCTTCAAAGGTGACCCCAAAACCCCAATAGTATAGCTAGCTGGAAATTGTGAATGGTAGGATACAAATTGTGGTTGTGGTTTGAAATCATGTAAATTGTCTTGATGTTTGATGAAATTGGTTGTTTGGTTGCTATGTTGGTATGTTGCTTGTAATTGTGATTGTAATGTTTGAATGCACATTTGATGTTTGATGAATTGGCTCACATGGATGGGTTTATGGTTTTGGAAGTTGAATTGGGTTAAAGGTTTAGGTTGGATAGAAACAGGGCATGATATTGATGAAATTCAGAGTGTTAATGCTGTGACTTTGAACTGAAAATCGAACTATTTTTATTATGAATTGGTCATCATGATCTTCACAAGAGTTGTAGACATTCCTCTTAGCTTTTAAATATCCTTGGTTTCACTCAATTTGGAGGTCTACAACTCTAGTTATGACCCAATTACTGAGACAGAGTCAACTATGAAGTATCTGTTTTGTTAAATGTGTTTCCCTGTGAAAGATGGCTCTTTTTGGAAATTAAATGTTTAGAACTGGGTTTTGTGGTCTGCATAAGAGTTGTATAAAATCCTCTTATCTGTCCAATGCTTTTGGTTTCCCTTAATTTGGAGGTCTACAACACAAGTTATGGCCAAAATACGAACAGGGTGCAGTGCTGACGAAAAACAGAGTTTTGCTTCTGTGTCCAATTCGCGGTAGCGAATTATTTCGCGGCAGTGAATCTGACACGGAATGGGGACCTTTTTCTTTACATCCAAAATGAAATGTAATCTCAAGGGCTCCATTTTTAGGGTTTGAATTAATAAAAATAGGTCCTAATGTTTTAAAAATCATGCATAGGGCCATGTGAATGTATTATGTATGAATGTGGATGGTTTGCCCTATTGTATGTGATATATATAAAGTAAAAATTGAACATGTATTTGCGTGATTGAATGTTTCAAGATTTATGTTTAAGGAATCAAATGCCTCTCCTCATCAACAAGGGTATGTTTTAAGGCCTTGGTATGAGGAAGAGAATGAGGTTTAACATGTAATTAACATTGCAAGGGAATTGGTAATGGCCTTGCAATGCTTGAGGGGCTTTGAGCCATGTTTTCATGATTAATTAACAACTGAACTTGTGTGATTGTTTTGAAGTACCAATGCAATACGTGAATAACTCTCCTCATCAACAAGGGTATGGGTTAAGGCCTTGGTATGAGGAAGAGAATGAGGTCGATATTGTATTGGTTTATGCATTTTCATTCATAATAAAGGACACTGCATTGATCACCTTCGGGTGTGAGACCGGGCAGATTGAGGGTTCAAGGGGGGACGCTTCCTTGGACAATGGAGATCTCCAATGAGGGTGCGGGCTGCCGGCACAAAACTGATAAAAAGGAACATGCATAGCATACATCATTAGAGTTCATAGATTTTGAATGATTGATTGTGTGATGAAACTTAATGTTTATGTGACTGATTGACTGTTTGACTGTTTAAGGACTTTGAGGTTTATATGGATGATGTTAGTATTAAATCTAGGAGGGGATAGTCTTGCAACTTGTTGCCTGCAACAGTGGGGTAACGTTTTTATATAACCAGGGGTTACTGAGATATATGCGAATTCGTATATCTCACGGTTATAGTATTGCAGGTAATGCCATGGCCAGAGATGATGTAGCAAAGGAATGAAGACTTACATTAAATGCTTTGTTATAGATATAGTTTTAAAGCCAAATTGTAAATAAGTTATTATGAATTAGTCCCTCTTTGGATGTCACTTAGACTTGTATTTTGAGACTCTAGCCAAGTAGTTCAGGTCTAACTCTCACTAGTATGGTTATGTAATAAGGTACTCAGGATTTTTATTTATTTTACAGGGAAATTTTCATAGAATCATTGACAAGCCAACTTATTTATGTGAAAAGCATGTATGTTTTACATGTTAGTTTAGGGCCATTTTATTAGGATATTACATTAAAATTGTAACATTTGTTTCAAGAAATCGTGTACTATACACTTGAAAAATAGGGTGTTTTTTAATTTGAATATGAAATTCTTTTTTTAGTATATTATTTTACTTTTTTGAAAATGTATTGTTCACCATGAAGTTTTTAGCTTAATTTACATAATTTTTTATATCTTTAATGTTTCAACATTAATTTCTAGAAATCGTGTACTAAACACTCGAAAAATAGTTGTTTTTTTACTTTAAAAATGAAAACGTATATTTTAAAATTTTTAAATTATTTGATTCATTTGAAAAAAATGTATTGTTCACCTTGAACTTTCTAGCTTAATTTTGCACAATTTTTTATATATTTAAAATTGCAAGATTTATTTCGTGTACTATACACTCGAAAAATAGGGGTTTTTTTACTTTAAAAGTTAAAACACATATTTTAAAATTTTAAGATTATTTGATTCTTTTGAAAACAATGTATTGTTCACCATGAAGTTTCTAGCTTAATTTACACAGATTTTTATATGTTTAAAATTGAAACATTTGTTTCTAGAAATCATGTACTATACACTCGAAAAATAGAGATTTTTTTACTTTAAAAATTAAAACGCATATTTTAAAATTTTAAAATTTTAAAATTATTTGATACATTTAAAAACAATGTATTGTTCACCTTGAAGTTTCTAGCTTAATTTTAAAAAAAAATTATTTTTAAAATTGCAACATTTGTTTCTAGAAATCGTGTACTATACACTAGAAAAATAGGGTGTTTTTTACTTTGAATATGAAAATATTTGTTTTAAAAAATTTATTATATTATTTTACTTTTTTGAAAACAAAGTATTGTTCACCATGACGTTTCTAGCTTAATTTACACAAATGTTTTTTTTTTAAATTTCAACATTTGTTTCTAGAAATCGTCTATTTTAATTTGAAAAATAGGGTGTTTTTTACTTTGAATATGAAAATGTTCAATGTATTGTTCACCATGAAGTTTCTAGCTTAATTTACATAGTTTTTTATATTTTTAAATGTAACATCCCAAATTTACTAGTGATGATATCTAAGGCTATTTAATTGTGGTATATGCATAATTCAAGAAGCAAGTACCAACAATTAAGAGATTATGTAGAAGAGAGTGAAAAGGGGACTCTCAAAGAAAAGAAGGACCTTCTTGCAATTTTTAAAAATTGCTAAGTAGTCCCTCCCATCTTAAGTGAACTAGACCACACTAGATAAGAGACCATACCCTTCCTCTTCTCCTTATTCTCGCCAACTTCCTTCTCTCACTAGAAAATCATCTTCTCCTCCTTCTCTCTAGGACAAGCTCTTCCATTCTCCATGGTTATGCCTTGCATGTGGGTTTTCAAGTGTTTCTAAGCCTAATTCTTCTCCAAATCAAGCTTGGGACCAAGTAAATGACAAAGGAAAAAGAGGCTATACACTAGAAAAATAGGGTGTTTTTTTACTTTAAAAATGAAAACGCGTATTTTAAAATTTTTAAATTATTTGATTCTTTTGAAAATAATGTATTGTTCACCATGAAGTTTCTAGCTTAATTTACATAATTTTTTATTTTTAAAATTTCAACATTCGTTTCTAATAATTGTTACGTATACACTAGAAAAATATGGTTTTTTTACTTTAAAAATGAAAATGCATATTTTAAAATTTTTAAATTATTTGATTATTTTGAAAACAATGTATTGTTCACCATGAAGGTTCTAGCTTAATTTATACAGTTTTTTATATTTTTAAAACTGCAACATTTGTTTCTAGAAATCATGTACTATACACTTGAAAAATAGTGTGTTTTTTAATTTCAATATGAAAATATTTTTTTATATTTATTGTATTATTTTACTTTTTTAAAAACAATGTATTGTTCACCATGAAGTTTCTAGCTTAATTTACAAAATTTTTATATTATTAATATTGCATCATTAATTTCTAGAAATCGTGTACTATACACTCGAAAAAAAGGTGTTTTTTTACTGTAAAACTGAAAATGCATATTTTAATATTCTTAAATTATTTGATTCATTTGAAAACAATGTATTATTCACCTTGAAGTTTCTAGCTTAATTTACAAAATTAATTATATTTTTAAAATTGCAACATTTGTTTCTAGAAATCGTGTACTATACACTCGAAAAATAGGTGTTCTTTTACTTTTAAAATGAAAATGCATATTTTAAAATTTTAAAATTATTTGATTCTTTAAAAACATGATATTGTTCACCTTGAATTTTCTAGCTTAATTTACACAATATTTTATATATTTAAATTTCAACATTTGTTTCTAGAAATCGTGTACTATAAACTCGAAAAATAGGGGTTTTTTTCCTTTAAAAATTAAAATGCATATTTTAAAATTTTTAAATTATTTGATTCATTTGAAAACAATGTATTGTTCACCTTGAAGTTTCTAGCTTAATTTACAAAAATTTTTATATTTTTAAAATTGCAATATTTGTTTCTAGAAATTATGTACTATACACTCGAAAAATAGGGGTTTATTATCTTTAAAATTAAAATAATTTTTTTAATTTATTATATTATTTTTCTTTTTTGAATACAAAGTATTGTTCACCATGAAGTTTCTAGCTTAATTTACACAATTGTTTATACTTTTTAAAATTTCAACTTTTGTTTCTACAAATCGTGTACTATACACTTAAAAAGTAGGGTGTTTTTAAATTTAAATATGAAAATGTGTTTTTTAAATTTATTATATAATTTTAATTATTTGAAAATAATTTATTGTTCACCTTGAAGTTTCTAGCTTAATTTACAAAATTTTTTATATTTTAAAAATTGCAACATTTGCTTCTAGAAATCGTGTACTATACACTCGAAAATATGGGTTTTTTTAGTTTTAAAATGAAAACAAATATTTTTAAATTTTTAAATTATTTTATTCCTTTAAAAACAATGTATTGTTCAGCTCGAAGATTCTAGTTTAATTTACACAGTTTTTATATTTTTAAAATTTCAACATTTGTTTCTAGAAATCGTGTACTATACACTAGAAAAATAGGGTGTTTTTTACTTTAAAAATGAAAGCACATATTTAAAAATTTTTAAATTATTTGATTTTTTTTTCAAAATAAGTTGTTGTTCACCATCACCTTTCTAGCTTAATTAACATAATTTTTTGTATTTTAAATTTTCAAAATGTTTTCTGGAAATCATGTTCTATACTCTTGAAAAATAGGATGTTTTTTCCTTTAAAAATGATAACGCATATTTTAAATTTTTTAATTCTTTTGAAAACAATCTATTGTTCACCATGATGTTTCTAGCTTAATTTACACAGTTTTTTATATTTTTAAAATTGCAACATTTGTTTCTAGAAATCGTGTACTATACACTTGAAAAATAGTGTTTTTTAATTTGAATATGAAAATGTTTTTATGTTTAATTTATTATATTTTTTTTACTTTTTTGAAAACAATGTATTGTTCACCATGAAGTTTCTAGCTTAATTTACATAATTTTTTATATTTTTAAAATTGCAATTTTATTTTATAGAAATCATCTACTATATACTAGAAAAATAGGGTGTTTTTTAACTTTAAAAATGAAAACGTTTATCACCCTAATTTTTTAAAAATAGTAGTTACTGAAAACTGTGAGCTTTTAAAAAATTTGATACTTACAAATTTTTCCTTGAAACAATAAATCTGATTATTTGGTTTCACTTAAAATATAGCGGAAAACGTTTATTTATTCAAGATATGATTTCCTATACAGCTGAACCGCAATATCTCTGAACAACAAACTTAGGTTTACCAAGTGTGGTTTTACCTAAGCAAAGCCAAATGCTTTGTCTTATCCATTGCTTTAGCTCCACAGTCCTGCAATACTGCGACCGTCAGTTATATGTTAAACATATAACCGAGTAACCCTCGGTCTAACTAAAAATATTTTTACAGTATTGCAGCCAATCTAATTGGAAAACTGCCCCAAATCACATTCCTAGCAAACACACACAGGATGTATGCAATGACATTAAAACATGTATGCATGCCATGATCATTTTCCATTTTTCATTTTCTTTATTTCCTCTTTTAACGGGAAACCCTGACCACCGGGAATCCACCAAAACACGTGGCAGTAACGCGTATTGAGCTCATCATCATCACGGTCCTGGCGAGCGTCCCCCAAGGATCCTCCTGCCGGGCTACTAACTCTCTCTCGAGCTAGCCCAGGGAACCATCTACCTCGTGAAGATAGTACCCTTTGTACTTAGACTACCTACCTCGTGAAGATAGCCCAGTACTTCAGGTTATCTTTCCCCTTTCGGGATAACCCTACATTCTCATCTTTTTCTCATATTTTGCTCTGTCCTCTTACCCGGTCTACTTCTGGTGGAACTTAACCCTCTTGCTCAATACCTATTGAGTAGGAAAGGTCCTCTTACCCGGTCTACTTCCGGCGGAACTTAACCCTCTTGCTCAATTTCTATTGAGTGGGAAGAGCCTCATTTAACATTTCCATATTCAGTTCTAATGCATCACACATTCACATTAAGAACACTTGAAAAAAAGGTGTTTTTTAATTTGAATATGAAAATGATTTTTTCTAAATTTATTATATTATTTTACTTTTTTGAAAATAATGTTTTGTTCACCACGAAGTTACTAGTTTAATTTAAACAATTTTTTAAGATTTTTAAAATTTCAACATTTGTTTCTAGAAATCGTGTACTATAAACTAGAAAAATAGAGTGTTTTATACTTTAAAAATGAAAACGAATATTATTAAAATTTTAAATTATTTGATTCTTTTGAAAAAAATCTATTGTTCACCATGAAGTTTCTAGCTTAATTTACACAGTTTTTTTATATTTTTAAAATTGCAACATTTTTTTCATTAAATAGTGGACAAAACACTTGAAAAATAGGGTGTTTTTTAATTTGAATATGAAAATGTTTTTTTTTAAATTTATTATATTTTTTTAATTTTTTGAAACAATTTATTGTTCACCATGAAGTTTCTAGCTTAATTTACATAATTTTTTATATTTTTAAAATTGCAACATTAATTTCTAGAAATCGTATACTATATACTCGAAAAATAAGTGTTTTTTTTTTTACTTTAAAAATGAAAACGAATATTATTAAAATTTCAAATTATTTGATTCTTTTGAAAAAAATCTATTGTTCACCATGAAGTTTCTAGCTTAATTTACACAGTTTTTTTATATTTTTAAAATTGCAACATTTTTTTCATTAAATAGTGGACTAAACACTTGAAAAATAGGGTGTTTTTTAATTTGAATATGAAAATGTTTTTTTTTAAATTTATTATATTTTTTTAATTTTTGAAAACAATTTATTGTTCACCATGAAGTTTCTAGCCTAATTTACACAATTTTTATATATTTAAAATTGCAACATTTGTTTCTAGAAATCGCGTACTATACACTTGAAAAATAGGGTGTTTTTTACTTTGAATACGAATTTTTTTTTAAAATTATTTATATTATTTTAATTTTTTGAAAATAATGTATTGTTCACAATGACGTTTCTAGCTTAATTTACATAATTTTTTATATTTTTAAAATTGCAACATTAATTTCTAGAAATCGTGTACTAAACACTCGAAAAATAGGTGTTTTTTTACTTTAAAATAGAAAACGCATATTTTAAAATTTTTAAATTATTTGATTCTTTTCAAAACAATCTATTGCTCACCATGAAGTTTCTAGCTTTATTTACACAATTGTTTTATAAATTTAAAATTGCAACATTTGTTTCTAGAAATCGTGTACTATACACTTGAAAAATAGGGTATTTTTTACTTTGAATAAGAAAATATTTTTTTTAATTTGTTATATTATTTTACTTTTTTAAAAACAATGTATTATTCCCCATGAACTTTCTAACTTAATTTACATAATTGTTTATATTTTTAATATTGCAACCTTAATTTCTAGAAATCTTGTACTATACACCTGAAAAATAGGGTATTTTTTACTTTGAATATGAAAATGTTTTTTTTAAATTTAATATATTATTTTACTTTTTTGAAAACAAAGTGTTGTTCACCATGAAGTTTCTAGCTTATATTACATAATATTTATATTTTTAATTTTGCATCATTAATTTCTAGGAATCGTGTACTATACACTCGAAAAATAGGGGTTTTTTTACATTAAAAATAAAACGCATATTTTAAAATTTTAAAATTATTTTATTCATTTAAAAATAGTTTATTGTTCACCTTGAAGTTTCTAGCTTAATTAACACAAATTATTATATATTTAAAATTTCAACATTTGTTTCTAGAACTATACACTTGAAAAGTAGGGTGTTTTTTAATTGAATATGAAAATGTTTTTTTTTATTTATTATATTATTTTTATTTTTTGAATATATTGTATTGTTAACCATGAAATTTTTAGCTTATATTACATAATATTTTATATTATTAATTTTGCATCATTAATTTCTAGAAATCGTGTACTATACACTCGAAAAATAGGGGTTTTTTCTTTAAAAATAAAACGCATATTTTAAAATTTTAAAATTATTTGAATCATTTGAAAACAGTTTATTGTTCACCTTGAAGTTTCTAGCTTAATTAACCCAAATTATTCTATATTTAAAATTTCAACATTTGTTTCTAGAACCATACACTTGAAAAGTAGGGAGTTTTTTAATTGAATATGAAAATGTTTTTTTTATTTATTTTATTATTTTTATTTTTTGAAAATATTGAATTGTTCACCATGAAGTTTTTAGCTTATATTACATAATATTTTATATTTTTAATTATGCATCATTAATTTCTAGAAATCGTGTACTATACACTCGAAAAATAGGGGTTTTTTTACTTTAAAATTAAAACGCATATTTTAAAATTTTAAAATTATTTGATTCATTTGAAAACAGTTTATTGTTCACCTTGAAGTTTCTATCTTAATTTACACAAATTATTATATATTTGTTTCTAGAAATCGTGTACTATACACTTGAAAAATAGGGTGTTTTTTACTTTGAATATGAAAATATTTTTTTTTTAATTTGTTATATTATTTTACATTTTTAAAACCAATGTATTGTTCACCATGAAGTTTCTAGCTTAATTTACATAATTTGTTATATTTTTAATATTGTAACATTAATTTCTAGAAATCGTGTACTATACACTCGAACAATAGGCGTTTTTTTACTTTAAAAATGAAAACGCATATTTTAAAATTTATAAATTATTTGTACTTTTGAAAACAATGTATTGTTCAGCTTGTGTTTCTAGCTTTATTTACACAATTTTTTATATTTTTAAAATTTCAACATTTGTTTCTAGAAATCGTGTACCATACACTAGAAAAATAGGTTGTTTTTTACTTTAAAAATGAAAACGCATGTTTTAAAATTTTTAAATTATTTGATTCTTTTGAAAACAATGTATTGTTCACTTTCAAGTTTCTAGCTTTATTTACACAATTGTTTTATATATTTAAAATTGCAACATTTGTTTATAGAAATCATGTATTATACACTTGAAAAATAGGGTATTTTTTACTTTGAATATGAAAATATTTTTTTTAATTTTTTATATTATTTTACTTTTTTTAAAAACAATGTATTATTCACCATGAAGTTTCTAGTTTAATTTACATAATTGTTTATATTTTTAATATTGCAAACTTAATATCTAGAAATCTTGTACTATACACTCGAAAAATAGGGTTTTTCTTACTTTAAAATTAAAATGCATATTTTAAAATTTTAAAATTATTTGATTTATTTGAAAAAAATGTATTGTTCACCTTGGAGTTTCTAGCTTAATTTACACAAATTTTTATATATTTAAAATTGCAACATTTGTTTCTAGAAATCATGTACTATACACTTGAAAAATAGGGCGTTTTTTACTTTTAATATGAAAATGTTTTTTTTTAAATTTAATATATTATTTTACTTTTTTGAAAACAAAGTGTTTTTCGCCATGAAGTTTCTAGCTTAATTTACAAATTTTTTATTATATTTAAAATTTCAACATTTGTTAATAGAAATAGTGTACTATACACTAGAAAAATAGGGTGTTTTTTACTTTAAAAATGAAAACGCATATTTTAAAATTATTTGATTCTTTTGAAAACAATGTATTGTTCACCTTCATGTTTCTAGCGTAATTTACACAATTTTTATATTTTGAAAATTGCAACATTTGTTTCTTGAAATCGTGTACTATATTCTCAAAAAATAGGGGTTTTTTTCTTTAAAATTTAAAACGCATGTTTTAAAATTTTAAAATTATTTGATTCTTTTGAAAAAAATGTATTGTTCACCTTGAAGTTTCTAGCTTAATTTACACAATTTTTTATATGTTTAAAATTGCAACATTTGTTTCTAGAAATCGTGTACTATACACTCGAAAAATAGGGGTTTTTTACTTTAAAATTAAAACGCATATTTTAAAATTTGAAAATTATTTGATTCTTTTGAAAACAATGTATTGTTCACCTTGAAGTTTCTAGCTTAATTTACACAATTATTTTATATATTTTAAATTGCAACATTTGTTTCTAGAAATAGTGTACTATACACTAGAAAAATAGGGTGTTTTTTACTTTAAAAATGAAGACGCATATTTTAAACTTTTTAAATTATTTGATTCTTTGAAAACAATGTATTGTTAACCATGAAGTTTCTAGCTTAATTTACACTATTTTTTATATTTTAAAATTGCAACATTTATTTCCAGAAATCCTGTACTATACATTGGAAAAATATGGTGATTTTTACTTTGAATATGAATTTTTTTTAATTTGTTATATTATTTTAATTTTTTGAAAGAAATATATTGTTCACCATAAAGGTTCCAGCTTAATTTACATAATTTTTTATATTTTTAATATTGCAACATTAATTTTGATAAATCATGTACTATATACTTTAAAAGTAGGGTGTTTTTGAATTTAAATATGAAAATGTGTTTTTTAAATTTATTATATAATATGACTTTTTTGAAAATAATGTATTGTTTACCATGAAGTTTCTAGCTTAATTTACATAATTGTTTATATTTCTAATATTGCAACCTTAATTTCTAAAAATCATGTACTATACACTTGAAAAATAGGGTGTTTTTTACTTTGAATTTGAAAATGTTGTTTTTTAAATTTATTATATAATTTTAAATTTTGAAAATATCTTATTGTTCACCATGAAGTTTCTAGCTTAATTTACACATTTTTTTTTAATTTTAAAATTTCAACATTTGTTAATAGAAATCGTGTACTATACACGAGAAAAATAGGGTGTTTTTTACTTTAAAAATGAAAACGCATATTTTAAAATTTTAAATTATTTTATTCTTTTAAAAACAATGTATTGTTCACCTTGAAGTTTCTAGCTTAATTTACACCATTTTTTATATATTTAAAATTGCAACATTTGTTTCTAGAAATTGTGTACTATACACTAGAAAAATATAGTGTTTTTTACTTTAAAAAAGAAAACGCATATTTTAAAATTTTTAAATATTTGATTCTATTGAAAACAATGTATTGTTCACCTTGAAGTTTCTAGCTTAATTTACACAATTATATTATATATTTAAATTGCAACATTTGTTTCTAAAACTCGTGTACTATACTCTTGAAAAATAGGGTGTTTTTTACTTTGAATATGAAAATTTTTTTTTAATTTATTATATAATTTTACTTTTTTGAAAACAATATATTGTTCACCATGAAGTTTCCAGCTTTATTTACAGAATTTTTTATATTTTTAATATTGCAACATTAATTTCTAGAAATCGTGTACTATACACTCAAAAAATAGGGGTTTTTTTACTTTAAAATTAAAACGCATATTTTAAAATTTTAAAATTATTTGATTCATTTGAAAACAGTTTATTGTTCACCTTGAAATTTCTAGCTTAATTTACACAGGTTTTTATATATTTAAAATTGCAACATTTGTTTCTACAAATCGTGTACTATAAACTTGAAAAATAGGGTTTTTTTTTTTACTTTGAAAATGAATTTTTTTTTTAAATTTAATAAATAATTTTTTTTTCGAAAACAAAGTATTGTTCACGATGAAGTTTCTAGCTTAACTTACACAATTTTTTATACTTTTTAAAATTTTAACATTTGTTTCTAGAAATCGTGTACTATATACTTTAAAAGTCGGGTGTTTTTAAATTTAAATATGAAAATGTGTTTTTTAAATTTATTATATAATTTTACTTTTTTGAAATAAATGTATTGTTCTCCATGAAGTTTCTAGCTTAATTTACAAAAAAATTTATATTTTAAAAATTGCAACGTTTGTTTCTAGAAATCTTGTACTATACACTCAAAAAATTGGGGTTTTTATAGTTTTAAAATTAAAACCCATATTTTAAAATTTTAAAATTACTTGATTCATTTGAAAATAGTTTATTTTTCACGTTGAAGTTTCTAGCTTAATTTACATAATTTTTTATATTTTTAAAATTTCAACATTTGTTTCTAGAGATTGTGTACTATACACTTGAAAAATAAGGTGTTTTTTACTTTGAAAATGAAAATGTTTTTTTTTTAATTTAATATTATTTTACTTTTTTGAAAACAAATTATTGTTCACCATGAAGTTTCTAGGTTAATTTACACATTTTTTTCTTAAAAATTTTAACATTTGTTAATAGAAATCGTGTACTATACACTAGAAAAATAGGGTGGTTTTTACTTTAAAAATGAAAACGCATATTTTAAATTTTTTAAATTATTTGATTCTTTTGAAAACAATGTATTATTCACCAAGAAGTTTCAAGTTTAATTAACACTTTTTTTTATATTTTAAAAATTACAACATTTGTTTCTAGAAATCGTGTACTACACAGTCGAAAAATAGGGTTTTTTTAGTTTTAAAATGAAAACACGTATTTTAAAATTTTTAAATTATTTGATTCTTTAGATAACAACATATTGTTCAGCTTGAAGTTTCTAGCTCAATTTACACAATTTTTAATATTTTTAAAATTTCAACATTTGTTTCTAGAAATCGTGTACTATACACTAGAAAAATAGGGGGTTTTTTACTTTAAAAAAGAAAACGCATATTTTAAAATTTTAAAATTATTTGATTCTTTTGAATACAATGTATTGTTCACCTTGAAGTTTCTAGCTTAATTTACACAATTATTTTATATATTTTAAATTACAACATTTGTTTCTAGAAATCGTGTACTATACACTTGAAAAATAGGGTGTTTTTTACTTTGAATATGAAAATGTTTTTTTTAATTTGTTATATTATTTTACTTTTTTGAAAACAATGTATTGTTCAACATGAAGTTTCCAGCTTTATTTACATAAATTTTAATATTTTTAATATTGAAACATTAATTTCTAGAAATCGTGTACTATACACTCGAAAAATTGGGGTTTTTAACTTTAAAATTAAAACGCATATTTTAAAATTTTAAAATTATTTGATTTATTTGAAAACAGTTTATTGTTCACCTTGAAGTTTCTAGCTTAATTTACACAAGTTTTTATATATTTAAAATGACAACATTTATTTCTAGAAATCGTGTAGTATACACTTGAAAAATATGGTTTTTTTTTTTACTTTGAAAATGAAAATGTTTTTTTTTTAATTTCATACAGTATTTTACTTTTTTGAAAACAATGTATTGTTCACCATAAAGTTTCTAGCTTTATTTACATAATTTTTTATATTTTTAATATTGCAACATTAATTTCTAGAAATCGTGTACTATACACTCGAAAAATAGGGGTTTTTTTACTTTAAAATTAAAAAACATATTTTAAAACATTAAAATTATTTGATTCAATTTAAAATAGTTTAATCTTCACCTTGAAGTTTCTAGCTTAATTTACACAAGTTTTTATATATTTAAAATTGCAACATTTGTTTCTAGAAATCGTGTACTATATACACTTGAAAACAAAATATTGTTCACCATGAAGTTTGTAGCTTAACTTACAAGATTTTTATACTTTTTAAAATTTCAACATTTGTTTCTAGAAATCGTGTACTATACACTCAAAAAATTGGGGTTTTTTAGCTTTAAAATGAAAACCCATATTTTTAAATTTTAAATTTATTTGATTCATTTGAAAACAATTTATTGTTCACCTTGAAGTCTCTATCTTAATTTACACAATTTTTTATATATTTAAAATTGCAACATTTATTTCTAGAAATCGTGTACTATACACTTGAAAAATAGGGTGTTTTTTACTATGAAAATGAAAATAGTTTTTTTCGAAAATTTAATATATTATTTTACTTTTTTGAAAACAAAGTATTTTTCACCATGAAGTTTCTAGCTTAATTTACACATTTTTTTTATTTTTAAAATTGCAACATTAATTTCTAGAAATCGTGTACTATACACTTGAAAAATAAGGTATTTTTTTACTTTGAAAATCAAAATGTTTTTTTTTTAATTTAATATATTATTTTAATTTTTTGAAAACAAAGTATTGTTCACCATGAAGTTTCTAGCTTAATTTACACATTTTATTTTTATTTTTAAAATTTCAACATTTGCTAATAGAAATGGTGTACTATACACTAGAAAAATAGGGTGTTTTTTACTTTAAAAATGAAAACACATATTTTAAATTTTTAAAATTATTTGATTCTTTTGAAATCAATGTACTGTTCACCTTGAAGTTTCTAGATTAATTTACACAATTTTTTATATATTTAAAATTGCAACATTTATTGCTAGAAATCGTGTATTATACACTTGAAAAATAGGGTGTTTTTTACTTTGAAAATGAAAACGTATATTTTAAAATTTTAAAATTATTTTATTCTTTTGAAAACAATGTATTGTTCACCTTGAAATTTCTAGCTTAATTTACACAATTATTTTATATATTTTAAATTGCAACATTTATTTCTAGAAATTGTGTACTATACACTTGAAAAATAGGGTGTTTTTTACTTTGAATCTGAAAATGTTTTTTTTTTAATTTGTTATATTATTTTAATATTTTGAAAACAATGTATTATTCACCATGAAGTTTCTAACTTAATTTACATAATTTTTTATATGTTTAATATTGCAATATTAATTTCTAGAAATCGTGTACTATACACTCGAAAAATAGGGTTTTTTTCACTTTAAAAATGAAAACGCATATTTTAAAATTTTAAAATTATTTGATTCTTTTGAAAACAATGTATTGTTCACCTTGAAATTTCTAGCTTAATTTACACAATTTTTATTTATTTAAAATTGCAACATTTGTTTCTTGAAATCGTGTACTATTGTAACATCTCAAATTTCTAATTTTCCAGAATAAATTATTTAACAAATTTATCTTTGAGGGGTTATTTTAGATAAGATAAGAAATTTGAGAAACTAGAATAGATTTGAAAGGAAATTGGATTAGGGGGAAAGAACTAGATTATAGAGATTAAATGGGTAGCAAGGTGGGCTCAAGGGACTTGGTTGCAAAATAGAAATGAGGAGTTTTCAGAAACAGTTTTCAAAAACAATTTTCAGAAACAGTTTTCAAAAAAAGTGAGAGGAGTTTTCAAAAAAAGTGAGAGGAGTTTTCAATACAAATTTGTGTGTAAATTCAGAAAACTGAAAACTGAAAACCAAAACATGTTTTAGATGTTTTCATATTTTGGTTTTTAAATACTGAAAAACAAAAACTGTTTCCGAAAACTGTTTTTGAAAACTCGTCTGCCAAACAGGGTTTTTAATTTTCTGTTTTTAAA
Source organism: Cyamopsis tetragonoloba (assembly GCA_037177725.1). Taxonomy (NCBI): domain Eukaryota; kingdom Viridiplantae; phylum Streptophyta; class Magnoliopsida; order Fabales; family Fabaceae; genus Cyamopsis; species Cyamopsis tetragonoloba. The sequence continues at coordinate 54,107,748 of CM074125.1, forward strand.
AACAGAAAACTATTTTCAAAAAGAGAAATCAAACAAGTCCTAAGTTGCAATTTTAAGGTTTCATAAGTAGGCATTGGATTGCAAAGTTGGGAAACAATTTCCCTTCACCTCTTCCCTTCTTCTCCCATGCCATTCACTCCCTCTCACATTTCACAATTTCTAAATTTCTCATTCTTCTCTCTAGAGCATACTCTCCCTCTCCCAAACTCTCCCCCTTGAATCACCACCATTTCACCATTATCTTCCATCTCCTCTCCTTGCATGTTGGCCTAGCTATCCCCACTTCCATCTTCTCAAGGATTTGGAGCTTCGGTATGGCTTAGTGCTTGAAGGAGAAGCTTTAGAAGAAGCTATGGAGTTGAAGAGTAGAGCTCCAAATTGGTGGCTTGGGACTTCTAAGTTGAGATTGAAGGCTAAGAGCTTGAGATTCAAGGTAACCCCATTCAAAACCCCAAATTAGACCCTTAGAGAGTAGGTTATACATGTGGCTAGGATATTGCAACTTGATTTGTTAGATTGTATGATAATGGGTTGAATGTGAATGTTAGTATGTTTGAAAAATCTAATAAATGTTGTGCCTTGCTGTGTGGTAGGATGTGAATGCATGTTAAATCCTTGTTTGGAAATGAACTTGGGTGATTTGGTTGAGATGTGTATGAGAATCATGGGTACCTTGTCTCTTGTAATTTGGAATCTTGGAATAGGTATGATGATGTGTGCATGTTAAGTTGTTTCAAATTGTGTTGAAATATGGTCTTGAATTGGGATGTAATTGATTTGAAATTTGGATGAAAATGTGAGTTTTTATGTGGTAATTTGGGTGTGACTTTCGAATCATTTTTCATAATATTTTGCCATTTTGGTCTTTAAAAGAGTTGTAGATAATCCTCTTAGCTTTCAAATACTTTTGGTTTCACTCAATTTGGAGGTCTACAACTTTAGTTATGGCCAAATTACTGAGACAGGGTTTGTATTGAAATATCTATTCTGTTAAGTGTATATCCCTGTTAAAGATGGCTGTTTTTGACAATTAAATATTTATAAATGGGTTTTATGGTCTTAAAAAGAGTTTTAGATAATTCTCTTAGCTTTCAAATGCTTTTGGTTTCACTCAATTTGGAGTTCTACAACTCAAGTTATGGCCAAAATACAAATAGAGTGCAGTGCTGACGAAAAACACAGGTCTGATTCTGTGTCCAATTCGCGGCAGCGAATATGACACAGAACATGGACCTCTTTCTTTACTTATAAAATGCAATGTATGGTGTTTTTAAATTTAAATATGAAAATGTGTTTTTGAAATTAATGATATAATTTTACTTTTTTGAAAATATCTTATTGTTCACCATGAAATTTCTAGCTTAACTTAAAAAAAATTTTATATTTTAAAAATTGCAACATTTGTTTCTAGAAATTGTGTACTATACACTTGAAAAGTATGGTGATTTTGAATTTAAATATGAAAATGTGTTTTTGAAATTTATTATATAATTTTACTTTTTTGAAAATACCTTATTGTTCACCATCAAGTTTCTAGCTTAACTTACAAAATTTTTATATTTTAAAAATTGCAACATTTGTTTCTAGCTTAACTTGAAAAATAGGGTGTTTTTTACTTTGAATAAGAAAATGTTTTTTTGGAATTTGGAATATTATTTTACTTTTCTGAAAACAATGTATTGTTCACCATGAAGTTTCTAGCTTAATTTACATAATTTTTAAAATTTTTAATATTGCAACATTAATTTCTAGAAATCGTGTACTATCCACTCAAAAAATAGGGGTTTTTTTACTATAAAAATTAAAACGCCTATTTTAAAATTTTAATATTAGTTTATTCCTTTGAAAACAATATATTGTTCACCTTGAAGTTTCTAGATTAATTTACACAATTTTTATATATTTAAAATTGAAAAATTTGTTTTTAGAAATCATGTACTATACACTTGAAAAATAGGATGTTTTTTACTTTAAAAATTAAAAGGCATATTTTAAAAGTTTTAAATTATTTGATTCTTTCGAAAATAATGTATTGTTCACCTTGATGTTTCTAGCTTAATTTACACAATTTGTTATATATTTAAAATTGCAACATTTGTATCTTGAAATTGTGTACTATACACTTGAAAAATAGGGGTTCTTTTACTTTAAAAGTTTAAACGCATATTTTTAAATTTTAAAATTATTTGATTCTTATTAAAACAATGTATTGTTCACCTTGAAGTTTCTAGCTTTATTTACACAATTTCTTATATTTTTAAAATTGCAACATTTGTTTCTAGAAATCGTACACTATACACTCGAAAAATAGAGATTTTTTTACTTCGAAAATTAAAATGCATATTTTAAAATTTTTAAATTATTTGATTCATTTGAAAACAATGTATAGTTCACTTTGAAATTTCTAGCTTAAGTTACACAATTTTTTATATATTTAAAATTGCACCATTTGTTTCTACAAATTGTGTACTATACATTTGAAAAATAGGGGTTTTATTACTTTAAAAATTTCAACATTTGTTTCTAGAAATCGTGTACTATACACTTGAAAGTAGGGTGTTTTTAAATTTAAATATGAAAATGTGTTTTTTAAATGTATTATATAATTTTACTTTTCTCAAAATAATGTATTATTCACCATGAAGTTTTAAGCTTAATTTAAAAAATCTTTTATATTTTAAAAAATACAACATTTGTTTCAAGAAATCGTGTATTATAAACTCAAAAAAAAGGGGTTTTTTTACTTTAAAAAATTAAAAGCATATTTTAAAATTTTAAAATTATTTGATTCATTTGAAAACAATGTATTATTCACCTTGAAATTTCAAGCTTAATTTACACAGTTTTTTATCTATTTCAAATTGCAACATTTGTTTTTAGAAATCGTGTACTATACACTTGAAAAATAGGGTATTTTTTACTTTAAATATGAAAATGTTTTTTTTAAAATTTATTATATTATTTTATTTTTTGAAAAAAAAGTATTGTTCACCATGAAGTTTCTAGCTTAATTTACACAAATGTTTTTCTTTAAAAAAATTTCAACATTTGTTTCTAGAAATCGTGTTCTATACACTAAAAAAACAGGGTGTTTTTTACTTTAAAAATGAAAACGCATTTTTTAAAATTTTTAAATTGTTTGAATCTTTAGAAAACAATGTATTGTTCACCATGAAGTTTGTAGCTTAATTTACACAATTTTTTATTTAAATTGCAACATTTGTTTCTTGAATTCGTGTACTATACACTCGGAAAAAAGGGGTTTTTTTACTTTAAAAATTTAAAATTATTTGATTCTTTTGAAAACAATGTATTCTTCACCTTGAAGTTTCTTGATTCTTTTTACACTATTTTTTATATATTTAAAATTACAACATTTGTTTCTAGAAATCGTACACTATGCACTCGAAAAATGGAGATTTTTTTACTTTAAAAATTAAGACGCATATTTTAAAATTTAAATATTATTTGATTCATTTGAAAACAACGTATTGTTTACCTTGAAGTTTCTATCTTAATTTACACAATTATTTTCTATATTTAAAATTGCAACATTTGTTTCTAGAAATCGTGTATTATACACTTGAAAAATAGGGTGTTTTTTAATGAAAATGTTTTTTTTTAATTTGTTATATTATTTTACTTTGTTGAAAACAATGTATTGTTGACCATGAAGTTTCTAACTTGATTTACATAATTTTTTATATTTTTAATATTGCAACATTAATTTCTAGAAATCGTGTACTATACACTCAAAAAATAGGGGTTTTTTTACTTTAAAAATTAAAACGCCTATTTTAAAATTTTAATATTACTTTATTCCTTTAAAAACAATATATTGTTCACCTTGAAGTTTCTAGATTAATTTACACAATTTTTATATATTTAAAATTACAACATTTGTTTCTAGAAATCGTAAACTATACACTTGAAAAGTATTGTATTTTTAAATTTAAATATGAAAATGTGTTTTTGAAGTTTTTTATATAATTTTAATTTTTTGAAAATATCTTATTTTTAACCATGAAGTTTCTAGCTTAACTTACAAAATTTTTATATTTTAAAAATTGCAAAATTTGTTTCTAGAAATTGTGTACTATACACTCGAAAAATTGGGGTTTTTTAGTTTAAAATGAAAACACATATTTTAAAATTTTTAAATTATTTTATTGTTTTGAAAACAATGTATTGTTCAGCTTGAAGTTTCTAGCTTAATTTAAACAATTTTTTTTATTTAAATTTCAACATTTGTTTCTAGAAATCGTGTACTATGTACTAGAAAAATAGGGTGTATTTTTTCTTTAAAAATGAAAATACATATTTTAAAATTTTTAAATTATTTGATTCTTTTTAAAACAATGTATTGTTCACCAAGAAGTTTCTAGCTTAATGTACACAGTTTTTTATATTTTTAAAACTGCAACATTTGTTTCTAGAAATCGTGTATTATACACTTTAAAAATAGGGTGTTTTTTACTTTGAATATGAAAAAGTTTTTTTTTAATTTGTTATATTAATTTACTTTTTTGAAAACAATGTATTGTTCACCATAAAGTTTCTAGCTTAATTTACATAATTTTTATATTTTTAATATGGCAACATTAATTTCTAGAAATTGTGTACTATACACTCAAAAAATAGGGGCTTTTTTACTTTAAAAATTAAAACGCATATTTTAAAATTTTAAAATTATTTGATTCATTTGAAAACAAAGTATTGTTCACCTTGAAGTTTCTATCTTAATTTACACAATTTTTTATATATTTAAAATTGCAACATTTTTTTCTTGAAATCGTGTACTATACACTCGAAAAATAGGGGTTTATTATCTTTAAAATTAAAATCCATATTTTAAAATTTTATAATTATTTGATTCATTTGAAAAAAATGTATTTTTCACCTTGAAGTTTCTAGCTTAATTTACATAATTAGTTTATATATTTAAAATTGCAATATTTGTTTCTAGAAAACGTGTATTATTCACATTAAAAAATAGGGTGTTTTGCACTTTGAATATTACATTTTCTAATTTTTTATATTATTTTACTTTTTGAAAACAATGTATTGTTCACCATGAAGTTTCTAGCTTAATTTACTTAATTTTTTATATTTTCAATATTGCAACATTAATTTCTAGAAATCTTGTACTATACACTAATAAAAGGGGTGTTTTTTACTTTAAAAATTAAAACGCATATTTTAAAATTTTAAAATTTTTTGATTCTTTTGAAAACAACGTATTGTTCACCTTGAAGTTTCTAGCTTAATTTACACAATTATTTTCTATATTTAAAATTGCAACATTTGTTTCTAGAAATCGTGAACTATACACTTGAAAAATAGGGTGTTTTTTACTTTGAATATGAAAATGTTTTTTTTTAAATTTATTATATTATTTTTATTTTTTGAAAACAAAGTATTGTTCACCATGAACTTTCTAGCTTAATTTACACAATATTTTATACTTTTTAAAATTTCAAATGAAGTTTCTAGAAATCGTGTTCTGTATCACTTGAAAAGTATGGTGTTTTAAAATTTAAATATGAAAATGTGTTTTTTAAGTTTATTATATATTTTTACTTTTTTTGAAAATAACTTATTGTTCACCATGAAATTTCTAGCATAACTTACAAATTTTTTTATATTTTAAAATTTGCAACATTTGTTTCTAGAAATCGTGTACTATACACTCGAAAAATAGGTGTTTTTTTAGTTTCAAAATGAAAACACATATTTTAAAATTTTTAAATTATTTGATTCTTTTGAAAACAATGTATTGTTTATCTTGAAGTTTCAAGCTTAATTTACACAATTTTTTTCTTTTAAATTTCAACATTTGTTTCTAGAAATCGTGTACTATATACACTAGAAAAATAGTGTTTTTTTACTTTTAAAATGAAAACGCATATTTTTAAATTTTTAAATTTTTTGATTCTTTTGAAAATGATGTATTGTTCACCAAGAAGTTTCTAGCTTAATTTACACAGTTTTTTATAGTTTTAAAATTGCAACATTTGTTGTAGAAATCGAGTACTATACACTTGAAAAATAGGGTGTTTTTTACTTTGAATATGAAAATGTTTTTTTTTAATTTGTTATATTATTTTACTTTTTGAAAACAATGTATTGTTCACCATGAAGTTTCTAGCATAATTTACATAATTTTTTATATTTTTAATATTGCAACATTAATTTCTAGAAATTGTGTACTATACACTTAAAAAATAGGGGTTTTTTTACTTTAAAAATTAAAACGCATATTTTAAAATTTTAAAATTATTTGATTCTTTTGAAAACAATGTATTGTTCACCTTGAAGTTTCTAGATTAATTTACACAATTTTTTATATATTTAAAATTGCAACATTTGTTTCTAGAAATCGTGAACTATACACTTGAAAAATAGGGTGTTTTTTTCTTTGAATATGAAAATGTTTTTTTGTTAAATTTATTATATTATAGTACTTTTTTGAATACAAAGTATTGTTCACCATGAATTTTCTAGCTTAATTTACACAATTTTTTATACTTTTTGAAATTTCAAATGAAGTTTCTAGAAATCGTGTACTATACACTTGTAAATTAGGGTGTTTATAAATTTAAATATGAAAATGTGTTTTTTAAATTTATTATATAATTTTAAATTTTTTAAAATATCTTATTGTTCACCATGAAGTTTCTAGCTTAATTTACAAATTTTTTTATATTTTAAAAATTGCAACATTTGTTTCTAGAAATCGTGTATTATACATTCGAAAAATAGGGGTTTTTTTAGTTTTAAAATGAAAACACATATTTTAAAATTTTTAAATTATTTTATTCTTTCTAAAACAACGTATTGTTCAGCTTGAAGTTTCTAGCTTAATTTACACATCTTTTTATATTTTTATGATTTCAACATTTGTTTCTAGAAATCGTGTACTATACACTTGAAAAATAGAGTGTTTTTTACTTTGAAAATGAAAATGTTTTTTTTAATTTGTTATATTATATTCCTTGTATGAAAACAATGTATTGTTCACCATGCAGTTTCTAGCTTTATTTTCATAATTTTTTATATTTATAAAATTTCAACATTTGTTTCTAGAAATCGTGTACTATGCACTTAAAAAATAGGGTGTCTTTTACTTTAAAAATGAAAACGCATATTTTTAAATTTTTAAATTATTTGATTCTTTCGAAAAGAATGTATTGTTGACCTTGAAGTTTCTAGCTTAATTTACAGAATTACTTTATATATTTTAAATTGCAACATTTGTTTCTAGAAATCGTGTACTATACACTTTAAAAATAGGGTTTTTTTACTTTGAAAATGAAAATGTTTTTTTTTTTAATTTTTTATATTATTTTCGTTGTTTGAAAACAATGTATGGTTCACCATGAAGTTTCTAGCTTAAATTTAATAATTATTTATATTTTTAATATTGCAATATTAATTTCTAGAAATCTTGTACTATATACTCGAAAAATAGGGGTTTTTTTACTTTAAAATTAAAATGCATATTTTAAAATTTTAAAATTATTTGATTCATTTGAAAACAATGTATTGTTCACCTTGAAGTTTCTAGCTTAATTTAAACAATTTTTTGTATATTTTAAATTGCAACATTTGTTTCTAGAAATCGTGTACTATACACTTGAAAAAGAGGGTGTTTTTTACTTTGAATATGAAAATGTTTTTTTTTTTAAATTTAATACATTATTTTATTTTTTTTTTAAAACAAAGTATTGTTCACCATGAAGTTTCTAGCTTAATTTACACATTATTTTTATTTTTAAAATTTAAACATTTGTTTCTAGAAATCGTGTACTATAGACTAGAAAAATAGGGTGTTTTTTACTTAAAAAATGAAAACGCATATTTTAAAATTTTAAAATTATTTGATTCATTCGAAAACAATGTATTGTTCACCTTGAAGTTTCTAGCTTAATTTACACAATTTGTTATATATTTTAAATTGCAACATTTTTATCTTCAAATCGTGTACTATACACTCGAAAAATAGGGGTTCTTTTACTTTAAAAGTTTAAACACATATTTTGAAATTTAAAATTATTTGATTCTTTCGAAAACAATCTATTGTTCACCTTGAAGTTTCTAGCTTTATTTACACAATTTCTTACATTTTTAAAATTGCAACATTTGTTTCTAGAAATCGTACACTATACACTAAAAAAATAGAAATTTTTTTACTTTAAAAATTAAAAGGCACATTTTAAAATTTTTAAATTATTTGATTCATTTGAAAACAATGTATAGTTCACTTTAAAGTTTCTAGCTTAAGTTACACAATTTTTTATATATTTAAATTTGCACCATTTGTTTCTACAAATCGTGTATTATACATTTGGAAAATAGGGGTTCTATTACTTTAAAAGTTTCAACATTTGTTTCAAGAAATCGTGTACTATACACTTGAAAAGTAGGGTGTTTTTAAATTTAAATATGAAAATATGCTTTTTAAATGTATTATATAATTTTACTTTTTTGAAAATAATGTATTGTTCACCATGAAGTTTTAAGCTTAATTTACAAAATCTTTTCTATTTTAAAAAATGCAACATTTGTTTCGAGAAATCGTGTACTATAAACTCAAAAAAAAGGGTTTTTTTACTTTAAAAATTTAAAAGCATATTTTAAAATTTTAAAATTATTTGATTCATTTGAAAACAATGTATTATTCACCTTGAAATTTCTAGCTTAATTTACACAGTTTTTTATATATTTCAAATTGCAACATTTGTTTTCAGAAATCGTGTACTATACACTTGAAAATAGGGTGTTTTTTACTTTAAATATGAAAATGTTTTTTTTTTAAATTTATTATATTATTTTAATTTTTTGAAAACAAAGTATTGTTCACCATGAAGTTTCTAGCTTAATTTACACAAATGTTTTTCTTTAAAAAAATTGCAACATTTGTTTCTTGAAATCGTGTACTATACACTCAGAAAAAAGGGGTTTTTTTACTTTAAAGATTAAAACACATATTTTCAAAATTTAAAATTATTTGATTCTTTTGAAAACAATGTATTCTTCACCTTGAAGTTTCTTTATTCTTTTTACACTATTTTTTATATATTTAAAATGGCAACATTTGTTTCTAGAAATCGTACACTATACACTCAAAAAATGGAGTTTTTTTACTTTAAAAATTAAAACGGATATTTTAAAATTTTAATATTATTTGATTCATTTGAAAACAACGTATTGTTCACCTTGAAGTTTCTAGCTTAATTTACACAATTATTTTCTATATTTGAAATCTTAACATTTGTTTCTAGAAACCGTGTACTATACACTTGAAAAATAGGGTGTTTTTTACTTTGAATATGAAAATGTTTTTTTTTTAATTTGTTATATTACTTTACTTTTTTGAAAACAATGTATTGTTGACCATGAAGTTTCTAGCTTAATTTAAAATTTTTTTTATGTTTTTAATATTGCAACATTAATTTCTAGAAATCGTGTACTATACACTCAAAAAATAGTGCTTTTTTTACTTTAAAAATTAAAACGCATATTTTAACAATTTAAAATTATTTGATTCTTTTGAAATCAATGTATTGTTCACCTTGAAGTTTCTTGATTCTTTTTACACAATTTTTTATATATTTAAAATTGCAACATTTGTTTCTAGAAATCGTACACTATGCACTCGAAAAATGGTATTTTTTTACTTTAAAAATTAAAACGTATATTTTAAAATTTTTAAATTATTTGATTTTTTTGAAAACAATCTATTGTTCACCTTGAAGTTTCTAGATTAATTTACACAATTTTTTATATATTTAAAATTGCAACATTTGTTTCTAGAAATCGTGTACTATACACTCGAAAAAAAGGGTTTTTTTACCTTAAAAATTAAAACGCATATTTTAAAATTTTAAAATTATTTGATTCATTTTAAAACAATGTATTGTTCACGTTGAGGTTTCTAGAAATTGTGAACTATACACTTGAAAAATAGGGTGTTTTTTACTTTGAATATGAAAATGTGTTTTTTTAATTTATAATATTATTTTACTTTTTTGAAAATAAAGTATTGTTCTCCATGAAGTTTCTATCTTATTTTAAACAATTTTTTTATTTTAAAAATTTTAACATTTGTTTCTAGAAATCGTGTACTATACACTTGAAAGAACAATGTTTTTAAATTTAAATATGAAAATGTGTTTTTTAAATTTATTATATAATTTTAATTTTTTGAAAATAATGTATTATTCACCATGAAGTTTCAAGCTTAATTTACAAAATTTTTTATATTTTGAAAATTGCAACATTTTTTTCAAGAAATCGTGTACTATACACTAGAAAAATAGGGGTTTTTTTACTTTAAAAATTAAAAAGCATATTTTAAAATTTTAAAATTATTTGATTCATTTGAAAAAAATGTATTATTCACCTTAAAGTTTCTAGCTTAATTTACACAGTTTTTATATATTTAAAATTGCGACATTTGTTTCTAGAAATCGTGTACTATACACTTGAAAAATAGGGTGTTTTTTTACTTTGAATATGAAAATGTTCAATGTATTGTTCACCATGAAGTTTCTAGCTTTATTTACACAGTTTTTTATATTTTAACTGTAACATCCCAAATTTACTAGTGGTGATATCTAGGGCTATTTAATTGTGGTATATGCATAATTCAAGAACCAAGTACCAACAATTAAGAGATTATGTAGAAGAGAGTTAAAAGGGGACTCTCAAAGAAAGGAAGGACCTTCTTGCAATTTTTAAAAATTGCTAAGTAGTCCCTCCCATCTTAAGTGAACTAGACCACACTAGATAAGAGACCATACCCTTCCTCTTCTCCCTATTCTCGCCAACTTCCTTCTCTCACTAGAAAATCATCTTCTCCTCCTCTCTAGGACAAGCTCTTCCATTCTCCATGGTTATGCCTTGCATGTGGGTTTTCAAGTGTTTCTAAGCCTAATTCTTCTCCCAATCAAGCTTGGGACCAAGTAAATGACAAAGGAAAAAGAGGCTATGGGCTTGGAAGCTAGACCCTTGGTTGGAGAATCAAGCTTAAAGCAAAGAACAAGCTTCAAAGGTGACCCCAAAACCCCAATAGTATAGCTAGCTGGAAATTGTGAATGGTAGGATACAAATTGTGGTTGTGGTTTGAAATCATGTAAATTGTCTTGATGTTTGATGAAATTGGTTGTTTGGTTGCTATGTTGGTATGTTGCTTGTAATTGTGATTGTTATGTTTGAATGCACATTTGATGTTTGATGAATTGGCTCACATGGATGGGTTTATGGTTTTGGAAGTTGAATTGGGTTAAAGGTTTAGGTTGGATAGAAACAGGGCATGATTTTGATGAAATTCAGAGTGTTAATGCTGTGACTTTGAACTGAAAATCGAACTATTTTTATTATGAATTGGTCATCATGATCTTCACAAGAGTTGTAGACATTCCTCTTAGCTTTTAAATATCCTTGGTTTCACTCAATTTGGAGGTCTACAACTCTAGTTATGACCCAATTACTGAGACAGAGTCAACTATGAAGTATCTGTTTTGTTAAATGTGTTTCCCTGTGAAAGATGGCTCTTTTTGGAAATTAAATGTTTAGAATTGGGTTTTGTGGTCTTCATAAGAGTTGTATACAATCCTCTTATCTGTCCAATGCTTTTGGTTTCCTTTAATTTGGAGGTCTACAACACAAGTTACTGCCAAAATATGAACAGGGTGCAGTGTTGACGAAAAACAGAGTTTTGCTTCTGTGTCCACTTCGCGGCAGCAAATTATTTCGCGGCAGTGAATCTGACACGGAATGGGGACCTTTTTCTTTACATATAAAATGAAATGTAATCTCAAGGGCTCCATTTTTAGGGTTTGAATTAATAAAAATAGGTCCTAATGTTTTAAAGATCATGCATAGGGCCATGTGAATGTATTATGTATGAATGTGGATGGTTTGCCCTATTGTATGTGATATATATAAAGTAAAAATTGAACATGTATTTGCGTGATTGAATGTTTCAAGATTTATGTTTAAGGAATCAAATGCCTCTCCTCATCAACAAGGGTATGTTTTAAGGCCTTGGTATGAGAAAGAGAATGAGGTTTAACATGTAATTAACATTGCAAGGGAATTGGTAATGGCCTTGCAATGCTTGAGGGGCTTTGAGCCATGTTTTCATGATTAATTAACAATTGAACTTGTGTGATTGTTTTGAAGTACCAATGCAATACGTGAATAACTCTCCTCATCAACAAGGGTATGGGTTAAGGCCTTGGTATGAGGAAGAGAATGAGGTCGATATTGCATTGGTTTATGCATTTTCATTCATGATAAAGGACACTGCATTGATCACCTTCGGGTGTGAGACCAGGCAGATTGAGGGTTCAAGGGGGGACGCTTCCTTGGACAATGGAGATCTCCAATGAGGGTGCGGGCTGCCGGCACAAAACTGATAAAAAGGAACATGCATAGCATACATCATTAGAGTTCATAGATTTTGAATAATTGATTGTGTGATGAAACTTAATGTTTATGTGATTGATTAACTGTTTGACTGTTTAAGGACTTTGAGGTTTATATGGATGATGTTAGTATTAAATCTAGGAGGGGATAGTTTTGCAACTTGTTGCCTGCAACACTGTGGTAACGTTTTTATATAACCGGGGGTTACTGAGATATATGCGAATTCGTATATCTCACGGTTACAGTATTGCAGGTAATGCCATGGCCAGAGATGATGTAGCAAAGGAATGAAGACTTACATTAAATGTTTTGTTATAGATATAGTTTTAAAGCCAAATTGTAAATAAGTTATTATGAATTAGTCCCTCTTTGGATGTCACTTGGACTTGTATTTTGAGACTCTAGCCAAGTAGTTCAGGTCTAACTCTCACTAGTATGGTTATGTAATAAGGTACTCAGGATTTTTATTTATTTTACAGGGAAATTTTCATAGAATCATTGACAAGGCAACTTATTTATGTGAAAAGCATGTATGTTTTACATGTTAGTTTAGGGCCATTTTATTAGGATATTACATTAAAATTGTAACATTTGTTTCTAGAAATCGTGTACTATACACTTGAAAAATAGGGTGTTTTTTAATTTGAATATGAAATTCTTTTTTTAGTATATTATTTTACTTTTTTGAAAATGTATTGTTCACCATGAAGTTTTTAGCTTAATTTACATAATTTTTTATATTTTTAATGTTTCAACATTAATTCTAGAAATCGTGTACTAAACACTCGAAAAATAGGTGTTTTTTTAATTTAAAAATGAAAACGCATATTTTAAAATTTTTAAATTATTTGATTCATTTGAAAAAAATGTATTGTTCACCTTCAACTTTCTAGCTTAATTTTGCACAATTTTTTATATATTTAAAATTGCAACATTTATTTCTTGAAATCGTGTACTATACACTCGAAAAATAGGGGTTTTTTTACTTTAAAAATTAAAACACATATTTTAAAATTTTAAGATTATTTGATTCTTTTGAAAACAATGTATTGTTCACCTTGAAGTTTCTAGCTTAATTTACACATATTTTTATATGTTTAAAATTGAAACATTTGTTTCTAGAAATCATGTACTATACACTCGAAAAATAGAGGTTTTTTTACTTTAAAAATTAAAACGCATATTCTAAAATTTTAAAATTTTAAAATTATTTGATACATTTGAAAACAATGTATTGTTCACCTTGAAGTTTCTAGCTTAATTGTAAAAAAAAATTATTTTTAAAATTGTAACATTTGTTTCTAGAAATCGTGTACTATACACTAGAAAAATAGGGTGTTTTTTACTTTGAATATGAAAATATTTTCATTAAAAAATTTATTATATTATTTTACTTTTTTGAAAACAAAGTATTGTTCACCATGACGTTTCTAGCTTAATTTACACAAATGTTTTTTTTTTAAATTTCAACATTTGTTTGTAGAAATCGTCTATTTTACTTTGAAAAATAGGGTGTTTTTTACTTTGAATATGAAAATGTTCAATGTATTGTTCACCATGAAGTTTCTAGCTTAATTTACATAGTTTTTTATATTTTTAAATGTAACATCCCAAATTTACTGATGATGATATCTAAGGCTATTTAATTGTGGTATATGCATAATTCAAGAACCAAGTACCAACAATTAAGAGATTATGTAGAAGAGAGTTAAAAGGGGACTCTCAAAGAAAGGAAGGACCTTCTTGCAATTTTTAAAAATTGCTAAGTAGTCCCTCCCATCTTAAGTGAACTAGACCACACTAGATAAGAGACCATACCCTTCCTCTTCTCCTTATTCTCGCCAACTTCCTTCTCTCACTAGAAAATCATCTTCTCCTCCTTCTCTCTAGGACAAGCTCTTCCATTCTCCATGGTTATGCCTTGCATGTGGGTTTTCAAGTGTTTCTAAGCCTAATTCTTCTCCAAATCAAGCTTAGGACCAAGTAAATGACAAAGGAAAAAGAGGCTATACACTAGAAAAATAGGGTGTTTTTTTACTTTAAAAATGAAAACGCGTATTTTAAAATTTTTAAATTATTTGATTCTTTTGAAAATAATGTATTGTTCACCATGAAGTTTCTAGCTTAATTTACATAATTTTTTATTTTTAAAATTTCAACATTCGTTTCTAATAATCGTTACGTATACACTAGAAAAATATGGTCTTTTTTACTTTAAAAATGAAAATGCATATTTTAAAATTTTTAAATTATTTGATTATTTTGAAAACAATGTATTGTTCACCATGAAGGTTCTAGCTTAATTTATACAGTTTTTTATATTTTTAAAACTGCAACATTTATTTCCAGAAATCGTGTACTATACACTTGAAAAATAGTGTATTTTTTAATTTCAATAAGAAAATATTTTTTTATATTTATTGTATTATTTAACTTTTTTAAAAACAATGTATTGTTCATCATGAAGTTTCTAGCTTAATTTACAAAATTTTTATATTATTAATATTGCATCATTAATTTCTAGAAATCGTGTACTATACACTCGAAAAACAGGTGTTTTTTTACTTTAAAACTGAAAACGCATATTTTAATATTCTTAAATTATTTGATTCATTTGAAAACAATGTATTATTCACCTTGAAGTTTCTAGCTTAATTTACAAAATTAATTATATTTTTAAAATTGCAACATTTGTTTCTAGAAATCGTGTACTATACACTCGAAAAATAGGTGTTCTTTTACTTTTAAAATGAAAATGCATATTTTAAAATTTTAAAATTATTTGATTCTTTTAAAAACATGATATTGTTCTACTTGAATTTTCTAGCTTAATTTACACAATATTTTATATATTTAAATTTCAACATTTGTTTCTAGAAATCGTGTACTACAAACTCGAAAAATAGGGGTTTTTTTACTTTAAAAATTAAAATGCATATTTTAAAATTTTTAAATTATTTGATTCATTTGAAAACAATGTATTGTTCAGCTCGAATTTTCTAGCTTAATTTACACAGTTTTTTATATTTTTAAAACTTCAACATTTGTTTCTAGAAATCGTGTACTATACACTAGAAAAATAGGGTGTTTTTTACTTCAAAAAGGAAAGCACATATTTAAAAAATTTTAAATTATTTGATTTTTTTTTCAAAATAAGTTGTTGTTCACCATCACCTTTCTAGCTTAATTAACATAATTTTTTGTATTTTAAATTTGAAAAATGTTTTCTGGAAATCATGTTCTATACGCTTGAAAAATAGGATGTTTTTTCCTTTAAAAATGATAACGCATATTTTAAATTTTTTATATTATTTGTTTTTTGGAAAAAAATGTATTGTTCACCGTGAAATTTCTAGCATAATTTACAAAAAATTTTATATTTTTAAAATTGCAACATTTGGTTCTAGAAATCGTGTACTATACACTCGAAAAATAGGGGTTTTTTTAGTTTTAAAATGAAAACACATATTTTAAAATTTTAAAATTATTTAATTCTTTTGAAAACTATGTATTGTTTAGCTTAAAGTTTCTAGCTTAATTTACACAATTTTTTTTATTTTTAAAATTTCAACATTTGTTTCTAAAAATCGTTTACTATACACTAGATAAATAGGGTGTTTTTTACTTTAAAAATGAAAACGCATATTTTGAAAATTTTAAATTATTTGATTCTTTTGAAAAAATTGTATTGTTCACCATGAAGGTTCTAGCTTATTTTACAAAGTTTTTTATATTTTTAAAACTGCAACATTTATTTCTAGAATTCGTGTACTATACACTTTAAAATAGTATGTTTTTCAATTTGACTATGAAAATATTTTTTTCATTTCTTATATTATTTTAGTTTTTTGAAACTAATGTAAAGTTCACCATGAAGTTTCTAGCTTAATTTAAATAATTTTTTATATTTTTAATATTCCAACATTAATTTTTAGAAATCATGTACTATACACTCAAAAAACAGGTGTTTTTTACCTTGAAAATGAAAATGCAGATTTTTAAATTTTTAAATTATTTGATTAATTTGAAAACAATGTATTGTTCACCTTGAAGTTTCTAGCTTAATTTACAAAAAAATTTATATTTTTAAAATTACAACATTTGTTTCTAGAAATCGTCTACTATACACTCGAAAAATAGGTGTTCTTTTAATTTTAAAATGAAAACACATATTTTAAAATTTTTAAATTATTTTATTCTTTTGAAAACAATGTATTGTTCAGGTTGAAGTTTCTAGCTTAATTTACACAATTTTTTATATTTTTAAAATTTCAACATTTGTTTCTAGAAATCTTGTAGTATACACTAGAAAAATAGGGTGTTTTTTACTTTAAAAATGAAAACGCATATTTTAAAATTTTTAAATTATTTGATTCTTTTGAAAACAATGTATTGTTCATCTTGAAGTTTCTAGCTTAATTTACACAGTTTTTATATTTTTAAAACTACAACATTTGTTTCTAGAAATCGTGTACTATACACTTGAAAAATAGTGTGTTTTTTAATTTGAATATGAAAACGCATATTTTTAAATATTTAAATTATTTTATTCTTTTGAAAACATTGTATTGTTGACCATGAAGGTTCTAGCTTACTTTACACAGTTTTTTATATTTTTAAATCTGCAACATTTGTTTCTAAAATTCGTGTACTATATATACACTTGAAAATTGTGAGTTTATTAATTTGAATATGAAATTATTTTTTTCATTTATTATATTAACTTACATTTTTCAAATCAATGTATTGTTCACCATGAAGTTTCTAACTTAATTTACATAGTTTTTTATATTTTTTAATATTGCAACATTAATTTCTAGAAATCGTGTACTATACACTCGAAAAATAGGCGTTTTTTACTTTAAAAATGAAAACGGATATTTTTAAATTTTTAAATTATTTGATTCATTTGAAAATAATGTATTGTTCACCTTGAAGTTTCTATCTTAATTTACAATTTTTTTTATATTTTTAAAATAGCAACATTTCTTTCAAGAAATCGTGTACTATACACTCGAAAAATAGGTGTTCTTTTACTTTTAAAATGAAAACACATATTTTAAAATTTTTAAATTATTTGATTCTTTTGAAAACAATATATTGTTCAGCTTAAAGTTTCTATCTTAATTAACACACTATTTTATATTCTTAAAATTTCAACATTTGTTTCTAGAAATCGTGTACTATACACTAGAAAAATAGGGTGTATTTTACTTTAAAAATGAAAATGTATATGTTAAAATCTTTAAATTATTTGATTCTTTAATGTATTTTTCAATTTGAAATTTCTAGTTTAATTTAAATAGTTTTTTATATTTTTAAAACTGCAACATTTGTTTCTAAAAATCGTGTACTATACACTCGAAAAATAGGTGTTCTTTTACTTTTAAAATGAAAACACATATTTTAAAACTTTTAAATTATTTGATTCTTTTGAAAAGAATGTATTGTTCAGCTTGAAGTTTCTAGTTTAATTTACACAATTTTTAATATTTTTAAAATTTCAACAATTGTTTCTACAAATCGTGTACTATACACTAGAAAAATAGGGTGTTTTTTACTTTAAACATAAAAACGTATATTTTAAAATTTTAAAATTATTTGATTCTTTTTAAAACAATTTATTATTCACCTTGAAGTTTCTAGCTTAATTTATATAATTTTTTATATTTTTAATATTGCAACATTAATTTCTAGAAATCGTGTACTATACACTCGAAAAACAGGGGTTTTTTTACTTCAAAAATGAAAACGTATATTTTAAAATTTTGAAATTATTTGATTCATTTGAAAACAATGTATTGTTAACCTTGAAGTTTCTAGCTTAATTTAAGAAAAATTATATTTTTAAAATTGCAACATTTGTTTCTAGAAATCGTGTACTATACAGTTGAAAAATAGGTGTTCTTTTAATTTTAAAATGAAAACACATATTTTAAAATTTTTAAATTATTTGATTCTTTTGAAAACAATGTATTGTTCAGCTTTAAGTTTCTAGCTTAATTTACACAACTTTTTTATATTTTTAAAATTTCAACATTTATTTCTACAAATCGTGTACTATACACTAGATAAATAGGGTGTTTTTTACTTTAAAAATAAAAATGCATATTTTAAAATTTTAAAATTATTTGACTCTTTTGAAAACAATTTATTGTTCCCCTTGAATTTTCTAGCTTAATTTATATAATTTTTAAAATTTTTAATATCGCAACATTAATTTCTAGAAATCGTGTACTATACAATAGAAAAACAGGTGTTTTTTTCCTTTAAAATTGAAAACGCATATTTTAAAATTTTTAAATTATTTGATTCATTTGAAAACAATGTATTGTTCACCTTGATGTTTCTAGCTTAATTTAAAAAAAATTATATTTTTAAAATTGCAAATTTGTTTCTAGAAATCGTGTACTATACAATCGAAAAATAGGTGTTCTTTTACTTTTAAAATGAAAAAACATATTTTAAAATTTTTAAATTATTTGATTCATTTGAAAACAACGTATTGTTCACCTTGAAGTTTCTAGCTTAATTTACACAATTATTTTATATATTTAAAATTGCAACATTGGTTACTAGAAATCGTGAACTATACACTTGAAAAATAGGGTGTTTTTTACTTTGAATATGAAAATGTTTTTTTTAATTTGTTATATTATTTTACTTTTTTGAAAACAATGTATTGTTCAACATGAAGTTTCCAGCTTTATTTACATAAATTTTAATATTTTTAATATTGAAACATTAATTTCTAGAAATCGTGTACTATACACTTGAAAAATAGGGTGTTTTTTACTTTGAATATGAAATTTTTTTTTTAAATTTATTATATGCATTTAACTTTTTTGAAAACAAAGTATTGTTCACCATGAAGTTTCGAGCTTAATTTACACAATAATTTATACTTTTTAAAATTTCAACATTTGTTTCTAGAAATCGTGTACTTTACACTTGAAAATTAGGGTGTATTTAAATTTAAATATGAATATGTATTTTTTAAATTTAAATATGAATATGTGTTTTTTAAATTTATTATATTATTTAACTTTATTGAAAATAAAGTCTTTTTTACCATGAAGTTTTTAGCTTAATTTACAAAAAATTTTATATTTCAAAAATTGCAACCTTTTTTTCTAGAAATCATGTACTGTACACTCGAAAAATAGGGTTTTTTTAGTTTTAAAATGAAAACACATATTTTAAAAGATTTAAATTATTTATCACTTTTGAAAACAATGTATTGTTCAGCTTGAAGTTTCTAGCTTAATTTACACCGTTTTTTATATATTTAAATTTTAAACATTTGTTTCTAGAAATCGTGTACTATACACTTGAAAAATAGGGTGTTTTTTACTTTGAATATGAAAATGTTTTTTTTTAAGTTTATTATATGCATTTTACATTTTTGAAAACAAAGTATTGTTCATCATGAAGTTTCGAGCTTAATTTACACAATAATTTATACTTTTTAAAATTTCAACATTTGTTTCTAGAAATCGTGTACTTTACACTTAAAAATTAGTGTATTTTTTAATTTAGTATGAAAATGTTTTTTTTAATTTATTATATTATTTTACTTTTTTGACAACAATTAATTGTTCACCAATAAGTTTCTAGCTTAATTTACAAAATTTTTGATATTGCAACATTAATTTCTAGAAATCGTGTACTATACACTCGAAAAATTGGTGTTTTTTTTACTTTAAAAATGAAAACGCATATTTTAACATTTTAAAATTATTTGATTCATTTGAAAACAATGTATTCTTCACCTTGAAGTTTTAAGCTTAATTTATACAGTTTCTTTATATATTTAAAATTGCAACGTTTGTTTTTTTTTTTGAATATGAAATTTTTTATAATTTGTTATATTATTTTACTTTTTTGAAAACAATGGATTGTTCACCATGAAGTTTCTAACTTAATTTAAATTTTTTTTATTTTTTTAATCTTCCAACATTAATTTCTAGAAAGCGTGTACTATACACTCGAAAAATAGGTGTTTTTTTACTTTAAAAATGAAATCGCATATTTTAAAATTTTTATGTTATTTGATTCTTTTAAAAACAATGTATTTTTCACCATGAAGTTCTATCTTAATATAAATAATTTTTTATATTTTTAAACTTTAAACATTTGTTTCTAGAAATCGTGTACTATACAGTTGAAAAGTATGATGTTTTTAAATTTAAGTATGATAATATGTTTTTTAAATTTATTATATAATTTGAATTTTTTTAAAATAATGTAGTATTCACCATGAAGTTTAAAGCTTAATTTAAAAAAAATTATATTTAAAATTTTCAAACTATGTTTCAAGAAATCGTGTACTATACACTCGAAAAATAGGGGTTTTCTTACTTTAAAAATTAAAATGCATAATTTAAATATTTAAAATTATTTGATTCATTTGAAAGCAATGTATTATTCACCTTGAAGTTTCTAGCTTAATTTACACAGTTTTTTATATATTTAAATTTGAAACATTTGTTTCTAGAAATCGTGTACTATACACTTGAAAAATAGGGTGTTTTTTACTTTGAATATGAAAATGTTTTTTTTTAAGTATATTATATGCATTTTACATTTTTGAAAACAAAGTATTGTTCACCATGAAATTTCGAGCTTAATTTACACAATAATTTATACTTTTTAAAATTTCAACATTTGTTTCTAGAAATCGTGTACTTTACACTTAAAAATTAGTGTATTTTTTAATTTAGTATGAAAATGTTTTTTTTAATTTATTATATTATTTTACTTTTTTGACAACAATTAATTGTTCACCAATAAGTTTCTAGCTTAATTTACAAAATTTTTGATATTGCAACATTAATTTCTAGAAATCGTGTACTATACACTCGAAAAATTGGTGTTTTTTTTACTTTAAAAATGAAAACGCATATTTTAACATTTTAAAATTATTTGATTCATTTGAAAACAATGTATTCTTCACCTTGAAGTTTTAAGCTTAATTTATACAGTTTCTTTATATATTTAAAATTGCAACGTTTGTTTTTTTTTTTGAATATGAAATTTTTTATAATTTGTTATATTATTTTACTTTTTTGAAAACAATGGATTGTTCACCATGAAGTTTCTAACTTAATTTAAATTTTTTTTATTTTTTTAATCTTCCAACATTAATTTCTAGAAAGCGTGTACTATACACTCGAAAAATAGGTGTTTTTTTACTTTAAAAATGAAATCGCATATTTTAAAATTTTTATGTTATTTGATTCTTTTAAAAACAATGTATTTTTCACCATGAAGTTCTATCTTAATATAAATAATTTTTTATATTTTTAAACTTTAAACATTTGTTTCTAGAAATCGTGTACTATACAGTTGAAAAGTATGATGTTTTTAAATTTAAGTATGATAATATGTTTTTTAAATTTATTATATAATTTGAATTTTTTTAAAATAATGTAGTATTCACCATGAAGTTTAAAGCTTAATTTAAAAAAAATTATATTTAAAATTTTCAAACTATGTTTCAAGAAATCGTGTACTATACACTCGAAAAATAGGGGTTTTCTTACTTTAAAAATTAAAATGCATAATTTAAATATTTAAAATTATTTGATTCATTTAAAAATTAGTGTGTTTTTAAATTTAAATATGAAAATGTGTTTTTTAAATTTATTATATAATTTTAATTTATTGAAAATAAAGTCTTTTTTACCATAAAGTTTTTAGCTTAATTTAAAAAAATTTTATATTTTAAAAATTGCAACATTTGTTTCTAGAAATCGTGTATTATACACTCGAAAAATAGGGGCTTCTTTACTTTTAAAACGAAAAC
This sequence comes from Cyamopsis tetragonoloba, assembly GCA_037177725.1. Taxonomy (NCBI): domain Eukaryota; kingdom Viridiplantae; phylum Streptophyta; class Magnoliopsida; order Fabales; family Fabaceae; genus Cyamopsis; species Cyamopsis tetragonoloba. The sequence continues at coordinate 54,129,991 of CM074125.1, forward strand.
ACATATTTTAAATATTTTAAATTATTTGTTACTTTTGAAAACAATGTATTGTTCAGCTTGAAGTTTCTAGCTTAATTTACACAATTTTTTATATTTTTGAAGTTTCAACATTTGTTTCTAGAAATCGTGTACAATACACTAGAAAAATACTGTTTTTTATTTTAAAAATGAAAACAATTATTTTAAAATTTTTAAATTATTTGATTCTTTTGAAAACAATGTATTCTTCACCTTGAAGTTTCTAGCTTAATTTACACAGTTTTTTTTATTTTTAAAAGTGCAACATTTGTTTCTAGAAATCGTGTACTATACACTTGAAAAATAGTGTGTTTTTTAATTTAATATGAAAATGTTTTTTTTAATTTATTATATTATTTTACTTTTTGGACAACAATTAATTGTTCACCAATAAGTTTCTAGCTTAATTTACAAAATTTTTTATATTGCAACATTAATTTCTAGAAATCGTGTACTATACACTCGAAAAATTGGTGTTTTTTTTACTTTAAAAATGAAAACGTATATTTTAAAATTTTGAAATTATTTGATTCATTTGAAAACAATGTATTCTTCACATTGAAGTTTCTAGCATAATTTATATAGTTTTATTATATATTTAAAATTGCAACGTTTGTTTTTTTCTTTGAATATGAAATTTTTTTTAATTTGTTATATTATTTTACTTTTTTGAAAACAATGTATTGTTCACCATGAAGTTTCTAGCTTAATTTAAATTTTTTTTATTTTTTTAATATTCCAACATTAATTTCTAGAAATCGTCTACTATACACTCGAAAAATAGGTGTTTTTTTACTTTAAAAATGAAAACGCATATTTTAAATTTTTTAAGTTATTTGATTCTTTTAAAAACAATGTATTGTTCACAATGAAGTTTCTAGCTTAATTTACAAAATTTTTAATATTTTTAAAATTTCAACATTTGTTTCTAGAAATCGTGTACTATACACTAGAAAAATAGGGTGTTTTTTACTTTAAAAATGAAAACGCATATTTTAAAATTTTTAAATTATTTGATTCTTTTGAAAACAATGTAGTGTTCACCTTGAAGTTTCTAGCTTAATTCACACAATTTTTTATATTTTTAAAACTGCAACATTTGTTTCTAGAAATCGTGCACTATACACTCGAAAAATAGGTGTTCTTTTACTTTTAAAATGAAAACACCTATTTTAAAATTTTTAAATTATTTAATCCTTTTGAAAACAATGGATTGTTCACCTTGAAGTTTTTAGCTTAATTTAGAAAGATTTTTATATATTTAAAATTGCAACATTGGTTTCTAGAAATCGTGAACTACACTCTTGAAAAATAGGGTGTTGTTTACTTTGAATATGAAAATGTTTTTTTTTAAATTTATTATATGCATTTTACTTTTTTGAAAACAAAGTATTGTTCACCATGAAGTTTCAAGCTTAATTTACACAATAATTTATACTTTTTAAAATATCAACATTTGTTTCTAGAAATCGTGTACTTTACACTTGAAAATTAGGGTCTTTTTAAATTTAAATATGAAAATGTGTTTTTTAAATTTATTATATAATTTTACTTTTTTGAAAATAAATTCTTGTTTACCATGAAGTTTTTAGCTTAATTTAAAAATTTATTTTATATTTTAAAAATTCCAACGTTGATTTCTAGAAATCGTGTACTATACACTCGAAAAATAGGTGTTTTTTTACTTTAAAATGAAAACGCATATTTTAAATTTTTAAGTTATTTGATTCTTTTAAAAACAATGTATTGTTCACAATGAAGTTTCTAGCTTAATTTACAAAATTTTTAATATTTTTAAAATTTCAACATTTGTTTTTTACTTATACTGTTTCTTTCATCAAAACAAAGAGCCTTAAATCAGATATAGTAGAGCTTCAAGTTGTATCATTTACTCCTTTAAGAGTTTCAATTGTTGTCAGCTAATTTTGTGTGAAGGTGCGGTATCCTTCTAAACTAATTGAAGGTGGGGTATCCTTCAAAGTGTTCTTAGGGTGAGGTATCCCTAGATTTAGGCCTTTAAAATTGGTGGGGTATCCAATTGAGAAAGGTGCTCTTAGTGTGTAATTGTTTAAAAGTAATATAAGAAATCTCGTGTGGCAGAGATTCGTAGACTGGACGTAGGTCACAAGTGGTGTGTGACTGAACCAATATAAAACTCGGTGCTATTCTCTCTATCCCTAAAACTCATATTTGTTTAAGCTTATTTGATCTTCATTTCAGAATTTTATTATATTTCAATTTCATACGTCAATTAATATATCTTGTTCAAGTTGTGCTATAATTTTTAAACGAATTTTTTGAAAACTTTTAAAGCTCAATTCACCCCCCCCCCCCCCCCCCGCGCTTGAGCATAGAGGCCACTTGATTAACAAGTGGTATCAGAGCTTCACAACTTCAAGGAAATGGCCTCTTTTCAAAACATGTCTATCCAGGAAGGAGCCTCGCCAAATAGACCTCCATTCTTCAATGGAGACAACTACTCTTTTTGGAAAATTAAAATGCAGGCTTGGGTAGAAGGCATTGATGTCGCCGTATGAGATGCTATAGAGGAAGGTCCATTCATTCCTATGCACACTGTTGATGGTAAGGTAGTTGAGAAACCTAGAAAAGAGTGGTCTCTTGAAGAAAAGAGACTTGCTCAATTTGGTCTAAGAGCCAAAACTATAATTATCTCTGCACTAGGTAATGATGAATTTCCTAGAATTTCTAATTGTAAAACTGCTAAAGAAATGTGAGATGTGTTAAAAGTAACACATGAAGGAACTAATGAGGTAAAGAGATCAAAGATAAATGCTTTGACTAGAGAATTTGAAATGTTTCAAATGAATCTGAGTGAAAACATCCAAGATATGCAAAAATGTTTTACATATCTTATAAATCAACTACATTCCTTGGGAAAAGATTATTCAAATGAAGATCTTATTAACAAAGTTTTAAGATGTCTTAGCAGGGATTGGCAACCAAAGGTTACTGCCATTAGCGAAACAAGGGATCCACACACAATGTCATTGGCAACCTAGAAGAGCATGAACTTTAGTTGAGCCGGTTGGATCAACTTGAGGGAGTTGACAAGAAAAAGAAAGGCATTGCCTTCAAAGCAACCACTCCTCCACCTCAAGAGATAAAAGAAGATGAAAGCAACCTTGATCCAACCAATATGGATGATGAGACTGTAATTCTCTTCGCCAAAAGATTCAATAAATTCTTCAAGAAAAGAGAGTCATCAAGAAGACCATCAAATTTCACACCAAGGAAAACATTCAACAAGGCAGAAGGATCAAGGTCCAACTTGTTATGAGTGTGGAAAAACTGGACATATGAAAATGGAATGTCCTTTGAATAAAAATAAGAATGAAACACAGGAGAAAAGATTTGTCAAAGGAAAGAAGAACAGAAGAGCATACATAGCTTGGGATGGTAATGACACAGAATCATCTGATGAATCAGAAAGCGAAACAGCCAACCTATGTCTCATGGTCAACCATGATGAAGATGATCTTCTTGATGAAGATGAGGTAAAAGATTCTGAAAACTCTAACTATAGCTTTGATGAACTGCAAGATGCTTATAATGAACTACATGAAAAATCAATGATCATTGCTAAAGAACTTGCTAAAACTAAGAAAGAAAAAGGTCTTCTAAATGACAAAATAGATATCCTTAGTCGTGATATTATCAAAATGAGATAAATTCAAATTCCATTCGGTAGTTTTAAATATGATTGTGAATCCTGTCAAATGAATAAATCACCTTCTTGTACTTCATGTGATGTTCATTTGAAAGAAATTGATAAGTTAAAGAATATGATTGCCAAAGGTAAAGGTCCATTGACAAAAATAGAAAATGCTTGCAAATCACAAACGTGTACTTCTTGTGATTCACATTTAAAAGAAATTGAGGATTTAAATAATGTACTTGCTAAATTTACAATGGGTAGAGACAACCTAAACATCTTGCTTGGTAAGCAAGGATGTCATTTCAAAAAGGCTGGTTTAGGATATAATCCAACCAATAGTCAAAAGCTCTATAAAAACTTCTTTGTCTCTTCAAAAACCTCCTCTAGTCCATTCATAACTTGCTTTTATTGTGGATTAAAAGGTCATAGTGCTACTACTTGCAATACAAGAAAAATTAGTGTGCCACATGAAAAGAAAATATGGATCCTCAAAGGCACCTTTGGAAAAACTAACCCTCAAGGACCCAAGAAACCATGGGTACCTAAGAAACAAAATTAAAATGTTTTTGTAGGTATGCTTGGTGGCAAAAGAATCAAAATGGTATCTTGATAGTGGATGCTCCAAGCATATGACAGGAGACAAAACAAAATTCTCATCCTTCACACCTAAGGATGGAGGATATGTTCAACAAAGGAAAAATCCTAGGTACAGCTAAAGTTGGTAAGACTTCTTCAACCTCCATAGATAATGTACTTTATGTTGAAGGATTAAAACATAATCTTTTAAGTATTAGCCAATTATGCGATAAAGGAAATGAGGTTATCTTTAATTCTTATTCATGCTCTATTATTAGCAAAGAGAATAACTCAATTAAATTTATGGGTCATAGGATTAATAATGTTTATATGATAAGTTTAGATGATATATCCTCAAATGATGCACAATGTTTTATAACTAAAGAAGAAGAATCTTGGCTATGGCACAAAAGGATTGCACACATTCATATGGATCACTTGAATAAACTAATTTCAAAATAATTGGTTATTGGCTTGCCAAAAATTCATTTTGAAAAAGATAAATTATGTGATGCTTGTCAAAAGGGTAAACAAACAAAAATCTCTTTTTAATCTAAAAATATTGTTTCAACCTCTAGACCCTTGCAACTATTGCACATGGACTTATTTGGTCCATCAAGAATTATGAGTTTAGGGGGAAATTACTATGGACTTGTAATTGTTGATGATTTTTCAAGATACACGTGGACTCTCTTTTTATCTCACAAAAATCAAGCCTTTAAAGCTTTTAAGAGATTAGCAAAAGTCATTCAAAACCACAAGGATTTGAAAATTGCATGCATACGCAGTGATCACAGAAAGGAATTTGAAAATATTGACTTTGAAAGATTTTGCGATAAAAATGGCATTGAGCATAACTTTTCATCTCCAAGGACCCCACAACAAAATGGTGTTGTGGAGAGGAAAAATCGCTCACTAGTTGAGTTAGCTAGAACAATGCTCAATGACATGAATCTTCAAAAATACTTTTGGGCGGATGCAGTAAGTACTGCATGTCATGTTATGAACCGAGTTCTCATTCGACCTATTTTAAAGAAAACCCCATATGAACTTTTCAAGGGTAGAAAACCCAACATATCGTATTTCCATATTTTTGGATGCAAATGCTTTGTGCTTAATAATGGGAAAGAAAATCTGGGCAAATTTGATGCCAAAGCTAATGAGGGTATATTCTTAGGATACTCCTCAACTAGTAAAACATATAGAATTTATAATAAAAGAACAATGACTGTTGAAGAATCTATTCATGTCACTTTTGATGAATCTAACACCAAAAGCTTGGAAAGAAAGGTTGATGATCTTGCAAGAACTCTTGAAGACATAAGCATTCATGAAGAGAACATGCCAGAAATACTAACTCACATACCAACCAAGACACAAAATGAACTACCCAAAGAATGGAGAGCTGCAAAACATCATCCAATTGATAAAATTATTGGTGATATTTCAAAGGGGGTAACCACTAGACACTCTCTTAATAATGCATGTAACTTTATGGCTTTTGTATCTCAAATTGAACCTAAAACCGTAGACGAAGCAATTAGTGATGAACATTGGGGGATAGCTATGCAAGAAGAGCTAAACCAATTTGAAAGAAATCAAGTCTAGGATCTAGACCCTAGGCCTAATGACCATCCAATAATAGGCACTAAGTGGGTCTTTAGAAACAAACTAGATGAAACTGGTATAATAACTAGAAACAAAGCTAGATTGGTTGAAAAAGGGTATAATCAAGAGGAAGGTATTGATTATGAAGAAACATATGCTCCCGTAGCTAGACTTGAAGTCATTAGACTCCTATGTATCATGGATTTTAAACTTTATCAAATGGATGTCAAAAGTGCTTTCTTGAATCGCTATATACAAGAAGAAGTTTATGTTGAACAACCTCCTGGGTTTGAAAATGCTGAACTTCCAAGTCATGTTTACAAACTCAAGAAAGCCTTATATGGACTAAAACAAGCCCCTAGAGCTTGGTACGAAAGACTAAGTAAATTTCTCTTGAACAATAACTTTCAAAGAGGAAAAGTAGATAACACATTATTCATAAAACAAAGGTACAATGACATTCTACTTGTACAAATTTATGTCGATGATATAATTTTTGGTGCTACTAACAAAAATCTCTGTAAAGAGTTTGCTACAAGCATGAAGGGAGAATTTGAAATGTCCATGATGGGAGAACTTACATTTTTCCTTGGGTTTCAAAAACAAACAAAACAAGGAACTTTTGTGTCACAAACAAAATATTGCAAAGAATTGCTCAAGAAATTTGGCATGGACAATGCTAAAGAAATAAGTACTCCTATGGGTACATCATGCTATCTTGACAAAGATGAAAAAGGTAAACCCGTTGATGTGTCAAAATATCGAGGTATGATAGGATCTTTGCTTTATTTAACTGCAAGCATACCTGATATAATGTTTAGTGTATGTATGTGCGCTAGATATCAGGCATGCCCTAAAGAATCACACCTTAGTGCCGTAAAAAGAATTATGAGATATTTGATTGGCACCTGTACCATGGGGTTATGGTATCCTAAAGGTGCATCCTGCTCTTTAATTGGATATTCTGATTCCGATTTTGCTGGATGTAAGTTAGACAGAAAAAGTACTAGCGGAACATGTCATCTTCTTGGAAATTCATTAATTTCATGGCACAGTAAGAAACAAGTTAGTGTGGCTTTATCCACTGCTGAAGCTGAGTATGTAGCGGCAAGAAGTTGTTGTACACAAATTCTCTGGTTAAAACAACAACTTAAGGACTATTGTATTCATTTGCATAATATTCCACTAAAATGTGACAATACTAGTGCCATAAATCTCACGAAAAATCCTATTATCCACTCAAGAACCAAACATATTGAAATTAGACATCACTTCATTAGAGATCATGTTCAAAAAGGTGACTGTGTACTTGAGTTCATTGATACATCCAAACAGCTAGCTGATATCTTCACTAAGCCTCTTCCAACCGAAAATTTCTATTTTATAAGAAGAGAGCTAGGCATACTTGATCAATATAATGTTATTTAAATTGCTTTATAAATTATTTATTGATCTATTACTGACTTGGGCGTCGGAGCCTTTTCTTTTTGTTTTGCAGGTCTCGTGGAAAATGAAATCAGGATCTCATTCTTATCACAAAAACCATGAGCTTCACTTCAATATTCGAATACTATATTCGAAAATGACCCTTCTGTGGTCATATATTCGAATATATATTCGAATACATAATAAGTATACATGTCTTCAAAATTACAAGAGTTAATTACAGATTTGATATATTCGAATATGCTATTCGAATAGATCATTACAGCACGCTTATGTTCGAATAGATATTCGAATATGACAGTCAAATATTCGAATATAACTTTATCCATATTCGAATATGCCATCAAATATTCGGATAAATATTCGAATATTGCATCCAATATTCGAATACATATTCGAATATGGGCATTCTTGCACATATAAAAGGATAACCCTTTTTAATTCCCAAATCACACTACTTCTCCTCTCATCTCTTGTTCAACATACTTCTGTTCCCACTTCAATTATCTTTTCTCTCACTCCAAAAATCACAAAATGGCCTCTTCACCACCATCATCTCCTCCTGCTACTCAATCTCCACCATCTCCAACCCACAAACGTCCCTGTTTCAAACGTACCGCTGTCAACAAGCCACCTTCCATACCTCGTGGGCCACGAAGTGGTTTCTCTTCCTCCTTCGTTCCTCTTGCCACTACTAGTTTTACTCCCGACTTCTAGCGATGGTTCTCCAACGCCTCACAGATCACAAAATTCCAGTCTGGCTTCTCTAACACGAAAATTGTTGACCAACGGTGGGTTAACATGCCTTGGTTTCATTCTCAAGGTTTTTCCTTTGTCTCTTGGCTTGAATCAGCCAATCTTGTGCCTTTTCTTAGTATTCAAGAAAAAGTCTATCCCAACCTCGTCCGTGTATTCTACTCCAACCTCAACTACAATTCTGAAACATACACAATTTCGTCTGAAGTGAAAAAGACGAAAATTCAAATCCCTCCTTCTCTCTGGACTTCTCTCATAGGGCTACAAATTGCAGGAGCCCAAATATCCGGATCAACTCCCATGGGACAGTGGGCCGCCGAATACAATCCTATTCAAGCAATCGGGGCCATGTGCCATGTGAGATCTTCCTTCCACACTTCCAAAATGGGGGACTACCTCCCCACCAGCACACTCACCATGGACTCTCGAATAGTCCATCTCATTATTGCTCGCGTCCTCCTTGGTCACGTTCGAAACTTCACAAAAGTCCTCCATGATAACCGTCTCCTTCTCTGGGCCATCATCAAAGAAAAGCCCATTGACTGGGCACGACTGGTTCAGCATCACATGCTGAAGGGGGCAATCGGCACAACTCCTCTTCCCTATCCCACCTTGATCACAGTCATTCTTCGGCACTTCGAATTCAATCTAGCCGATGAATACAGTAGCACCATCGATGGCCACAATTTTGAAATTGGTCAATCGTTGCTACATCGGGCTGGCATTGTGCATGCTGGCGAAAACTGGTATATTCAGGAATTGGGGATTGAAGGCAATCGCCCAAAAGAAAACTATCCTAATATTGATCCTAAAGACATTCATGAACTAGATCCGGAACCTCTTCTTCCACACTTCCAACAGCTGAGTCTTCAGTTCTCTCAAATGATGGATGCTAATTTTGAACAACAGCGTCAGTATATCGACCAGCGGTGTGATCAGATGGAAACCGTTCTTCGAGGAGAGATTACATCTCTCCGAGAGGAAATTGCACGAGGCAATTCCAACTTTGTACCTCCATACTCTCAATCTGCCTTTCCTGCAGACCAAGGTGATGCAAGCTGGTTTCATCAACATTTTGGCGGTATCGATCTCCAAAGTTTCGGGGCTCAACCAAGTTCTGACTTGGATTTTGATTACTTTCAAACACCGCCTGCCTCCGGCCCTCCATGACTGTTCCACAATTCCTTTTCTTAACTTAGCTTAGTCTTATTTAAATTTGGGACATATTAAAACATTTTGAACTAATTAGATTTGAGTTTATTATTCTCAAAACTATGTCTCAAAATTATCTTTTTTTAATGATGCCAAAAGGGGGAGAAGAATTATAATCACTTAAACCGGGATTTTTATTATTGCTTATTACAAAATGCTTAAAATATTTGTATGCATATTGACAGGGGGAGTCGAACCTCGTAAGGAGAATCAAACTTCATAAGTAAGGGGGAGTCTCAGAATATCACACGCAATAAGTGATCTGATTCGTTTGTTGTTTGTCATCATCAAAAAGGGGGAGTATGTAAATGCAAATGCTCTACGTTTGGATTTTCGATGATTCCACAACAAACCAAGAATCAAAAGGATAAATCACGTGAATAAGCACAATAAACAGATCCGCAACAACAAAGGGTATTTAGGTTGTTAAATTATGAATGTAAGTTTGATTAAGGCTCTTTGAAATTGAAACAAACATTTTTCTAAAAAGGAAATTTAGAAAAATATTAAGAGTCAAAGATAAAATCATTTTCAAAGGAAAAGACCCTCAAAGAAAATATCTAAAAAATTGATTTTTACTTAAAAAAGTCAAAATTGGGTGTATATTCAAATATAAGGTTCTGGAAATAAAATTTGAAATTCCTGGCCAGTATATCCGAATATATATTCGAATATGACATATTGCTTTGGCCTGAGCACTTTTCAGAATCTGTGTATTCGAATATATATTCGAATATGGCTTGCCATATTCGAATATAACAAGAAACCTAGGCCTTGTCACCTTCCAGAATTCTTATATTCGAATACATATTCGAATATGGAACCTCTATATTCGAATATATATTTGAATATGAAGCCTACAAAAATCATTTTTTGAACGCAGAAACACTATATTCGAATACATATTCGAATATGTAAGTGCTGTATTCGAATAGCATATTCAAATATGAAAGTAAAATATGCGCAGCTTCTGACAGCGGTTTCTGCCATCTATATAAAGGGCTTTTGACTTTGAATATAAAATACCCTTGTGAGCTTAACACTGTATTGAAATTACTTCTTATCATCAATCTCTCTAATCAAGGGTCTTGTGCTTTTGTCTAAGGCTTACCTTGTTTTTTACCTATATTGTTTCTTTCATCAAAACAAAGAGCCTTAAATTAGATATAGTAGAGCTTCAAGTTGTATCATTTACTCCTTTGAGAGTTTCAATTGTTGTCAGCTAATTTTGTGTGAAGGTGTGGTGTCCTTCTAAACTGTTTGAAGGTGGGGTATCTTTCAAAGTGTTCTTAGGGTGAGGTATCCCTAGATTGAGGCCTTTAAAATTGGTGGGGTATCCAATTGAGAAAGGTGCTCTTAGTGTGTAATTGTTGAAAAGTAATATAAGAAATCTCGCGTGGCGGAGATTCATAGACTGGTGTGTGACTGAACCAATATAAAACTCAGTGCTATTCTCTCTATCCCTAAAACTCATATTTGTTTAAGCTTATTTGATCTTCATTTCAGAATTTTATTATATTTCAATTTCATATGTCAACTAATATATCTTGTTCAAGCTGTGCTATAATTTTAAACAAATTTTTTGAAAATTTTTAAAGCTCAATTCACCCCCCTAGAGGCCACTTGATTAACAGTTTTTGAAAAAATCAAATAATTTAAGTTATTTCAAAAACACGTTTTCATTTTTGAAATAAAGAATACTCAATTTTTCAAGTGTATAGTACACAATTTCTAAAAAACTTGTTGCAATTTTAAAAATATAAAAAAATATATAAAGAAAGTTAGAAAAATCAATGTGAATAATACATTGTTTCCAAAAAAATCAAATAATTTAAGATATTTGAAAAACACATTTTCATTTTTTAATTAAAAAACACTAAAAATTTTAAGTATATAGTATACTATTTCTAGAAAACTTGTTGTAATTTAAATAATATAAAAAAAATGTAAATTACGCTTCAAATTTCAAGGTAAATAATACTATATTTTCAAAATAAATCAAATAATTTAAGTTTTTTCATAAACACATTTTCATTTTTGAATTAAAAAATACTCAATTTATAAAGTTCATAGTACACGATTTCTGGAAAACTTGTTGCAATTTTAAAAATATAAAAAATTATGTAAATTAAGCTAGAAACATCAATATGAATAATACATTATTTCAAAAAAAATTCAAATAATTTAGGAAATATAAAAAACACATTTTCATTTTTGAATTAAAAAACACTCAATTATTTAAGTGTATAGTATACAATTTCTAGAAAATTTGTTTCAATTTATATAATATCAAAAATAATGTAAATTAGGGTTAAAGTTCAAGGTAAATAACACATTTTTTTAAAAACAATCAAATAATTTAAGTTATTTTATAAACACATTTTCATTTTTGAATTAAAAAATACTCAAATTTTCAAGTGTATAGTACAGGATTTCTAGAAAACTTGTTGCAATTTTAACAATATAAAAAAAAGTTAAATTAAGCTTAAAAATTCAAGGTAAATTATACATTGTTTAAAAAAACAAATAATTTAAGTTATTTAAAAAACACATTTTTATTTTTGAATTAAAAAATACTTAATTTTTCAAGTGTATTGTAACACCCCGGGCGGGACTTCATACCACCATCCCCGGCTGTGTACTTTAGAGCTTAGCCACCCCCTTTAAGTGGCCTATCCCCTTGCGAATAAATCTCCTTTATTCCAAGATTTGGGGACCTTCCGTGGTTCGAACCCATGACCAAAGGGCTATAGTCATGGATTCCTAAGAACCACTACCAATTGAGCTATAGCCCTTTGGTCATGGGTTCAAACCACGGAAGGTCCCCCAAATCCTGAAATAAAAGAGATTTATTCGCAGGGGATAGGCCACTTAAAGGGGGTGGCTAAGCTCTTCAGAACACTTCCGGGGATGGTGGTATGAAGTCCCGCCCGGGGTGTTACATGTATATTACACGATTTCTAGAAAACTTGTTGCAGTTTTTAAAGTATAAAAAATTATGTAAGTAAAGCTAGAAATATTAAGGTGAATAATGCATTGTTTTAAAAAAATTCAAATAATTGAACACTTTTATAAAACACATTTTAATTTTTTAATTCAAAAACATTCAATTTTTTAAGTGTAGAGTACACGCTTTCTAGAAAACTTGTTGCAATTTAAATATTATTAAAAATAATGTAAAATATCCTTCAAAGTTCAAGGTAAATAATACATTGTTTTCAAAAAAACAAATAATTTAAGTTATTTCAAAAACACATTTTCATTTTTGAATTAAAAAATACTCAATTATTCAAGTGTATAGTACACGATTTCTAGAAAACTTGTTGCAATTTTAAAAATATAAAAAATTATGTAAATGAAGTTAGAAACATCAATGTGAATAATACATTGTTTCCAAAAAAAATCAATTTAAGAAATTTGAAAAACACATTTTAATTTTTGAATTAAAAAACACTCAATTTTTTAAGTGTATAATACATGATTTCTAAAAAATTTGTTGCAATTTAAATAATATAAAAATAATGTAAATTAAGCTTAAAAATTCAAGGTAAATAAAGCATTGTTTTAAAAAAATCAAATAATTTAAGTTATTTGAAAAACATATTTTCATTTTAAAATTAAAAAATACTCAAATTTTGAAGTGTATAGTACATGATTTCTAGAAAACTTAATTTTAAAAGTATAAAAAGTTTTGTAAATTACTCTAGAAAATTTAAGGAGAATAATACATTATTTTAAAAAAACCAAATAATTTAAGATTTTTATATAACATATTTTCTTTTATAAATTAAAAAACTCTCAATTTTTCAAGTGTATATACATGATTTCTAGAAAACTTGTTGCACTTTTAAAAATATAAAAAATTATGCAAATCTAGCTAGAAATATCAATATGAATAATACATTGTTTCTGAAAATATTAAATAATTTAATAAATTTCAAAAACATATTTTCATTATTGAATTTAAAAACACTCAATATTTTAAGTATATAGTACACGATTTATAGAAAACGTGTTGCAATTTAAATAATATCAAAAAAATGTAAATTAAGCTTAAAAATTCAAGGTAACTAATACATTTTTTTAAAAAAAATCAAATAATTTAAGTTATTTCAAAAACACATTTTCATTTTTGAATTAAAAAATACTCAATTTTTCAAGTTATATTACACTATTTCTAGAATACTTGTTGCGGTTTTAAAAATATTAAAATTGAGTAAATGAAGCTAGAAACATTAAGATGAATAATACATTGTTGTAAAAAAATTAAATAATTTAAGATTTTTTTAAAAACATAGTTTCTTTTTAAAATTTAAAAACACTCAATTTTTCAAGTACACGATTTCTAGTAAACTTGTTAAAATTTTTAAAAATAAAAAAATTATGTAAATTAATTTAGATACTACAATGTGAATAATACATTGTTTTCAAAAAATCAAATAATTTAAGAAATTTATTATGGGCTTATTTTACTTTTGGAAAAGCTTCTAATCAGAGAGTCTTTGATTGGATTTCAGAGGCTATTTCACTTGTAAATATAGCTTATATAGCTAAAATAGATTATGGAAATCCCAGAGCATCGAAGGTGGATGTATAACCGGTTGAACGACAAGAGATCAGCCGTTAAGGAAGAGTTCTACAATGGTGTCCATCGATTTATTGAGTTTGTGGAACTTCAAGACGGAGGTATCATCGACGGTATGCTTAGGTGTCCGTGTGTGAAGTGTAAGTGTCAGCGATACATCACGGTGGACGATGTTAAGGTTCATTTGTTTCGTAAAGGCTTTATGCCTAATTATTACAGATGGACGTCCCATGGAGAGCGACCGATAATTCCTATGCCAATGGTTGGCGGGACTTCATATTACGCTCGAGAAGGGCACAGGGAAGAATACAATTCGTATGAGCAAATGGTCATGGATGCAGCTGGTCCCAAAATTGGCATTCATTTGGAAGATAATCACGATGTAGAAGATGGAGAAAATGTACAATCGGTTGAGGAGGATCCAAATCCAGAGACTCAAAGATTTTATGACCTGTTGGCAGTCGCACAAGAACCATTGTATGATGGATGTGAGACTCAATCAGAGTTGTCAATGTCTTTGTGGGCTTTGAGTTTGAAGGCAGATTACAATATGTCCATTGGATGTTTTAATCAAATGGTGGAAGGTATCGGGAGTGTGTTGCCAAGTGGAAATAGAATGCCCCGCAATCTTTATTATGCAAAAAAGAATGTGGAACAACTTGGGATGGGGTGTGTGAAGATTGATTGTTGCCCCAACGGTTGCATGTTATATCGCAAGAATGATGAGATTTTGACACAATGCAAGTATTGTGGGGTGGGACGATACAAACTTGGGCAACCAGAAAGTTCAATTCTGCAGCCTGCATCAAGGATGTGGTATTTCCCCATTATTCCTAGGCTATAGAGGTTGTATTCTTCTATGGCTACTGCTGCTCACATGAGATGGCACCATAATAATCGTAGAGAAGACGACATGTTATGTCATCTCTCCCACGGAGAGGCTTGGAAACATTTTGATAGGACGTATCCAACCTTTGCAGAAGAGACCCGCAATGTAAGGTTAGGACTGTGTGCAGATGGATTTAATCCACATGGCCAATATGGGAGAGCTTATTCATGTTGGCCGGTTATCCTAACTCCATACAATCTTCCACCATGGATGTGTATGAAGAGGGAGATGATGTTTATCTCAGTTATAATCCCTGGACCGTCAAATCCGAAAAGCAAGATTGACATATATCTACAACCATTAATTGATGACCTGAACAAGTTGTGGAAGGACGGGGTGGTGACTTATGATGTGTCATTAAGACAAAACTTTCTCATGCGTTCAGCTTTGATGTGGACCATAAATGACTTTCCTGCTTATGGAATGCTTTCGGGGTGGTCAACAGCAGGAAAGCTTGCTTGTCCAATTTGCATGAACTAGTGCAAGGCAGAATATTTGCCGTTTAGTAAAAAAGTTTCATTTTTTGACCGCCATCGTCGATTTCTTCATTGAGATCATCCTTATAGGAAGAACAAAAATGCATTCACAGTGGATGTTCGAGATCACAATCCTATTCCCGTGCGTTTTAGTGGAGAACGGATATGGGAAATTGTTAAGGATATTCCTACAATTCAAGATTCACAAGGGCACCACCCATCAGGATATGGCATTTTGCATAATTGGACTAAACAGAGTATATTCTGGAGTTTGCCATATTGGAAGTCACATTTATTGCCGCACAATATAGATGTCATGCACACCGAGAGGAATGTGTTCATGAACATCTTCAATACGGTAATGGATGTTAAAGATAAGACAAAGGACACCCCGCAATCAAGAGTAGATATTGCTAAGCCCTGTAAACGTAAGGAACTCGAGATGGAAAAGGTCCCTGGACGTGGCAAACATGTGAAGCCAAAGGCAAAATATGTGTTAAACAAGTCATAAAAGTTAGCAGTCTGTGAATGGGTAAAAAAATTGAAGTTGCCCGATGGTTATGCATCTAATTTGACAAGGTGTCTAAATATGAAAGACGCAAACCTACATAGTATGAAGAGTCATGATTGTCACGTGTTCATGCAAAGGTTATTGCCTATTGCTTTTGACTCATTGCCGAAGCAAATTTGGAAGCCACTTGTAGAGCTTAGTTTATTCTTTAGAGAGTTGACGTCCACAGTTTTGAAGGTTGATCATTTAGAGTCTATGGAGCATAATATTCCACTAATCCTCTGCAAGTTAGAACAAATATTTCCTCAAGCTTCTTTGATTCAATGGAGCATTTGTCAGTTTATTTGCCATATGAAGCTAGAGTTGGGGGTCCTGTCCAATATCGATAGATGTACCCATTTGAAATATTCTTGCGTACATTAAAGGATAAGGTTACAAATAAAGCAAGACTAGAAGGCTCCATATGTGAAGCGTATTTAATAGAAGAGTCATCCACCTTTGCTTCTTATTACTATCCAACAGAGGTGTCCACAAGGATGAATAGATTGCAACGTAATGTTGACGGTGAAGATTCTTCGTCATTGCCGCAAATGTCAATTTTTAACTATCTAGGACGTGGAGCCGGAAAATCTAGCACAATGTATCTTGATCGGCGTGACTTGAGTGCTGCACCTTGTACGTTCTAAATAACAGTGATGAGGTTCAACCATATTTAGAGTAAGTGGTTTCAATTTATAACAGCTTGTGCTTTAAGTTATTTTCTAAAACCATAACATCCTAACCACTTACAACCTCTTTTCGTGTAGGATGTACACTACAATGTTAAGGCGATCCAATCTTGATGTGTCGGATGCTCAAATTAATGCACAGATAACTTCCAATTTTCCTACATGGTTTAAGGAATATGTAATGCCTTTGTGCTCTCTTGCATTTTGTGCTTTTTAAGTTGTATACATTCGATGTAATACTTAGTTTTTCCTTTCCTATTAGGTGGACAATCCGGCAAACAATATTGAGGATCATATTTTGAAAGCACTAGCTTGGAGTCCAATTTTGAAGGTCAAATCATGGCCCATTTACTTTATTAAAGGATACCGGTTTCACACTTTTGATCAAAGTCAAGGTAAGGGAGCACTTAACTATGGAGTGTGTGTACGAGGCACTAATGGGCAATTAGAAGATGACTTCTACGGAATATTGAAAAACATATATGAGTTAAGCTTCATAGGATGGCCCACCAAAAAACTTGTGGTCTTTAAGTGCAATTGGTATGATAATTCTCCTAATGGTACTAGAGTAGATAACAACTACGGACTTGTTGAAGTTAAACAATCAAGAAGGTACAAAACGGCATATGACCCTTTCATATTTTCACAACAAGCTGAACAAGTTTGTTACACACCTTACCCAAAAGGACATAATGGATGGTTAGGTGTTTTAAAAGTTAAGGCACGTGGTACGATTAATGCACCTAAAGTTAGTGAGGTTCAACACGATGTTCCTTATCAAGATGAAGACATTCAAGATCATCCGATGATGTTGGTGGAAGCAAATATATTAGATAATAATCTTCTTGACATTGCTGGCGATGTAGAAGAAGTTAATGACCAAGACATTGTGATACCTAATAACAATCTTGAGGATGAATTCGATGATGAAAGTGATGTTTCGATAAATGAAAATGAGGGTTAGGATCACCATCATAATGGTGATCCTGAATGTAACTAACTCTATAGGTAGCTAGTGTATTATTTGTTTATTATTTGAAAAAATGTGCATTGTATTTATTATTCTATGTTTTTCATATTTGCTTTTTATGTGTAGATGACTGACGTAGGTAGAGGTAGAGGTAGAGGTAGAAGTAGAGGAGGAGGCCGAGGTAGAACTACACGTGGTGGTAGATCATCGGGAGCACAAGGGAGGCCACCTACTATTGCTCAACAAGGATCTGCTCCTTCCAGCACCACACCGTCACTGCATACTAGCTCCCTCCCTTCTTCTAGTAGTATGACACCACTGCACACCAACTCCCTTCCATCTACATCGTCGGCTCCGCCGCCTATTCGCACTAGCTCATCTGTTTCTGTTGCTCCCACTCCCTCCCCAAATGTTGTTGATGTTGGTGGTGCAGGTCATGTGGACAGTAGGATAGTGCTAACACCGGGCATCACACGTCATGAGTAAGCACATGCATACTTCTATTTATATGTTTATGTTCAGCTTCTTAGTTTACTGTAGTTAATTATATATGCTAAAAATTGTTATTGCACATTGCTAGGTTTGATGTGACTGAAAATGTTGGAGATGTTATTGCTGACATCATTAGGAGCAACTTTCATGGTCCCTGGACGACTTGGAAAAAGGCCTCTGATGACCAGAAGCGGCTGTGGTTGGAGAAGTTTCAGGTATGTATATCATTAAACTCTGAAAAGTAGTGTGTTTAACAAACTTGTTACAGTAATGTTTAACAAATGAAATACAAGCACATTTGTTCCTCGCAGCTAACATTCTCTTTTTTACATCTAGTGATTTACTCTAATTCTTTCAAAGCTTACATGTCACTGAATTGAGTTTTACTTTTTTTTAATTTTTTTTATGTATGATTAACATCTAGTGATTTACTCTAATTCTTTCAAAGTTTACATGTCACTGAATTGAGTTTTACTTTTTTTCAATTTTTTTTTTGTATGATTAATATTTAAACTATTGCAAGCATTAAAGTCTGGGTTTGTTGGTTCATTTTCTACTATCTAATTATCACTGAAAGCTTTATTTTTAATGATTTATGCACTTTCCCTTGAAGAGAAAAACCACTCTGCTACTCTGTTTTTACTCATGAGGGCAAAATGTTGCGGCTATAATTCCCTCTTTATGGTCTCTGGCATACTAGAAAATTAGCTAAAAATACCTTTCTGGTGTGTATAATTGGCTCATCATTTCTACCCGGGTCATCGTTGTTTCATTTTCATACATTCAAGAATTATTTATTAAACCCACAATCTATCTTTACTCTGTCACTTTGACGGCTTATTTTGTCATGGTTTTTGCCTTTTAATTTGGTGCATTGTGCGCTACACTTTTTTTATTTGTTTAGTAATATGGATGGATGCTTTTGTGACTTAGTGAAAAGTAGTGTGTTTGTCCTAGTGGACTGCTGACTATAAATGGTAAAAGGAAAAATTAGAAGCATGTGTGTTGAATTCCAAATACTGACACAAGTTCAATCTTAGTGCTGGTTAGTTGGATTCACAAGTTTCAACTAATTTAATTCAAATGGTTTTGCTGATTACTATAACTATAGAGTCTGGTATTACTATGTACGTGACTGCTTTTGTTATACCTTTTTTTATAGGATTCAAGATTACAAGTTTACATATATAATAATTATAATTCATGGATCACTCTGTTTCTTCTAGCTAGGAAGTGCCCTGCCCTGTTTGCGCGCTTCAAATAAATGCTTAATTAGCTAAGCACTGATGGAAATATATATTCATTAGCTTAATTTGACAGTAAAAAGTAATGTTAGGTTTTTAATTACTTACTTTTAAGCATGTTATACTACCTATAAGCAAGCTTGCTTTGTAATTAATATTGATTCCAATATGAATATGATGCAAATTAAAACAGAGCAACTAGAATTAAATTAAAAATTCTAATGTCCTGCACTTGTAACCTGCAACCTTTTTTCACTCAAATTATTTGATTAATTTTTCAGTGAGAACATAGAATTTTATTAGAATAGTTATTTTCATAAGCTTTTTAGAATAAGTTACTAGAATAAATTAGGATATGTGATTTTATCTCAATTGTAAAATTTATAGGAGATTTACCGATGGGATCCTTGCCATGATCGCGAGATTTGAAGGATCTTTAATCATAAAGGTTGTAATAACTTCAAGAACATTATGAAAAAACTGAGGAACGAGATCGGCAACACGGACTGGATTCATCCTAGGATTCTGGACGAACTCTGGAGATTTGGGAAGGGCCTGAGTGGCACGCTAAGAGCGAGATTGCAAAACAGAATCGGGCAGTGGATAGCAGTGTGTCATCCTATACCGGAGGTAGCATTTCGGTAGCCGAGCACCGAAAGAGATTTGTAAGTGTTGAATACATATTAAATTTTCAATTCACTTTTTATTTGTATGAACATTTGATTGTAATTGTATTTTGTGTTATTTTATTACAGATTCGGGAGCACCATAGGGAGCCCACCGGTATGGAGATTATAGAGCGCACCAAGAAGCTCAAGGACAGAAATTGGGTTTGCCGCAAGGCAAAGGAAATTGCGATAAGTAATGTTTTCTCATTTACAGCTATATCTACAATAATAGTGCTAAAAAAATGCCTATAAAAAAAATATTTGGACTATATATTCATCATATGCACCTCTCTTTGGATATTGGTTAAGCCGCCCTTGCCCTAACTTCGCATTTAATTATTAGTACTGTACCTTACTAGGATACCAAAGAAGCTACTGTGACTTGACAAATATGAAACCTATGCAAATGACAAATATGAGAAGAACAAATAATGGAAGAGATCATTTGTTTCTTAGCTAGTAAAATAATCCACCTGATACAAGCCGTTGTTAATATTGATCTGACAAATATTCAATTAAAATGAAGTGAAAATGGAATACTCTCTAGTAATCTTTTAGTGAGTGTTCTTGATCCCTTAGCATTTGCCATCATATTTATGTTCCAAACTCTGTTTCCATTTCGTTGTTTGTTTAATTCATGGTACTGCTTTAACTTTGACATGCAATTTTGAATTTTTGATTTCTTTCTAGATTATTAGACATGTATAAATGTGTATTTGTTTAGTAATTATTTCACAGTGAAACTGATGGAAGAGGGAAAAGATGAAAAAAATTACTTTATAGTAAATAATTTTCTCGGGACATGTAATTTTGCCATTTGCATTGATAGAAACACGAAACAGAAAAACTTAATTTGAGCATATGCCAACTAGAAGTTCCAAGTCAAGAGAAAACTTGAGTTAACTATTCTTATTATCCCCATCATGTACAACTCATATTCAACTAATTCAATTTGTTCAGTTATTCAATTTATTCAGATTCAACTTGAGTTAGCTCTAATTTTGAATTTATTCTAATCAGACCTTACTTACCTTAACTTTGATTTAGTTATTCATTAAAATTAAACATTGTTTTACTAATTCTTCAGGATGCATTCAACCTTCGTAGACCTGAGACGCAGCAGGGTGGAGATGGGGAGAGTGTCATTCAGGCAGAGAACCGCCTCTTCCTAGAGCTTGTTTGGTCTCAAGGGGACTTGGGCCCCCTATTGATTAGTCAAGCATCCCTCGCCACTACCCAGATCCCACCACCACCATCGAATGCAGACCTTGTTGAGATTCAGAGGCAAGTAGCTGAGCTTGCCACGACATTAGGTAGAGTTATGATAGAGCGCGACAATGCTGTAGTAGAGCGCGACCAAGCTATAGCTGCTTGTAGGGCTGCTACTGATGCTCTTCCTGCTGCTTTCACTTAAGGCAATGCCTTTGCCCGACCATTCAGCATCCCCGTCTCTCCTTCTACTCAGCCTCCTCCTGCTACTCAGCTTCCACCTACACAGGCGTCAGACCCATTAGTTAGTGATTTTATGCATGAACAGGATTATCTTAGTTAGGATTTGTTATTGTTAAGTAGACACTTGCGACTTATTATGTGATTTTGGGACTTATTATTATGTGTTTTTGAGACTTATTAAAATTGAAAATATATAAAAATAGAACCTCAATAACAATGTATGATTATAACTAAGAAACTAATAAAAAAAGTTTAACCTTTCATTGATTAGAAGGAAACAAAATAAAATAAAACAAAAATAAGAAAAAGAAAAGAAGAAGAGATGAGGGCGTGGAACACTGAAGGGAGTATCTTTCCATGTTGTAAGCTTCTCTTCAATTTCTTAAAATTCATTAAATATCTCAAATGCCCAATAATATCATGAAAGATAATAGTAACATAACTAAGCTAATCAAATTCAATTTAATTCAATAAAGAATAATTATCTAATATAATTCAATATAATAAAAACATATCAAATTAAATTAATTAGGCACCATATCACATAATATTAGCCAAAATAAAGTTAATAAGTATGGAAAAAATACAATTAATCAAATTTCCCCAAACTTAACCTTTTGAGCTCCTAGCAAAAATTAAATAATCAAGCATAACCATAAGTGACTCAAGAGAAATCAAAGGAAAAACATACAAGTGAACACACATGATATACTCTTCAATGAATCCTAAGAAATGCTAAGAAATAGACAAATTCAACCATTCAAGAAATCAAAGAATCTAAGCACTCATGAATATCATCCAAACATCTCAAGCATACAAGAAAATCAATCAAACAAGAGATGAATCACAAGTAATAGAATCTCACTTAACAAGTGTTTAGGTTTGTGTTTACACTCAAAATATACACATTATGAAAGCAAGCACTACCATAAACTCGCCAAGCATCTAACATCCACACTCAACACACATGCACACAAAGATCAATAGGACTCTATATATATATATATATATATATATATATATATATATATATATATATATATATATATATATATATATATATATATATATATTTCACTTAAGTCAATCATCCGAATAAAAAAAATGCTAACAAGTGTCTTAGAGCACTCTTTAATGAATCAAAATATGATAAAATATTATTGAAAAATATGTGAGAATATTTTCAAAACATTGTGGTTTTCATTAAGTGTTGTATATTTAATTACAGAGTATCATTATTATTACAAATAAAGAGTTTATTAATCTCTCTTTGAAGAGGTATAATGAAATTAATTCATTATGTATTATACTTTATTTGTGTGTTAACCACCAAAGAGTTATTTAACTACCAAGGGGTTATGTAACTTCCTGTGAAAAGTTACAACTACCTTTTATGAAAGGTTATGACTCTGTGATGTTAAGAAGGCCTATATATAGAAGTGCATATAAAGCACTAAGACAGACAACACAACACAACATTCATTCTCTCATCTCTTCCCTATTTAGAAAGCATAACAAATTCAATTATTTTTATATTTATGCGCAAGGGATATCAGTAATATTATCGTTGTGTAAAACCCATTGTTGTCACGGCTTCAGTTTCTAGAAGTGTAAAACAAACTCAACGAATTTTCAATTCGCTAGGCAACCCATTTTGCATCCAAGAGTTATAAATTGGTGGGGGCGAATTAAGCCTAAAGGAAAGTGTACGATAGCACACGCCTTGAAGAATTGTGCAACTTTCTTTCCTTCTTCTATTTTCTTTTAGACTCTTCAAAGTTCCATTACCACCGATTATTATTATTGTAACAAAATATAGCTTTTTATATTTTTGAGAGATAAAAAATGTGCACATATAATTAATTTTTTAATAACCTTAATAAGTGTTTAAGACATCAATTAATTAAATTGACGAATATCAATTAGAGCCTTAATATTAGGCTGCCCATCGCATCTATGAAGCTTCATCTATGAGTTGGATTATTCTCATATAGAAGCATATTTATAAAAAATAAAAAATAAAAATAAAAAAAATAAAGTATTGGATTCCTGCTTTAGATGATTTGAGTGATTGGTGTTTAGTGGAAAGAAGAACCTGAACTATTCAGTAAAGTTATGAGAATAACTTTTTGCTACATGTAAATAACACTGTTAGAGAGTTTAGTTAATGGTTAGTTACACAATTAATTAAGTTAGTTCAGAGTGTTAGCCAAACTTTATAGTAATTATATAAATTTATGTTTTTTTATTATAGTTTTTTATCTTTTATCAATTTAATATGTTACTCTTTTATATAGAACATCATTAATATTATTTGAACTAATCAAGCTAGTTACACACTACTCTGATTTTTCTATTACACACATTTCACTGAGGAAACATGTGTCACGTAAGTTTTTGGAGGGATTAAATGTTCAAAGAAGGAATCAAATAAAGGAAAATGATGGATGGCAAAAGTGATATTTTGTTTGATTGTTTGCTAGAAAACACTGGCAGAGTGATATCTTTTGAGGTTTTTAGTATTACTGTTCAATATCAATAAATATATCCTTTTCAAACTATACCTTTCATGTTTAATACTTTAATGTGATGTTTAGGTAAATTTATAATTCTGTTTGAAACAAAAATTTTGCATTAAAAATATTTTAGTTTACTAAAATTTGTCTTATGTGTGTTTTAGTCTCAAAACTTTTAAAGTGTGTATTTCGGTTTCTGTTACTTTTCGAAGTGTCTAACTAAATATAAAG
Source organism: Cyamopsis tetragonoloba (assembly GCA_037177725.1). NCBI lineage: Eukaryota > Viridiplantae > Streptophyta > Magnoliopsida > Fabales > Fabaceae > Cyamopsis > Cyamopsis tetragonoloba. The sequence continues at coordinate 54,154,045 of CM074125.1, forward strand.
ACACATTTAATAACAGTTAAAATTGTCGCTAATTTGAATAAAAACTATCACTAAATATGACTTTTATACTTAAATGTACACTTTAAAAAGTAGATGCAACCAAAATACACAATTTGAAAAATTATAGTATTAAACTGCACATGAAACAAATTCAGAAGACTGAAATATTTGAAAATTTATAAATTCAAGTTTTCGACTCTTGTAAATTAAATGTTTACAATCACATGATTCAAATTCATTTTGATTAATTTTGTTAAAACATTTGATTAAGGAAGAGATGGCTTGTGTATAACTGTGTGTGTATATATATATATATAAAAAAAAATTGGTGAGCGAAGAAGTCGAAGCTAAATTCTTTTTTATCTTACTGATCAATAATAGTGGTACACAACCCTAACTCAAATATCAGTATTCTTTTTCAATGTATCAAAAAAAAACGACTCAAATTTCAAAAATGGACTCATCTACTCTTAAGGAGGGTGATCATGGGCGATTGATATTGGCTATTTGGCTTTAAAATTTTTGATTATGGCACCACCCTTTTTCGGAAGAGTGGCAGTGCTATTTGGTGCGAAGGAAAACTCACACGAATTTGTACAAATTCTATCGGCACCATTGAAATGAAAAAACAATTCACATAACAAATAATTTATTTGACGATTACATGAAAATATGCGTGTTAAATAAAAATAATTAGTATTCACTATTCAAAATGCAAGGCAAATTTGTTAATATTTTTCAAATTTATTCTTATTTACTAAATTATCTCACTAAAATTGGGAGAGAGTGAATTTATATTTATTCAAAGGTAAAATTAAAATAGACTAAGGGCTAGTTTGATTTAGATTTAAGTAAAATGAGAAGTGAAAAATATACAAACCGAATTAAAAATCAATAATTGAGATAAATAGTTTTGACCAAATCCAAAGTTAAAACAAATCGGCTATATTTGATTTTTCTAAAATCTAGACAATAACTATTTTTCTTAAATTATATAAAAATATTCTAAGTGCTTATATTTTGGACGAAAAATAATAATTGATAGATAGTTGAGTTCTAAAAACATTATGATAAAATGAGTAAGTCCTTTAAACATTCTAACAAAAATTCAAATACCAATATATATTAAAAAAACTTTAAGAGAAAAACAAAACTCATTATAATAATCTCTAAATCTTAAAACTATCAGTCTTTGAAAGATACCTGCTGCAATAAAAAAAGTACTCTTTTTTTAATTGTATATATATATATAAGAGTGAGAAAGAGAAGAGAGAGAGAGAGGCACAAGTCACAACTGTCTGTCCCCGCTGTTGGATAAACAAAACTGCCACTGCCAATAATGTAATGCTTGCTACAATCCTCTTACTCCCTGCAACCCTTTACCAACTCTCTCAGTTTACAGTTTAAACTCTCATCTTCTTCTGCATCATCATCATCATCTTCTAATTTCTAACCCCACTTTTCAATTTTCCACCTTTCATTTCTCTTTTAGATCACCATTTTAACATTTTTAACTTAACCCACTTGTTTGTTTCTTCAACTACTAGTAATTTCAACCCTCTCCTTCTCTCTCTCTACCTTTGAGTTCTTCCAAGTGCATTTATTTACTATACTACACACAAACATAAAACAGAGAGAATATTTTAATATCACAAAGGAATACTATGTGGGTGGTGTGTGTCCTATATGCTTCTACTTGGAGGATTACATTTATTGCTCATTCCTTTGTTAGTATAAATCTCTATAGGGAATGTTGGTAACTCTCTCAAAAAAAAAAAAAAAAAGAATTTAACATATACTACATGCATTGAAATCAATGGAGAAGTTTCAAGAATCCCTCTTTAATTCAAATGTATGTAAATTCTTACTCACTGTCCTTGCATTAAATGCTTCCTTTGTAATATTCTGCAAATTACCACAAATATCTCCCCTGCTTCCTCCTCTGTCCACATTCTAATTAATGAATAAGCATATTTTCATTGCTTCTTTTGGAATGTTGGCTTGTGAAAATTGAAATTCAACTAATACTACTCTTTACTTATTTTTTCTCTTTTTCTTTAATTTAATTTGTTTTAGTTCTTTGGTGAGCACTTGGAGCAAGGCTTTGTGGATACAGAGAGGTTGAAATTTGAGGAGGAGGAGGAGGATAATAACATGCCATTCTTAGAGATGCTTCAAAATGTTGAATACCCACAATTATTTCCTTATAAAGAATCAAACTTTGAGACACTTGTAAGATTTCAGCACCAGAAGAAGCCATGGGTAGGAATTTCCTACACACCCACATTGGAGATTCATGAAAGCTGTGTCACTAATGAAATGCCATTGAAATCTGAAAGCAATGAGCTTCAAGAACTAACCAAAAAAGCTGAAATTGGAGATTCTGCTGCTACAAACCCCAAATCATCATCAACCAAAAGTGAAGTAGGTACAAGGGAAAGGAGAAAGAGAAAGAGAACGAGAAAAATGAAGAACAAGGAAGATGTTGAGAAGCAACGCATGACACACATTGCTGTGGAAAGAAATAGAAGACGCCAAATGAATGAACATCTCTCTGTTCTAAAGTCTCTCATGCCTCCTTCCTACATTCAAAGGGTATCCCTCAAAATCACTTCTTTCCTTTTAATCATCATAAAAATCCAATCTTTACAATTTACATCACACACGCATGAACATTAGTGGGAACAATCTCTTCTTCAATTGTCCGATTAATAATTTAATAGTAGATTAAGTCGATGTGTCCAAAACGATTATTAGGTTGGCTATAATTTACCATTAATTGTTAATCGAGTGATTAAAAGCAAAAATTACAAATGTAATTCCACTCAAAATTAAAGAGAATCTCCATCATCACAATGTTACAGTTTTTGCCATCATTTTGTTAGTTCTTGCCACATTACATTTTGCTCGAACTCTAATCATATTACGTGGTGATTGTGATAAGTAATGATCGCATCAAACACATTTTTTATTTTATTTTTTTGTATTTTTAACTTTGAAGTTATGTTGATATTTGAACTCTGAGTGGATAGGGGGACCATGCATCAATAATTGGAGGTGCAATAGACTTTGTGAAGGAACTAGAGCAGTTACTTGAGTCCTTGGAGGGTCAAAAAATGGTAAGAAAGAACAAAGATGTTGGTTGCAATGGGTTATTAGAACCTTGTTGTGGAATGAGTTCATCGACAGAAGAAGTAAATTGTAGAGATTATGAGGTTGTTAAGGCAGAAAAAAAGTCAGAGGGAGCAGAAATAGAGGTCAATGTGATTCAAAACCATGTGAACTTGAAAATACAGTGCAAAAGGAAAGCAGGGCTATTGGTAAAAGCTATTGTCGCTTTGGAGGAACTTAGGCTAACTATTCTGCATCTAAACATCACATCCATAGAGGATTCTGTTCTCTACTCATTCAATCTCAAGGTATTACTTTGTCTTTTCGTTTTCTTCCTTTTTGTTTATTATTATTTTATTTTTGTTTATTTGGTCAACTCTCCAAAGTGGAATCAAGTCAGTGTACTGTTCTTCTGACTTGCAACCTATGCAATTGCAAGGGGGGTTTACTTGGTAGGTGCTCAGAGATTGAAAATTGTAGGTTCCCTACTTCCAACAATGTCTATCTCTAATTCTCTATATTATTATTATTATTATTATTATTATAGAGAGTTAAAAAGTTTCTGTAAAAAAGAAAAGCACATAAAGTGAAGAAAAGTACTAGAATTGAAGGTTTGGCATGGTGATGTATGCAGATTTCAGAAGAGAGTAAAATAGGGAGAGGAAGAGAAATTGCAGACGCGGTTGATAATATATTTAGCAGTAGCAGTGGCAATGCAGAGGAATGGAAAAGACGAAATTAGTTTTGGAAGAGAGATAGAAATGGCTGGGAAACGGGGAACACAGGGCAACCATTTTATTGTCTTCATCTTCCATGTGATGATTTATGTATGTATGTATGTATGGGTACCTACCACCACAGGAACAGTATTAGTGGCAATTTCATTTCATCATTTTTAATTTATTTACTGCTCATATTGTTTGTTAATATTTATATCATTACAATCCCATTATCATATATAATGGATGATGGATGTGATATGGCTGAGATAGAGTGTAGGGCCCAACATGTCGATCTCGATGAGGAGAAAGTCCCACATCGAAAAATTAGGGATTTCTCATCTCATGATTACATAGAAAAGAAGAGAAAGGGAATGATGGTTCTCTTTTTACATTGACTTTCTGCATCACATCACATATTAATATTATGTCCCTAATACTTACTCTATACTATGAAATATATGTTTCATCATTCTTATTATTTTTCACTGTTCATTTCACTCTCATCCTTTTGGCCTGCCACCCTCATCATTCATCATTTTGCTTCCTATAACCTGTTACCTATAACCTGTTAAGGATAGTGATTAGTATATCAATATTATTTATTTGTGTTTTTTATAATTAATTTAATTCAAAAAAATTAATTGATTTTTTATTATATTAACAGATAAGTTAAATGAAAGATTAAAAAATAAATAAAAGATTAAAAGTTTAAAGTTTAAAGTTTGAAATCTGAAAGATGATAAAATAATTGTTATAATTAAAAGTTTTTAGTAAAATTAAATGTTAAATTAGCTGATAAATGTAAAATGATAAAAAAATTAAGATGTTAATTAATTAATAAGGATAATATTTTAAAAAGTAAAAATATAAGGAGTTAAAATTTTTGAAGGCTGGTTAAAGAAACATTTGAAAAAACACTAGTAAAAGGTTGGTAATTAACCGTCAAAATCATTTATTTTTTTAAACCTTTATCAAAAGAGACTATTAGCGTTTTAACTTATGAAAACATCTTTAAACTAGCTAAATGGAATAGTTTGTGAAACACACCCTTAATAATAAGTAGTATAAGTGAATAATAATAATAATATTATGTTTACATTTTATCTCCTATTAAGTACTCCAATACAAAACTAAATAATAAGCAAATAGAGCACTATAAAAAAAATGAAAAATATTTAACAGTGTTATTAGGACACTAATTAAGAGCATGGAAATAGAAATATTTAATAGGAGGGAGTTTTATAACATGTCTAATATTATACATGTTAAGCATCTCAAATAAAAAGTTTTTTATAGGGAAAAACAAAAATTAATTGATTTATGTTTTAACATGCATTTACTACTTACTATTTTTTCTACTTTGGGAGTCCTATCAAGTACAATATTGCACATGTTAAAAAATTTTTTATAAAAGTTGATAAAATTTGTTGTTTTAAAAGTTGTAAACTAATTTAATACATACTCTTTATAGAAAGTCAAAGCATTAAATCATATATACTAATTGCACCTTAACCAGTGCCTTGTTTAGCAAAACCCTAAAAAACTTATATAACAACAAAAATAAATAAACATCATTGTTAAGAATCTTCTCATTCCTCCATAGCCAAATACTAAAACAATGATTACGGCTTTGTTTGGTAACACTAACTTATAGCTTATGACTTATAGTTTATAGCTACAAGCTTGTAACTTATAGTTTATGACTTGTGACTTATAGTTGAGTAGAGATTTTTGGTAAAATTAGCTTATTAGGTAGGTTATATTTGTTAAATGACAAGATAAGTAATAATTACATGTAATAAATTATTTGATAGAATAAACATGTAATAAATGATTAGAGGGTGAAATATGAAAGAATTATTGAAAGCTACTTTTCATAAGTTATAAGCTACTTTTTCATAAGCTTATAGCTTATAAGCTAGTTGTCACCAAACACATCCACTTATCTATAAGTTATAAATCATAAGCTCCTAAATAAGTTATAAGCTAGTTGTGTCAAAGACACTCTACTTCTCTACATTCCACCATGTCGAACGAGGTGGTCACAAACAGAGGCCGCTAGCACATTGAACAACTAACATGAGATTGTTCTAGTTTAACCATTTGTCTCGAATTCATTTTAGGGACATGCGGCTAGATAGTATTAGCTATGGCAAAGGATAAGGTATTATAGTGCTAATTTCTATACTGGTGTTCAAAAAAATCGCTATACACATCCCCATATTTGTGTCGGTAGCAACTTTAGTCCACGTACCCTCTAGGTGTGTACTTATATATCTGTACCCGAAATTTTTACCCGCATATTAGTTAAATAAATGGAATTTCTCTTATTTTTTACCATGAGAATTTTTAATTTTCTATTTTCCATAACTATAAAACAACGTTGCTATTTAATATTTAAATCTGAAAATTCAAAAAACAAATAGAGTTGATACAAACACATTTACGTTAAACTAAAATTGTCAAAAGTGTTTACCACACTAAATATAATAAGTAACAAATAGAAGAAGCCATCCGATTTTAAATCCAAAACAACACAACATCAAATTATTTAGTACAAAACATAGTTTAAAATTCAATATTATAAAGTGATTAATAATACAATTTTAAATCCATCGTAATAAATTTGATCTCACATAGAAACCAATCCTAATAAAGCACATAAACTTGTGAGTACTCATGTGCCAGCACTTTAGTGAGCAAAAGGAGATTTAGCAAGGAGCTGGGCTTAAGTGAATCAAAGGAGAAGCAAGGGCCACAAAAGCTAGGGATTTAGTTTTTATGCATTTAGGAGAAAATAAAAAATGAAGGAGAGAACTATATTTTTTTGGCAACCTAGCAGTAGTTCAATAATTAGTACTCTTATCACTTTAGTTAAGTTATTTTTTAATAATACATATACATGTATAGATATATAAAAATTGGGAGAAATCAAATGACACTCGTGTAACTTACACCGGTTAATAATTATTTGTCGAATATTTTTTTTTTTTACGAAACCCACCGTTAAATTGAAACTACTTATTATATATGGGTTTGTTAATGTATTCCCACACCCGTCCTCGTCTCCAAACCCGATTTTGCAGCTAATTTCCCTCCCCATTGTGGGTATTTTTGTGAGTACCCATAAGGTTTGAATCCAATTATCATCTCTAAATAGAATATTCATAATGAAAACTTTGTCATCTATATAGTCTTGTCTATATTGCTCGGGCAATATTATCTCCTAAAAATGACGAGATTCATTATATCTTCTTTCAGAATCTTCTACTAATCTTCTTAATATTTTATGGGTTGTGTTATTTAGTATTTTTAAAAAACTTGTTAAAATGTAATAAGTATATCTTTAACTTATTTAAAAATGACAGTTTTTATATTTTCAATAAAACAATTTTATTTGAGCATCCTCAACTAGTGCCTCAAGAATATTTTTTAACATTTTCCATATTTCATAATGAAAAACATATTAAATAAAAAAAGAGGTGTAAGTATAGTCTTGAAAACACGAGAAAGAGTTAACTTTGTCTTCAGATAGTAGGTAGGTAGTATATAAGATTTATATAAAGAAAAATATTTTTAATACGCCCATTTTCCTTACACCTATTTTACACTTTTATTAAAATAATAATATTTAGAGTAAAGTAAAAAGAGAAAGAAAAATGAAATTGGAAAAAAGAGTCATATAATCATTAAAATATTAAGGGTCTGAGGATGGTGTAAGAGAAAAGGGTGTCAAAAAATCAACACTCTTATATAAAACAATTGTATGAAAATGTGTCTGTTTGATTGTAGTAAAAGGTAATTTGGAAGAAGAATTTTTATTTTTTTTACTTCTATCAAATTTATATTAAAATGTGAAATCATTACCGGTAAACATATTCAACTAGTAAACAAAATGTCTCGTAGAATTACTAACTATTCAAGGAATCATTACCGGTAAACATATTCAACTAGTAAACAAAATGCCTCATAGAATTACTAACGAATGAAGATTTATCTAGTGTCATTTAAATAAGGATTTTGTTAAATAATGTCTTTAAGACATTTGTTAAGGTTATTAAAATTAAAAAATAATTATAAATATAAATTATTTTGTCTATCAAAAATACAAAAAAACACCTATATTTTTTAATAATATTTTATTATATTTAATTTCTTAAAAAATACTCTAAATATTTGTCTAAAATAAATAGAAAAAAGAGAGATAGTAACAAATAGTAAAAAAAAAAAAAGGAAAATGGAAAGTCCACATGCCCATGTGGAACAGCTAGAAGGAGTAGGACAAATCCAGCCTCTCAGGCTGAGAAATGTTTACCCTTTTCTGCCAAAGCCGCAGCCTCAATTCCTATTCATTTTTGGTCCTCCACTGTTACTCTGTACTCTGTAGTTGTAAACTTGTACATCTTTCTCTGTTCCTTCCTTCCTTCTTCTTTTCCTTTTCCTTTGTTTTTTTAATTATATTTGTCTTCAACCAAGGTATGGAAAAAGCTAGCTCTGTCCCAATTGAGAGAGTACTCTACTCATCATCATGAGCTACTACGCCATTTCTCCACTCTTTTCTCTTTTACCCCACTCATCATTTCTACCTTTCTGGCTTCTACTTTCCATACTCTATTTCGGACGTTGATGTCCGGAAAAAAAGGATAATCTCGTTTTTAATTAGGATGATGTCAATCTTAACATCCAATGAATTGTGATTTTAAACCGAGTAAGAATTTTCTCAATCTAACCCGAGGTAAGTTGGGCTGATTCACAAGTTGTACCCGGATTCAGCTTCTAAATGAAAAAGTAAGAATGGATCAACTTTTAATTTGAATTACAATATCTCATAACTTTATATACTCACTCACTTTAGAGGAGCCAAATCCTTGTAACCCATAGTGAGGAGTGAGGACTCTAATTTCCAAGTGACCCAGAATTCAATTGTCTACGGTTGCGTGTGGAATTTTGGACTTGCATGTTTGGTAGTGCGTGAGTGCAATTATTTTGTAAACGTGTAACAAAAATTTCGAAAGTTCCAAAGCTAAGAAAGAATGTATGCTAATTGCAAATTTGGGTAAACAGTGGTGGTGGTAAAATTCATGCTTTCACCGCTAACAACAGCCATATCTAGTCGTCTTTAGGTGCTTGCTTCAATTTCCAACGAGCCCCTTCAATTTTCTGACTTTCTTTGCCATCATGACGAAAAGTTATTGTAATTAAATGGGTTAAAATGTTGAGACTTTCAATTTCTTGTTGGTGTCATATATACACAGGAACCTTGAAGTTGTGTTTTTTTGTTTGCCTTGCTTTAGTGTTTCGGTATGTATGCATGGGTTTCTTTGACTCTCTGGTTTTAGTTAGTGGGTTAAAATGTGTTTGGAATTCATATATAGGGTCAGAGGCTCAGATTGTGAGGTATGCAGATCACTGACAGAGAGGCATGCAGGATCTTTCTGTGAGGCTCCTCAGACTCTGGTTTTCAGAAAAAAATGCCTATTTCAAGTTAATTTGTGAACCTTTCCAACCATGCATCAAAGTACCTCACACCCATGTAATTATTGCTCTATTCAACTCCTTGTAAAAAATTTAATATTATGACAATATTAGCCCTGATGTAAGAAGACAACAGTTCCATAGCCACACCTTTGCTTCTTCATTTGCGCAAACGGTTCCAGATCCATATCTATGGGGTGTGGTAGCAGGAGCTTCAATGGTAACTTCTCCGAGAGAATCTCTACTGCCTACTGGTTCAGAGATTGACTATGAGGAGGGTTGAGTTTCAGCATGAAGGTAACCCAAGGTAGCAGGGGAAGGATTTGGGGTTGAGAGTTTGCCGAGTCCTGTGAAAACTTTCAACATCTCTCTATCTGGAATTTTGAAAGAATTAAAAAAGACATGGGAAAATTATCTAAAGCTGAATAAAAGTTGTCATGGTAACACGTAATCTGCAACAAAACACCTATGGAAAAAGTCACTAGAGCTGTTGCATACTTGCATTACAGTCACACCATAACCAGTTCTAGTTTCTTAATGATACATGATATTCCTTCTCATATACATACAAATATACAATAAATCCAAGCTTGCGATAAATGTTTTTATTACTGGAGAAACCATCAATGAATAAGACATCAATATACATACATAAAACTCATCCATCCTCAAGGAAAATTACCATAAATGTTGAAGTCATTAAAGGCAATCATCAGATATAAATGTTAACAAAATGAGTATGACCATAGAACAGGATCACTGTTTGCATGACAGAGGATGCATCCTCAATATATCCTCTGTAAGTGGGTAGACCTACAACCAAAAAATAAGTTATAAAATATAAATGACAAGGCATTAAAAATTTAAGTCTCTTACAAAATTGTACCATTATAAGGATGAGGGTATAAATGAAACTTAGTTAGAGGAAAGAGGAAGAAAAGACAAAAAGAAGTGCAGAATGCGGGGGGGAACAATTTTAGAAGACAATAAATGACTGAGAAAAGGGCAGACAAAAGTTGTAAGAAGTTATTCTGGATTCTGGGGTAGGCCTCTCTCCTTCAAGCTGGGGACTCTATGTTACATTCATTCATTTCTATTTCCTCATTTTCGTCCTTTTTCTTGCATTTCTAAATTTCAATAAATCAACTTAGGAATTCTTATTCTTAGAAATTTCAGAATTTTATCTTAAGAAATCTTTCATTATTAAGGGATTTTATCTTATCATGTTAGGAATGATATTTATTTAGGATTTTTATTATCTTTAGGTTATAAATACCCTTCAAATGGCTTATGTTACCGATTTGTACATTATTGATAATTGACATTGTGTTTCTTGCAGAGAGGATCTAAAACTAAGTCATAGAGGAGTACTTAGCCCTTGAAGAGAATTACAGGTTACTAGAAGCCTGCCTAAGAGGAGTACTCTTGGTTACTATGATACATTTTTTTTCATCAGTTCACCAGTTTTCCTGCCCTTGCATTCATTCAGTTTTATAAAGCATAACATATTAACAAAAATATTGATGAGTGACGACAGAGAAACTACCTTCAGTGTTTCTGGTGGTGATATTCAAGGGTCAATGCAGAATTTGCTAGATCAGTTTGGAATAATCTTCAACAGTTCAATATCAAACAAGAGAGTCTTGTCTATCAACCCTTGGTTTCTCAGAACAAAATCCAAGGCTCGCCGACCCTGTAAAACATATTTGCATTCCTCAGAATCTGTTCAGATAGTGGCTGAACAAAGATATACTAAAACTCTTACCGAGAATGTTGTTGGTCTTGGGCCACTCTTATTGAAATCATTATCAGGATACCCAAGTTCCGGGGGCACAATTATCCTGCATCACTGACAAACATAGTGAAATTTACATTTCTCTCCCTATTTGTCTCTTTCAGCGGTATAAGAACCCAAAATACATTTTCTTAAGTTTTCATCCATATTCAAAATTTTCAAGATGAAACGATTTAACTAAAAGATTTTGAATTTTATAATTTATATACCAAATGATTCATCATTTCAACCTAGGCCTGAATCCAGAGTTAGAATTGATAGAAGTCGCAGTTCAATAAAGCAATATTCTGCTTCATGGACTGCAAACTGCCAACGGTTGGCAACAATTCTTACAAAAAAGGGAAAAGCTTAGGATATTCTAATGGCAGAGAAAAAGAAAAAAACTTGCACAAAAATCAACAAAGGCAAAGTCTGAGTCAAATATTTCGGGAAATACAGATGTGGCACCTTCTAATGCCCCCGAGAGCCATTCCAGAAACAGCCTCTTCAAATGCAGGTATTACCTGAGCATTCAAAGTACATAAAAGTATTCTTCAGAGCAAGGGACGCAGACCCAGAAAATAGAGCATAATTGAATGCTTAATATGTTATGTCCATTAGCAATTTCACACTTAAGTATTAAAACCAGAAGCATGATGAAGTATTTTTATATTAATTTTTTTTTTTTCATGATGAAGTGAATATCATTGTGAAGCATTTCAGGGAAAAGAAGGATTTATTGCACCAACCAAGGATCTTTTTCCTGTGATAAGGGAGTGGGTTAAGTGAACTAACAGTTGTGATGAATTCAGTTGAAAGTAAGTATCACAATAAACAGGCATCACACCCACTGGAAACACCTTGTGGAAACGGTAAGGTAGATGCCCGAGTACAGTTTAGTCTGACACTCGAACGGCTAAAGAAAAGTATATAACTATGACTCAATTTTATTTTAGGAGTGGAACTAAACAATATTATCACACAAGATGTCTAGCAAGAGTTGTACATGCATAAAAGAAAAGAGTACTAGTAAAACAGAAATAATAGGGCCTAACATTTGCTTATTTGTACAAAGGGGTTTCCCTCTAGATTCCTTTTATTCTACATGGTATCGGCTATCAGGGGAGAAAACCCTAAAATCCTTTTTCCAATTATGGAAAAATAATTACTTACCCCCCCCCCCCCCCCACACACACACACAGAGGCACACACACAAGGGCATAACATGTAAAATTGATACAAAAGAAATAGCATTTTAATCCTAGTAACCCTCAATAATTGTGACCAAGCAGGAATTTTGATCTATGAACTTATGTTTTTTTTTTTTTTACCCAAGTGCATCCTGCATCACTTGGTCCACACATAGCAGCAAACAATGTAGACATTCTTAATGAAATAGTGGTGTCACATCCTATATCCCAAAGATTCTATTGTAGTTGCAACGAACTAGATTAATCATGAAGTCTTCTAACCTCTTGGGATCCTATTTTGAATTTGAAAAAGTCCTTGTCGTCCCCCTGCATGTGAGAAAAACAGTTCAACAGTGTGTAATAATCAATCACTCCTACATTGTCTAGTTAGAAGATGCAAAGCATTTCATACCTCAAAGGAACCTCCCTTTGTCTTATTCCGCGCCTCAAATATGCGGCCATAATAGCCTATGGTGTAGCCATCCCAGTCTACCTAAATAGAATTTGAAGTCCATTAAGCTTCTTAAGTTATCTAATCTGAAGGAAGAACAACAGTATCCAGAAAGAGTCCCACATGGAGAAAAACAGGCAACTCTAATTTCCTTCACTAAATTTGTCAAATATGTCCAATAGATATCCCATTGAAATATTAATGTTATATCCTCCTACTTCCTACTACTTTCTAAAATAAGCATTAAACGAAAAATTAAATGCACCTAATCTCAAAACAAAGAAAAAAAATTAAATAATGCCTTACTTAGTATGTTGGAAACTACAATCATTCTGAGAACCAAGAAAGTTTGGCTAGATCAGACCGTTGAGTTTCAACTAATCGACCAAACAAAACAAAAACAGAAACTATTCAGTTCATTACCACTACTGTCTCTCCAATCTTGGGTTTGGGGCCGTTCCCCGGTCGCAAGTCCTGCATCCCCGATATATAAATTACTAAACAAATTTGCAAAGCATGTTTGTATTGCAGCTTAACCACAAAGCATTTACATTTAGTAAATCACCTTATATTGGAGTCCTGATTCAGTTTGCGTGTAGTCTGGGTATCGCATTTTAGTCTTGCCATAATCCTTCCCCCGAAGTGCTGGCACTGCATGCACAACATAACTAAGCATCAGTCACACAGCAAGTTGCTTATTTCGCACTCTATTTTTTCTTCAACAATCTCTATTCTCCAATCTCTACCAAAGCAACATTAAATGGTAAAAGGTCTCAGAGAAATACTGTCGGCATACTCAGCTGCCAAAGCTATTGCGCCATCGGAACTGCTGCTGCACAAGGTTAAGGCAACAATGCCGATGGAAGAGAGAAGAATCTTCCGTCGTTCAAACGTGGCAACTTCTACTGGTGCTGCTGCCTCTCCTGTGGTAGCCATTGCGATGACATTGCGAGGAATTCTACGACCTGAAACCATCAACCTCCAAAATTAGCTTCTCCTAGATAACACTATGCAAGCACTAGAAAATAGAAAGTATTAATTATTTTTCTCCCCTAAATTTCCATGTATTTTTCAAGAGACACTTCAAGTTTTGGTGCCCCATTGGTAACTATTCACTCTCAAATATTCGATGCCCTCCTCCTCCCATTCACTCTCAAACTCTGATTCCCCATTTCCCCTGATTCTCTCGTAGAGCTTCAGCACCTACCTCCGATCTCATCTCACACACTTGACACTGACTTGGAATTGCATCCCCAATCTATTGCAAGTTCGCAACAATAAATACTATCGTAAACAGAGACATAATGAATTGATGCAGAAATAGTATAGGAGGCCGGGAGAATCGAAAATGTTGAAATTAATATGTGAGTATGATTCTCTCCTAGATAACCCTAATTAAGCAAGAACTAGAAATTAAGGAGAAATTCGTCAATGAGGCGGTGTGGATTGACTTACAAAAAGAAGTGGTCTTCCAGGGACGAGAGTGAGATTGCACACATTGTGGAGAAGAAACAGGTGATTGTCTTGGAGGCTTGCGGGCATCAACAATGGTGGATGAAGAAGAAGATATAGTGAAAGTGGAGGTGGAAGTTGACGCCATTCCTGGACTGTGAAGGATTCTGAGGCTAACAGAACTCACGTGGTATCAAATACTCCACGTATCTCATTATCATGTTTACAAGAGTTAAATAACACTTTAGTCTGGATCAGTATCTCAATATCATGTTTATCATGTTTACAAGAATTAAATGCATGTGTTTTTGAAAAAGAAATGGGTTAAATTGCAATAATCCTTATTGAGGTTTGGAGAAATTACATTTCATCTCAAATTTTATTAAAATTAGTATTTCATCCCATTTTCGTCAGTTAACTAGCATTTTTTGTCCGTCAATCTATTACATATGTATTAAAAATTAATTTTTATTGTTAATGGAAGGTCTAGAACTTGCATATGTGATAAACTGGTATGATCGGAAACATCAACAGCATAGCAGTTAACTAATGTTTTTGCTTCGCCAGTTTGTTACATCAACCTTAAAAATAATTTTTAAAGTTAACAAATAGACATCTTTGTAGATGTGACAAATGAGAACGACAGAAACATTAATTAGGTCAGCAATCAATAGTCACGGTTAAAAAAATGGGATGAAGTGCTAATTTTGGTGAAGTTTGGGGTGGAGTACAATTTCTCTAAGTCTCAAGGAAATTATTGCAATTTATCCAAAGAAATAATCAATATAGTCTCTAAGTTCTTACAAAAAATGATTTGTGATATAATCGAATAATATTAATAAAATACTACTACAATTTTAGGGAATAAATCGAAACTCCATTAAAATCAAGAAATAAAAAGAATATACATGAACATTTAAGAATAAATTGTATTTAACTCTCATGTTTATATGGCATATCATTATTATTATTATTATTATAATTAATTTGTGCTACAATTACCTATTTATTAGTTTCAATCAAAGGAATGTACATATAAAATCAAGTTACCGACAAATCAAATAAGCTAATATTGTCAATGAGAGAGATTTTAGTGTTTTGGACCCCTCCTTATCAGGTTTAGAGTTTAATATCCACTTCATTAAATTTATTGGTAGGCAATATGTAAATTTTACTGTAATTTTTCTCTGAGTATTATGATATGCTCTGACCTTTAATTCTTTAGTAAAAATAAAAATTTAAGGATTGAGTTATAAAAAAAACACCTAATAAATGCTTCATTTGCAAAATCTACAAGAGCAATTTAAACAAAAACAAAAAAATATTTACAATGATCAAGAGTAATTTTATCTAATCTCAACTTATGAGATTAAAAATTTAATATTAGGTGAAAATATATTAGCAATCGAAGGTCATCTCTTTTGTTAGGAGAGGATTTACCATTTTGGTGATTCTTTTTCTTTGAAGAGATTAATTTTTCGCTATAAGGTAGAAATACTCTTGATGCACTCAAAGGAGGTGTTTTTTTTTTCTTTTTTTCCTTTCTAAAGTATTTTAGATAATTTTTTACAAATAAAAGAACATTTTTAACGAAGAAAAAGTAAAAAATAAAAGATAAAAAAATTCTATATGTAATTAATTAGTATGCTACTGCTTCAAAAAGTACCTTTTGTGACTCATGTTCTTTGAAAGTAATGGTCAATTTCGAAATAAAGTTTATTGAAGAGCTTTAATTTTATTTATAAAAAAATATATTTTAAACTTGAAAGTAACTTTTATAATATACTAGAAAATATTTTAACTAAATATTGGCTACACGCTTGAAAGGAATTAATTTTCAACTATTAATAAAGAATATCTTTATTTTTTTTTTATAACAGGCAATATACTTGATAAAAGAAAATTAACTAAAATACTACCTAATAATCTAATATTTTTTTGTTCTTGATCATCCTTTTGATCAATCCTAATTATCTAGGGTTTGTTTGTATAGGATTTTATTTTAATTAAAAGTAATTTTGATTAAAATTAAAAATATTTACTTATATTAGATGATTTTAATTTTTATGCATTAATATATCTCAATTATTGATCAAACTCAAATTGAGTATTTTTTACTTTCTAATTTTACTAAAGTCTAAACTTAACACACATTAGTCGTTCTTAGTAGCTCAATAATATTGATATTGGGACAAGCCCAGTAAATATAACTATATAAGGCTCACACCGGATTTTACAACATATATCTTCTTATCCAACAACAATAGAGCCAATACTTTTGACTTCAGACACATTTCTCATTGTACTACACATTATATTACTTGATTTTGAGATTTTATTTCACAAAATATTTGTTTGGATTGTGAGAACTCAAGTGAACGTGTGATGGCCTGAGGTATTTCTGTGATGTTAAAAGGATTGACTCAACAATAAAAGTTGAAGATCTAATTAGGTTTTGTTTAAGGTGGTCCTTAAAAAATGAGGACGACCGACCATGGTTTATGATAGTCAAAAGATATAATTTTACGAATTCAACTGTTAGATTAAAAGTTTAAATATTATAGATTAACTGAGTAAAAATTCGAGCGATTTGAAAATTTGTAGGCATGTAATCTAATCGCAGATATTTTAAATATATATTATATGTTCATATAAAAAATAGTTTGATGAAATATCAAACAATTTTTAAAGTCTAAAGTTTTATATAATTAATTTACATCGTATAAACTATCCATCTAACTATCAATTTAATAGATGGAGTAACATAATGCGATAACTCACCGTCTAACTAAGTGCCCAAGTGGCCAAGATTTAATCTCCACGGTTTTGTTTGAACTTTTTTTTTTTACTTCGAAGGGTTAAGCAATAGCATCTTGGGCCTTTATCCATTTTTTGCTTTTTCTTTTTTGGGCAAGGCCCATTATCATTAATTTGGACAGCAGCAATGTATATTAGCCTACCAATTATCAAACATGAAAATAAAATGGTTGGTTGACCAAATAAAAAACTAAACAAGTAAAATGGTTGGATCTAGGATGTAATTATCCTACCAATTATCAAAATGATTGGAGATTTTATTTCTTAAACAAAAATTAAGCTTTTTTTATAAGCTTAAACAAAAATTAAGTCACTTCAAAATATCCTCAGATATTTTGTGCTGCTATGTTTCATCCTTAAATTTCCTATCATACTTGCCTTTTGCCTTTTGCTATGTTTAGTTAACTAATGACAAGTCAAATAGATATAAATTGAAGTATGAAATGAATATAATGGAATAAATATTCCATTTTATTGTTTGATTATAGATATATCTCATTTTATACTTTTAATTTAGAATGGAATCAAAATTAAACAAAATGAATAAAATTTCTTTTATTACATTTTATTCGATTCTATTTTATTAATATGTCCAAAAAAATGAAAGAGTTATATATTCCGCTATACTTCAGTAGTTCATTCCATGACTTACTTGTACTATCAATTCAAATATGATTATCTGATAGGTTAGTTGAATGGTTAAAAAGTATTGCTTTGAATAGAAGGTCTTTAGTTCGAACTCCTATAAATGCATTTTTACTCCTAAAAAACAAATCTAAACATGATTATTAGTACCAAAACAAGCAACTGTTTGGCAGAAAGCAGTTACCAAAGGTTAGTTGAATTGAAGTGTTCTCAAAAAAGATTTTTTTTTTTTTGTTGGCATAGCTTGTCCCTTGCAAGAAATTAATATATCCATTTTGAAGGTTTTCTTTTCTTTTCTTTTCTGTTTCATTTCAAGAAGGGGAACCATGAACCTCCTATCCAATGAAATACCATAAAAGCCCTATCTTATTGCCACGTCAGCACAGTATTATCCAGATGGAAGTGAAATGAGTGGTTGAGCCACTTCAAAGTGTGGCAAAATCATCTCCCTACATTCAATTTTTGCAGAAGATTATCAAACACAAATAATTGACATTGACATGCCACAAGAAAATAACAATGTTTAATTAGAAACAGATGGAAAATATCTAAATATCTTTCTTAATCTATACTATAGTATTCTATTATTATTTCTCTCTCTCTGATCCTTCAAACATCAACTAGGTAGGAATAATGGCTTCAACCTCCTCTTCCACTCTCACAATATCATCTTCTTCCACACTTGTTGATGGAAAAGCTCCAAGACAATCATCTTCTTCTTCTCCACAATGTGTCAGCCTTCCCACTCTTCCTCCTCCACCTGTTCAATCTCAATCTCGTCCTTCCAAGACCACTGCTTTTTGTAAGTCGATCACAATTCACATACACTATTGAAAAAATTTAATTTAGCAATCGAATAAACAAGGCTGTTGGTAGTTAATATCACGTTGCTAATTATTTAGTGACTAAACCTTGGTCGCTAAATAGACTTTTTTTACTAGTAAAATGTGATCTGCTTTTACAATGTTCTTGCTTTAATATCTAATAACGCTTTAGAGTTAGCTTATTCTTTGACGTAGTTTTTGATTAATAAAATTGTTTGTGAGTATAGACATTAAAAGTCTACACTAACAACAAACTGATAGTACATTAAAATTTCATATTAAGCGATTGATTCTTAATAATTATATATTTATTCGTTACTAATTTTAGAGGTTGATGCTTTTAGGTC
The DNA here is from genome assembly GCA_037177725.1 of Cyamopsis tetragonoloba. NCBI lineage: Eukaryota > Viridiplantae > Streptophyta > Magnoliopsida > Fabales > Fabaceae > Cyamopsis > Cyamopsis tetragonoloba. The sequence continues at coordinate 54,172,853 of CM074125.1, forward strand.
GAAGAATTGCTCGGAATATGATGGCAATGGCTAGCACAGGAGAGGTAACAGCACCAGCAGAAGTTGCCACAACCACATCTGAGCTTGGTGTCACTACTGAGCTCCCAGACTTTGTAAAGACTATTCAACAAGCTGTAAGTTCTTTTAACTATAGGATAAAAATCTTCTATACGGCATATCTCATCAATCAGAATTGTTCACGTGATTTGAAAATCTAAAATATAATTTAAATAAAAATAAAAGTTATAATTTTCAAATGACGCGAACAAATCTAATTAGTAAAATAGAAAGTTAACACATAAAAATAATTCGTGAAAATTTATCCGCTTTTAACTTGTGTCTTTGTTGGCAACACAGTGGGACAAAGTTGAAGACAAATATGCAGTGAGTTCACTAGCTGTAGCTGCTGGGGTTGCTTTGGTGGGTTCAGCTGGAGCCATATCTGTAGGTTATTTAATTTAAATGCTTCATTTTCAATTTTCATATTATCATCATAATTTTTCATAATTAATTATTATTTATTTACAACCTTTTTGACAATATATATATATATATACATTTTATGAAAGTTGTCCTAAATAATCACTAATCACTTTGTAACAGGCAATTGATAGCCTTCCTGTAATTCCTGGGCTTCTTGAAGTTGTAGGCATTGGCTACACAGGGGTGAGAGTCCATTAAATTTTCCTCTCCATAAAATTCTTAAAATACTTTGTTAGGAGAGACAAATTTCGAAAAAATCCTTTTATTGTTGGTGTTTAGGAACATCCATTATTTATGAATATTCAATGTTTTTCTTTAATTTGCAGTGGTTTGCTTACAAGAACCTAGTTTTCAAGCCAGACAGGTATAGACTCAATTCCTGTTTATTAATACAATAATTTGGTTCAATGAATTTTACTTAATTTAATTTAACATCATGATTAATTTATTTATTTTATTTTCATAATTTGGGCACAATTACAGGGAAGCTTTGGTACAGAAAATAAAAGAAACATATAAGGAAATAATTGGGAGCAGCTAGAGTGGGGAATTGCTGGTTAGATGCTGTGTTCATATAAAAAGAGAGAGAGATTTATTATCTTGCAGCATTGTGTTGAAGATGTAACCATGCTTCATTTAGTGCCAATAAGCTTCTAACCATACTTTATTCCATGTATGTAATGTAATGTAATTTAGCCTCTAAATAAATATGTAACCTTTTTAATATATTAATTAATCCACTTCAAGGAAACATCATTTAATCTTCAATAATCCCTTTGTGGTTTCAAGGAATCATTACAACCATTTATGAAACTGAACTCAACGAGTTTAAAGATTTTTTTTAAAAAAATCATTACTATAATATGTCGTGTATAAAAAATGTCACCAAAAAAATCTTATTAACTGAAAAATTAAAAGTTTTGTAGCAGAAGACTAGTCATCTGGAGAAAAAAGATATGTAATTTTAGGAAGTTGGGAATTTCTAACACTGATTTATGGGCTGTCCAAAATAAAAATACATATCCTAGAGAACAGAATATTGTTGGCAAAAACAGAGACAATATATGAAATGACTTCATAGTATATGTTAAACTGGTGCTTGGATTGATACAAACTTAGTTGGAAAAAAAATTACCGTATTCTGAACATTAGCATTTAGAATGTTATATGTGGACGATGTCATCCATAAATGGTAAAAACAATTATCCTTATTTTATAGATAACATCGTCTAAAAATATCATTTCGAAAATTGATATCAGGATTAGGATGATTCCATTCTCAATTGAGAATTGAGATGATGGTGTACATCTCAATACCCAACATGTTCATATAGCATTTCACAAAGTTCTTTGTCTGCAGCAGATCCTAATTGTTCGCATTGCAGATCACTAAAACAGTAATTGTGAAAAGTGACAAGCTAGCCACTTGTTGAGAAATCCATTAAAAGTTAAAAATGGTAATAATATTAATAGTTTTTAAATGTAAGAGACAAATCATTTTTTTTTCAGAGTAATTCAGGAAAAATTAAGAAACATCTTACATCTAGTTATTATAAATTGTGACTTCTAAAGAGTTAACACCATATACGTTTGTTAGTTATTAGTTAGCTAGTAAACATAACAACCAGAATGCAGTAGAGGTTATTAATTAGTAAACAAATGTATATGTTTACACAAAACAAGAGATTACAGAAACATATGTTAACAAAAGTGACAAAAAAATATTTTTTTAGGTCAGCTACAAAACAAAAAATATATATATATTATGCTAGGGTGAGAGGGATTGAGACCACCCAATTTTGGAAATCCAACCATCCTTTTATATATAAGAATTATAAATTTATATACTAAAAAGGATGGTGTCACTCCCAATAGTGATGGTACTAATCCCTTCCACCTTAAGCTAGTTATCCCCTTAGTTTGGGCCAGTTATGTATATATAGCCTTATGGGCCTTTTTGTACGGATACATTCAACTTTTAAAATTTTAGAAACAATTCATTTTTTAGTTATTTAGAAACAATAAAAAAAAAAAGAAACAATTCATTTTAGACAAAAAAAAAATTGTAAAGAAAAATAAACAATTCAGTTTTGGAGAAAAAAAAAAAGAGAAACAATTCAGTAATGAGTAATGACCATTTATATGGTCCAACAAAAGTATGATAGTCACCCTCTCTTTCCTTTTTGTATTAAAAAAACATAAATACTCATAAGTGATAGCAACTCAAGTTTTGAATTTTTGGAAGACACTCTTTTGAAAATTTTTAGAAGGCTCTCTTTCGGAAGACCTTTTTTCAAAAGGTTTTTTTTTTCTTTTTAATTTTTCCGATGGCTCATTTTTTGTAAAATTTTTGGAGGCTTAATCTCGAAAAGCCCTTTTTCGAGAAGGTCATTTTCATCACTATAAAAATACCAAAAATAGGTGGATCGTGACGGACATAACTTGGGAGGAGTGGCTCTATAAATGATCTTTAGTAATTAGGTATCTCTTTCGTATTGAATTTGGATTAAGAGTGTGGTTTGATTAGTTGTAATTAATTGTGAAATAATCTGTGAAAAAGAATCGATTGTCTGAGACATAATTGATTTTTGTTTGGATATATTTGCTGTCAGAAGCGATTTTTAAGATAATTTTAAGCTGTAAAAAGTGATTTTAAAGTTTTTTGAAACAATGTCCAATTTTTAGCAAAAGGACAAAAAAAAAATTTTTCTTTGTTAAAAAAAAAAAAACTTTTACAAGTGCAAAATATAACTATCCAACATGCGTTTAAAATAAGCGAATCAATGAATGTAGGAGATTAAAATGCATATAATTAAATAAGTTAATCACCAAACATATAAATGAATTGACACAAAGTTATTTTAACTTAACTAATAATCTTTTTTTTATCGGTCAAACACACACCCCACTATTCTACTCATAAAACCTACTCTTAATTCTATCTAATCGAGGATTAAACTTTCTCTTTCGACTTAAAGAACTGCTCTTTTAAACTCTTATCTCTCGACAACTTAACTAATAATTTAACACACTAAGAATAGAGTCCTCAATATACAATATGTTAAATACTTAAAATAAAAAACTTTATTATGTGGTCCAAGTTATTTTATGTAAAAGATACCAAACAAAATATATTAAGCCAATCAAAATGGACAAGAAGCATAATGGAGAACACTACTAGTTTTTTGGTGTGTCGTGATTGTTGAGGAAGTAACCAAGTCCAACACTCCAGCATTGCATTCCACCGAAGTAGTGGGGTCATAATTATTGATGACACAAATAACGTATGTGGTCTCACATTTCATCACAATTGATGATTATTTTACTCACAATTTTTTATATTATTAGTTATGTATGTAAAAAAAAGTGGTTATATAATTATTTTTTTTGTTATAGTGTACATTGGTTACTTATATTAAAAAAATGATTACATTAGGATTTTTTTTGTTATTGTGCCTTTTTGGATTTGGTAGTTACACGTGTAGAAATAAGTGGTTACAACGTAAAAATAAAAATTCAACGAAACTTCTACATATATAACTAAATATCTTAATCTATATAACCATGAATATAAAATTAGTACAAAAAATACGAGGACGAAAATTTATTTTCTTTCGTCAATCATTCTCAAACGCATTCATTCATCTTTTTGGAGTGAGAAGGAATGAGTGAAGGAAGGAATGAAATGCAACGCAATCACCGTTACAGTAGTGGAGAGTCTTGACCGCCGACCCACATAAGAAATTTTATTTTATAACGTTCTCACCTCATTAAAAATATTCATTTCATTTTTTATGTTAATTTTTTAATATAATTTTTTTAATAATGTAATAATATTTTATTATTAAAACATAAATAAAAATATAATTTGAGAATACTAGACTTAAATCTATTACTTTGTTATATCAACTTTTACACATATGTAGCATAATTTACAATCAACACCAATCAATTCTTCTTTTCTTCCACTACTATTAATTCTCTTTTTAATTTTATTCGAGTAATATCCTCTCTGTTTTTTTTTTCCGATATATAATATCCTCTTTTAAACTTGCTATAACTTCTCTTAAAAAAATTACTATAATGTAAACATACATTTTCAATAAATACTTTTACTGTATTGTTAAGAGTTATGAAATAAATAGTTAATAATAAAATGTGGCAAAAATATAACTACAATTATGTATAAAAATTTAACTTTATTAATTAACATATATGTTTTTTAATAAATAAATATTTAAATTATTGTTAATTGGCATTTAAAAATTTATGAAATTACTATTTTTAAAATTCATGGATTGAGATTATATGAATTTTGTTACCAAAATGTAAAAAAATTAATTAAGTTATTTAATGACCAAAATAAAACATTATATATCTTAACATCCTAACTTTTAAATGGCTTGAAATTTAATATTCTTAACAAATTTGATTATAATTTTAAATAAAACATCATTTACTATAATTTATAATTTATTTAGAATATAACAAAAACTAATTACAAATAAAAATTTTAGTTACACTTTAACGGAAAAAATATGTATATAAATAGACACATTTTTTAGTGGGAGTTGAGGTAAGTTTGGTGTTGATAGAACCATTATACCGGTGATTGGCACCATATTGGAGCTGAGATATAATTATTTTGAAAAACCATGCGATTTCTCTGGCCGTTAGGCATTTGAGAGAAATTAAGGACTAACATAGAAAATTATAGTATGACCGTTTGAGATCACATTGGCATGTCATTTTCTCGCCACACTCTACATTGATGGCTAGTCGACGGAGCTAGTGATATTTGTAACCATAGAAGATGTTGCATCAATAAGGGGTGCAATTTCCGTCATGAATCGATATTGCATGTCTTTTGTTGGATAAAGTATTAATTAGGTGTTGTGTCTTAGGATCATATGTTGGTGGCCACAACTTTATTAATCCTAGAGTCAATTGATTTTGTTTAAGTGGGAGAATATTGGAGTTTTCCTATAGGTTACAATCAATTGTGGTTTTTGTTTTGGCAAAAATGAGTTAATATTAAGATCCACTCGATGACACTTAAGCCCAATAATAATGTAGTCAATTGATATTGAACTTTAGACACTTAATTCTGATATGTATGGGAGATATTGTGGGTCAAACAACTAGGCTCATGATGGGAGGTGCCTATGGTTTTATAAATAATGCGGCTAGGTCCTTTTTGTCCTCACGGATAAATACTCTCAAGGTTTACCCCATTGAAAAACTTGTATATTGGAGAGAGGGTGATTAGACAAAGGAAGACTTAGTTCTTGAACCCTCCGTGCAGGTAAAGTCGATAAAGATGTCTACAATAAGTAACTATTTCTCTAACTTTTTAACATTGCTTACACAATATTCATTGCCACCACACACATTTTAAAATATATCACACGGCACTTTTTTCTTCTTCCAAAATTAACTTTTAGCTAGATTTCAAAATCCAGGCATAATCAGATTTAAAAACTCGGTTAGCAACAAAACACCACTTGCAGAACCTTCAACCGAATTTTGAAATTCAGTTAGTCGCAAAACAACATATACTACTTCATAATTGATCTTTAGCAACATAACATTGATACAACATTTATTAAAAATATTATAAATATAAAAAGACAATACTTTTTTTTTAACAATTTGATAATATTTTTGAAATATCGACATGCTCTATATACAATATTTGTCAAAAATATTAGAAATATACAAAGATAACATTCTTAATGATTTGACAATATTTTTTTTTAACAATTCAATAATATTTTTTAAATGTTACTAAAAATTAATTACATAATAGTGTATATTATTGAAAATTTATGAAAGCAATATTCCTTGTTCAAAGATTACATTTCAACACCCAAAAGAAAAAAAAATCTACAACAATCCTTAATGCCTAGTAGCTAAGCAGCTATACTACAAATGCGTATAAGATAAATTGAAGAAACTATGTAAAATACCATTATCATTTATCTATGCTTATGTGTATTAGAGAAATGTTCAAAGTGTAGATATAGCTTCTTTTTTTTTTTTTTAAAAAAAAAAAGGAAAACAAGTGAAAGTGCACCTACAATAATGATTTAAGTTAAGGAATTTCTACTTAAAATATCGCTCTTTTAACCCCAAACAACTTGTTGATACTTAGAGTGTGGATGACTGCTTGAAGAACTCCATAACCCAATAGCCAGAAACAGAACAAACAAATTTGATGCCACTAAATCCAGATCCTTTGGCCAATTCTATGAATTCTTGTTGAGTTCTTTCTTTTCCTCCCGGATTTTGAGTCATCATCAACAAGTCTGATCCGAATGCGCACCTCGCAGTTGTTGTTGTCTCAGGTACAACGGGCAAAATCGAGTCCACCACGATAACTTTTCCATCCTCTGGAATGGCTTTGTAGCAATTTTTGAGTATCTTCAAGCAGTGTTTGTCACTCCAATCATGAAGTATCCACTGAAAATTTATTTTATTGAGACTAAGATGTCAATTATTCATGTAATATGTGTCTGTCGTCATAAAATAAAAAAATTGATGTCAAAAGCACTACTTGAATGATCCACATTTTTTTTTTTTAATTTTGGATATGAACAACTCCAGCAAAAACATAACAAGCCTACCTTCATAAAAATGGCATCTCCTGTGGGAACGCTCTCAAACATGTCTCCTCCCACGTGCTCCACTCCTTCGAGATCAGAATGATTAATTGTAAAGAAATATGTAATTAGATGTTTATGTAATAATTCAAGTACATATTTATTCAGGTTTAATTAAATGTTGTACATGAGATATTTCTTTTGAGAGAGATAATAAATAAATTATAATACCTGGATAGGGAGGGGCATGTTGAATGACATGGGGCAAGTCAAAATTAATCCCATGGACATTAGGGTATTTGGAAGTAATCAATTTGAGATTGACACCAAGACCACTACCAACATCCACTAACTTAGTCACATGCTGAAAACCATTATAAAGTTGAAGAATTGTGTTCATAATGATAGTGGTGGAATTAATCATAGCTTTGTTGAAAACCTCATTGAACCTGGGATCCACTCTTGGATACTCAAATGCATGCATCCCATGAACTCTGTTGAATGGTATTCCTCCTTCCCTGATTGCTCCTGTCAGTTCCCTCCTGCAAAAAGGGCAAAAAAGGAATTAATTAAAAAGATTGATAGTTTTGAGGATCCAAATTTGCTGCTGTCATAGTATCGTGCTATTCTGGATTTTACAGTTGCAACAACTACTACATACTTTTTATTTTATCAGTTTCCTCATAGTAAAAAAAATAATAGACTAAGACAGAGACACATCACTATAGTATGGTGCTGTTACAGCACCAAATCCATTTTCCCCAAAACAGAGATAAACATAAAACATATATACCAGCTTTGGTAGAACACATTGTCCAGAACCAACGCAAAGGTGGGACCCATTGACACACCATCAGCATCAGTTACAAAATACTTGGATGCAGGGGAGAGGCTGTAGTAGTATTGACGATTTTCTTCTTCTTCTTCAGAAACAGAGCAATGAAGGAGAGATTGACTAACCAACAGCTTAAGAACACGATCCAACATATTCGGCGCGTCGCGGTTATCGGTTCCAATCTGAACTGCAATTTCCTTCGCGGAGAGCTTCGCACCTTCGCCGGCTCCGGCTAAGATGTCGAAGACGCCGAGCTCGATTGCGGAACACAGAGCCATCGGAAGAACAATACAAGTCATCTTCTCCATCACAAATGCCAGAGCATCTTCTTCTTCGGATGCTGCTGGTGGTTCTGGTTTATTAACATGTTTTGTATTTGATTTATCTGAAGGAGCCATGTTTACTTGGGACTTGGGAGGCTAAACAGAGCAATTGGATTGAATGTTAGACGCAGGTTTTGGGCAATGGTGTAAAGTTATATTTAAACAATTAACAGGGTTGAAAGGTATTGATAATGTTTTTTCATATTTAAAAAAATTACTTAAAATAATAACTTACTTATAATATTAAATAAACACTCAAGTCAATTATTTTTACAAATTCAAGAATTTAAATAAACTTACGTGTAACTCAAGAACCTATATCACTTCTAATAAACTTAATAATCTTAAACAACTTTTAATAAGATCATTTAGTATTGGATGAAAATTGGATCTGATGACTCAGATTTTACATTTTTAATTTTAAAAGGATGAAAATCACTCAATTGAAACACTAAAACTGAAGTTATTTTCGTTTTGGTTATCAATGGCAGTGACTGATACAAAAATTAAAACCACAAACAACCTAACCTGTAGCTTTAGGAAACAAAAACATGGCTAAGGAAGCCTAAAAAAACAAAAGAAGCCCATTGAGGTGAGCCCAATTATTTGAAAAAGCACTAGGACATTAGCATATATTGAAAAATAAAAACTATGAAGGGCCACAAACATCTTTTACATGTACTATTGAAAAAAAATTAAAAAAATTAAGATATAAAATAAGTAGTTTCAATCCCATCCAAAAAGCTAAACGAACACGTACGCAATAAAAAAACTTGAAGGGTTCATTTATTGCATGTATTTTTTTTGATAAAAACTTCTAAATTTTGTTTGTTAATAATCTATGCATAGAATTGTAAAAGCCATATATCATATCATATCAATTATAAGTAAAGGCGTGTTGATTAATTAATTTTTATAAAAAGAATACTAAATCTGAAAAAAATATTTCAGTACTTGAAAGAAACAGGTACCAAATTAAACCCGAAATAAGTTGTATAAGAGAATCGCTTTTTATTGATTTGATTAGAGTTACAGTCAATAACGGAAAACTATTATATGTAATGTTCGATAACGAAATAAGAATATAAAATGTTACTGTTTAAAAATATATATAATTCCCTATCTAAAAGAATAGTAATATATAAATGTTAGATGATTAAGAGAAATGATAACGTATTTTGACCCAGGAAAAAGGATTAGGTACAACTAACTCCTTTGTGTACACTCTACTCGTTACTATAATACAAGTTTAATTTTAGTATTTATGCTAAAACAACTAACAAATAGTTTATTAATTTTGGTGGTGAAAAGTTTATATATGTTTGTTAAAATAATGAAATCGTTAACATTATTAAGAGAATTTAAGTTGAAAGAACAAGCATATGCATATTTACACTTAAGAATTTGTCTTCTATAAAAAAATAAACCGTGTTTGATGATGAGCCTCTTCAACCCACAAAGTGGTGAATCTTGGAGAAAGTTTTCAGAAGTGCCATTAAATATGAACTATATAATGTAATTCACCGGCCCCCATTGGATTTTATTATGAAATGCATTAAAAAAGTAACACACACATAGCGTCTTTTGCTAATTATTGAAAGGTCAAAGCCAAAAATAACTAGAAATTAAACAGATCATGAAATCGCAAATTAATTAAAGACAATAATAATGTAGTAGCTAGTTTTTATAAGCGATGATACGTTTGCATAAGTTCAAACTGAAGAACTGATACTCAAAGCTTCACTCCCTTATAAGTATGTATGTTATTTGAAGAATTCCATAACACAGAAAGTACAGACGTAGCATTTATAACGAATGCCACTAAATCCAGCTACAGTAGCCAATTCCATGAATTCATGCTCGCTTCGCTCTTTGCCACCTAAGTAATGCGCCATCATCGCAACATCCGTTTGGGCCACCGATTTCCAAGCCGCGTTAGACTCTGGTACCATTGGAAGGATGGAATCCACCACAATCACCTTTCCGTTATCTTGAATAGCGTCGTAACAGTTCTTCAATAGCTTCAAGCAGTGCTCGTCACTCCAATCATGAAGTATCCACTGCCAATATAAAACAATAATATTCATATATTAATTAAACAAAATTAGAATTTAAGATCTCGGAATTAATTACCCCTAGCTAACGTGCATTGTTTTTTAATAAAACTTATTCTGTTACTAGAATTAGAAAAATATTTATAATTATATGTTATTTTATTTCTTGAAAATTAAAAAATATATATATATATATTTTTCAATAACCTTTTTCATATATTTGACTCATTAAAAAAAGTTGTCTATTTTATTTTTTTTTTCTTTTTATAATATATGATAACCTACTCCTAGTGGAATTTTTAGTGGGCTCCCTAGTAGTGGATTTTCCGAAACGAAAAGGTACAAATCATGGTGCAAGGCAAGGATCTTCGGCATGTTTGTTTTCTATAACCTCCAGCACAAAAATGATTTTATAATTAATTACTAAAATATCCACCATTTTTTCACTGATATAAGGTATAAGGTTAGCAATACTTTATATGATAGTGAATTAAAGGGAAAAAAAAGAGTGACTCATAGAAATAAGAATGTTAAAATAAATGTGTGGAGTGTGGCCACAAAATGTTAGATAAATAAGATTAAGAATGAATATATACAGAATGATGTTGGTGTGACCTAAAATAAGTTAAGATATTTTTGATATGTGCAGAGAAGACCATTAAAAATATATATAAAGAGAGTTGATAGCATGATAGTTATTAGTACAATATAATAAAGTCAAAATAGAATTGAAAAAATTCCAAATAAACTCTCATTAAAGATGATATTTTGATTAATGACATCCAAGATTTGATATGGTTTTTTGATATAGGCATATAGCATAATCAAGTCGTGTGATACTTACGTGGCCGACTCAAGATAGTGAGTTAAGCTCGTTGTTGTTGTACTAAGATATTCAAAATTCAATATTTATAATATTTATTATAAAGTAAAGTAAATTAGTTTATTTAATAGAAGGTGTAAAAGGAATAATGATATCATTTAATAAAATAAAAATTGTTGAAAATTGTTTATATTTAAGAAGAAAAATAAGTTTTTTATTTTATATTGATTTTTTTCTAGAAAAATAGTATACCGGATATCAAATTTCATATCTACACAAATATATTCTCATACGTTCACCAAGTATACACTCATATTAAAAAATTTGAGTCCTACATATGTGGAGTAGTACATATTAATACCATGGTTATCTTTAATTATTCTCTTTAGATTAGCAACAGAATTTCTCCTACCTTATAATATATTTTCATACAACTTTCTGTTCCAATCAACAGTTATAATTGAAGGACAACAGCAGTTAATTATATTTTCTTTGTCTACCGAAAAAAAAATAAAGTCTAACTAATAAATTCTCATAAACTATTATTTTATATCATAAGAATAATTTTATCATATAATTAACTAATAAAAAATATAGTATTTAACAAAGTTAATATTTTTTTAAAAGAATTATGAGATATTGAAAAAAAAAAGTAATAGGGGTAGTTTTGGTTTTTCATCAAATATTAACATACCTACTACCCAGGAATCTTTGTTTCCCATAGTTGAGAGTGAAAATGAAAATCCACCGTAAAGTGAAAAAATGATTTCTTGAGGATTTTCTTTTTTAAATAATATTTTTTAAAAAACTTATATCAAATATGAGAATACTCATTCTCAAGTTAACATTCTCAGAAATCTTTTTTAATTCTACGAATTTTTTTTGGATAGGCTCTAATACCATCCTAGGAAATGACATAGGTCTAACTCCCCTCAAAAGCTAGCTCACAATGAGAGAATTGCCTAAAGCTTTATAAATATTATCATAGCTCTTATCCTACACAACGTAGGACTTTTTCTCCCAACATTAAATGAATAAACTTTTTAATTATTAGCATGGTGAATTATTTCTTTTCCTTTACTTATTATTTATTACTTATACTATTAAAAATGAAGAGATCTAGAGTAGTTACCTTCATGAAGATTGCATCTCCTATAGGCACACTTTCGAACATATCCCCGCCAACGTGTTCCACTCCTGCAACATAGTTAGGTGCCTTTAATTTCACTTTTGAGATTAATTAGGGATAATAGTAACAATAATATCATTTTATATGTTACTATTATTATATTATCATTATTTTTTGAATTTTTTATGTAAGGTTCTATAATTATATATTTATTCTATTTAAAGCTTTAACCCACTCCTATATATACAAAGTTTATACCTACTTATTTAGAATAGTAAGTTATTTTAAAATAATTTTAGAGATTTTATTTAAAATAAGCTTTTTTTAAAGATGCTTTAGGTTTAGTAGGCCTTTAAAAATATCAAAATCAAATTAGTAAAAAAATGTTAAATTAGACCATAAAAATAACTTATAACAGATAACATATACATTATTTAAGCAGTAGATAAGGCTCAGGCAGAGACAGTCCTACAAATTAAGTATTTGAGGGATGTAACTACTCCCACTCAACTTAAAAAATTATTAGTAATATAATAATTTTCTTTTCATATGTTACACCCCCAACTTTTATATATTTTTTTAATTCTTCTTAACTTTATTTTTTATATTATTTTTTTAATAATTTCATTATATACTGTATTACTAAATATATATTACAATACATCTAAACCCCCCTTAAAAGTATTCATCTTTTATATTTTCTTTTTATTTACCTTTTATTTTATTTTTTTAATTAAGTTGTACCCTTAATTCTAGGTTTTAGGTCTATCACTAGACTCAAAACAATACATTACAAAGCCAAATTTAACCTATACTATTTTCAACCCTATTTGAGATTGAGAATATACTTATCAATAATGCATTAATCACAGGTCAACTGATAGAATATCAATTACTATTAGCAAAGCTTCATTTCAGCTTAACTTTTTTAAAGGATTTTTTTTTTATCGTGCATAATATTACATATGTTAAAAAAATTAGAATAAAACATCTAATAGTTTGGTCTAAAAGTTAGATGAACGAAACTTTCATCTACAACTCCTTAACTCGAATTAATATTGTGCAGTTTGACTTTTAAAAAAAAAATTAAAACAACTAGTTTATGTTGAAAAAGGTAAAAATTAAATATATATATATATATATATATATATATGTTTTATGTTTTCTTTTTTGATAAATTAATGCTTTTCATGTTTAGTTTAGAATAAAGAATTAAATAAATTTTTATCCTTAAAAAATTGATATTTTTTATTTTAATTCCTATAAAAAAATATTTTGCTCCAACTTAATTTAAAATTTTTTTAAGTCCCTGATGTTAAGATTTTTTATCATAATTTTTTAAGGCATAAAAATAAAAATAAAAAAATTTAAATTCAAGGAACCAAAATATATATAAAAAATTAACTACAAGGACTAAAAAAAAATCCAAAATTAAAGTTTATAGGGACGGAAGAATTGTACTCCTTCCGTTCTGGAATAATATTCACTATTTAGAGGAGTGTAAAAAGATTAAAAAGAGTAATTAATTTTTTTAGAATATAAAAAATTATTTAACTAACTAAATTAACCTTTGACTTGAAAAATGATTCAATAATTATTGGACATTAAACTAACTAAATTAACCTTTGACTTGAAAAATAATTCAACAAAGGTGGAAAAGACAATAAATTTATTCTTGATATTATAAAAGTGATAAATAATTTTAATTTAATTTATTTTTTTTTAAAATGAATGTTGTTTCATAACGGAGGAAGTACTTATTATGAATTAAAAATTCGTGAGAACTAAAACCAAATATTTTAAATTATGTTGATGGATCAAAATATTTTTTTTTCTACAAGAGCTAAAATAAAAGATACTAACTTTATAAAAATTAAAAATTTATTTAAATTCATAATATTTATTTAAATATATATTCTTAACCTACGTAAAATTGTAAGAAATTTTAAGAAAACTACCATTATTAGAATTTGGAAGTGATAAAATGTCATACCAATATAGGAAGGGGCATGTTGAATGACATGAGGCAAGTCGAAATTAATCCCTTGGATATTAGGGTATTTGGAAATAATTAGGTTAATGTTGATCCCAAGACCACCACCAACATCCACAAGTGTATTAATGTCTTCAAAACCTTTGTAACATTCTAGAACCTTCTTCATAACTATAGTTGTGTGATTGATCATTGCTGTGTTGAAAATTTGATTGAATCTTGGATCCAAATTTTGATACTCAAAGGCATGAGTCCCATGTGCCCTATTGAATGGAATTCCCCCTTCCCTAATTGCCTCTTTCAGTTGGGCCCTATCAATCAACAAACATGCATATATAGTTCTGTTAAATTTCTAGTTCTAGAACATTCCTCATATGATTTTCTTTCATCATTATTTTTTTTCATGCTATATTAGATTTGGATTTAGTAAGAAAATTGTGACACCACTAATGTGATTTTCTTTCTAGTCAATATAAAATTTTATTACCTAACTTCTCAACGAAAACATACCAAGCACATAAAAGAAGCTAAGTCTAACCTAAAAGACAAGTCCAGTTAGTTGGAGAGCCTCATTGCTTAAGAAGCAAATTAAATTAAATTTCTAGTTCTACTCAAGTAAAACTCCTAACCTTCCTCTCATAATTTTTTTCATTTTATTTCTTTTCACGCTACAAAATGCAGTGTTAATAACAAATTAACAACAATAATAACAAGAAAAATGATAATAATTACCAGCTTCGTAGATAAAGCTGATCTTGAAACAAGGCAATCAACGGTCCTAGTGAAACGCCATCGGAGTTAGGAGCAAATAATCTGGCAACAGGAGTGATACTATACAACCTATGAAATGATCCAAGGTTTTCGTGGTCGGAAATGACATGACACTTAACGATTTTATGTGAGGCCAGAAGCGCCAGGACACGATCCAACATTCCCGGCGCTTTTGGGTTTTGGCATGAAATCCGCAATGCAATATCCTTTGGTGAAAGCCTTGAATCTTCACCAGCTTTTGCCAACACTTGGAACACGCCTAGTTCCGTGGCAGAAAGGAGTGTCATGGAAAGTACTATGGAGCTTGCGAGCTCCATAGCACGCGAAAAGCTTTCTTCTTCTATTACTACTTCTTCGGCGCCTAATTTTTTCTCTTCTCCGTTATTCTTAATGTCGTTTGAATTCGAAATGCTTGCCATCTCTTCTCTGGCTATGTTTTCTCCAATTGATTCCTTCTTCTCTCGCTGATTATGAGTTTTGAAATTTAAACTGTTGAATTTATAATTCCTTTCTAAGTACAACTTGCTTATCAATTTTTATTTATTTTTTGTCTTGTTCTTCTTTTTCTATTAAATTGCTACAAAACAAAGCAATAATCTTGGATGGTCCTTTTTAGCTTTTGATTTTTTCTGTGTTTTGTTTTGTTTTAGAAGGAACTTTTTATTCCATTTTTAATTTCCTCATTTTCTTTTAAATATAATAAAAGAATGTATCATCATTGATCATCTATGTTTTTTTTTTCTTCAACTTAAATATACTTTTAGTCTTAATTTTAATTGATATTATTTATTTTATTTCCTGTATTTTTTTATTTTAGACAAATTTAATTCAAAATTTTTATTTTTAATTCTTACAAACTTGTTTCACAATAAGTATTCTTTTTTAATCGCTATTATTAATTACTAGAATTTTATTTTTAGTTATTGTAAGTTAGTTTTTTATTTTATTTTGGTCCCTAGAATTTCAATTTTTTTTTAATTTTGGTTTACTAAAAAGAATGTGATAAACAAAAAAAAACTTAATATCAGGAATTAAAAACAAAAATTTGAAATTAAGTTGAATCAAAATAAAAATAAATTTCATGACTAAAATAAAATTTTTCAATTTTGTAAAGATTAAAAACAAAAAATTAAAATTAATTTGAATAAAAAAATTAAAATTAAAAAATGTCAATTTTACAGGGACTAAAAGTAAATTTAAATTAAGTTAAATAAAAATAAAAAAATATTTTATAAAAATTCAAAAAAAATATCAATTTTACATGGGCTAAAATAAATCTTATAAAAGATAATGGTTGCATGTTTATAACACAGGTAGCTAGGTAAGTAGTTTATATGTGGTTAGTTATTGTATGTAGGTTATGGTTGTGAACTTGTGAAATGGGATTCTTGATTCTTACCACGTTTATTTTCTTTGGTAATTAAATAATTATTACTACTATAATTTAATAATTTAATTTTTTTTATTATACCATACCATTAATAAATAAAACCAATTAAAATTAAAACTAAAAAAATCGCAAGGATAAGATCACATGAATTCTTCCTTTAAAACTGAATCAATCTGCATCACGAACACCTCTAGACAAAATGCCTTCCACAACTTACACAATGCCAGCGCCAATGAGGGTTCCAATTGCAATTTTTCCAACAAGCCGTATGCATTTTAAATCGAATAGAATAGTTGACGATGCCAAGACACATGCCAAACTTCATTTGTCCAACACAAAATCCATTCATAACAACCAAAACCTCATTATCCTGAGCAGCCGAAAACGAACATGAGAAAGCATCAACTAAACGAACACCATCAACCTAAAGATCATTCCAAAAAGAAGTATGTGAGCCATCTCCTAAGTTCATGCCCAAATTTGAAACCTACCACCCATTTACTATGCCAGAAATGACTTATATGGTATTTGATTTATTAATTTTTAAATTTGTTTGGAAAGTTTTAAAAATAGCAAGGAAAGGGAAAAGTGGATATAGATATTTTTTTAAAAAACAACTTACCGTAGCGGTTGTTATGTAAAACCATTGTTGTAGGAGACACTTATACTAGCGGTTATTTGGGTAAACCACTGCTTTAAGTGACACATACACTAGCGGTTGTTTGTAGAACTGCTAGCGTAAGTTAGCTTTCGATAGCGGTTGACAACCGCTACCATAAGCCTTTATGCTTTTAGTAGCGAATTCAGTGGTAGCAGTTTAGAACCGCTACTGTATGTATAAAACAACTATTACTGTAGGACTTTTTTAGTGTAGTGATTGATTTTGCTTTAAATATCTAACAGATCTTCCCATCAAATAGAAGATCTAAATGGAGTACCCCCCTCCTGAAAATAGAAGGAAAATTATACCAAATATTAAGAATACGAATTGAACCCAAGATGGAGTCATACTAAGAAGGCCTCTCATCCCTATTTATCCAACAAACTCAAATTAAAATACTGAATATCTTTCACACTAAGACTCCTAAGCATTTTGACCTACAAATATTTTTCCATTATCTTTGAAATATCCTTTATCCTTTTTTCCATTTATTATAAAATGTTGTTACATTGCAATATATTTTTTTTAATGACGAGGTCACACATAACATGTATATGAGCCGCATTAAAATCAAAAGGAATAATATATATAACGTTATTTATGAAATAATATCAATATATATATTGCAAAGATCATGTAAACAATTAAATTTTTTGAGGGTTTTATCAAACATTTTCAAGCAAAAATAAATTAATTAAAAGTTTTGGGTAGCGTGGCTCTCCTTTTGGCCTTGGCCCCTTTAATGATCAGCTAGCTACCATTGCATTTATTATGAAATGCATGAAAAAAATACAAAATATAATAGTACGTAGTACAAATTGAGCTTTAGTTTTTTTTTGTTGGTAATTATTAAAAGGCCAAAGGCAGAAATAACTAAAAATTAATTAAACGGATCATGCTATTTGAAGAACTCCATAACCCAGAAGGTACGAACATAGCATTCATAACGAATTCCACTAAATCCAGCTGCAGTTGCCAATTCCATGAATTCGTGCTCGCTACGCTCTTTCCCGCCCGGGTTTTGTGTCATCACCAGAACGTCTGTTTGGGCTACCGATCTCCAAGCCGCATTAGACTCTGGTATCACCGGAAGAACCGCCTCCACCACGATCACCTTTCCGTCATCCGGAATAGCCTCGTAGCAGTTCTTCAATAACTTCAAACAATGCTTGTCACTCCAATCATGAAGTATCCACTGCCAACATTCAACAATAACATAATATTCATATAATTAACTTTCCGACATTAAAGCTTGAATCTAAGATCTTATAATTATCATTTTCTTTTGCTAGTGTTTTTACCATTATACCCTTATTATTATTTACAAAATTTAGTGATTCCTTTTAGGATGTAGTGTATATATATATAAACTAATTAATAAATGAGTAAGGATATAAAAGAAAAAAGAGTAATAAATAATTTTTTAACTTCTAGAGCAATATGATTACTCAGTGGAATTTTATTGGGCCACCTAGTAGTGGATGTTCCAAAGTAAAAAGTGCAAATGATAGTGCGCAATGGAAGGACGATGAAGAGAGTATTTTTTTTTATCGTATCATAAAAAATATTCTAATAAATCAATCTCATATTTAAATAATCGACATTTAAATTAGCATGAAGAGAGTAGTCACCTTCATGAAGATTGCATCTCCTTTTGGCACACTTTCAAACATATCCCCGCCAACGTGGTCCACTCCTGCAACATTATTAGGTACTTTTCACTTTTCAAATTTAAAATGTACTCAATAATAATGCATTCACATCACAGCTTAGCCGTTTGAATATCAATTACTATTAATAAATATTGATTAATTATAAAAAAAAAAAAGGTTAATTTTTTTAAAGAATTTTGCTATCTTCTTGTGCAACTTAGCTTTATTGGGTGTTTGGTATTTATGGGTATCTTTTTTAGTTACTTAGCTTTCCTATAAATAAGTTTTTTTTGGAAAGTGATATCTATGTAAGTTATATTTTTTATAATTCTCATTTTTTTTTTTCGGAAAACTAATTATCATGTTTGGTTTCAATGAAACTTATTCAATAATGTTATTGGTTTTTTTTTAAAATATCCTTATTTAAAAAGTTAAAGATACCCAATAATGTTATGGATAATAATCTGGTTAAAATACTAACTTTTTTAGGTAAGTTGAGGATAGTCACCTAATAGGTTAGTTTTATGGGAATCACTACTTATCCGGAAATATATATATTTTCATGTCTTCTACTAATTATGGATATGTAAGTATATGTTTAAGTGGAATTCCTAAAAAAGAAGAAAAAATAAATCATACCAAACACCCCCTAAAATAAGGCACTAAACATATTAATCTGTTTTTTTTTACATGACTGGGACACTCAACAAATTAGCATGTTTTGAATTTTAAGGGTACATTTGCTTCAGATTTTCATTTTATTTTAAAATTTTTATTTTTATTTTTTGTTTTTTGAAATTTGCAAATAAAAAACTAAAATTGTTAAAAAAGAGCAAATACTGATTTAAGTTATTTTAAAATTTTTCTCATACAAATTTCAGAAAAATGGAAATATAATAAAATAAAAAATAAAATACAAACCAAACAGATCCTAATATTTTTCTTTAAATTTGATTACTCTTCTTTTTAATAATTTGGATATTTTTAATTTGTATAAAGTTGTACAAGATGAAAACCATATTTTTTTAAAAAGTGTCAATTATAATTTATCCACATATATATATATATATATACACACACTTTAACGTATGTATGTAGTTTAGTATAAAAACTTTTAAAGAGTGTTTTTCGCCTACTATTACTTTTTAAGTATACATTTTACTTTAATACTTTTAGAGAAATCATCACTAAATTAGATAAAAGCCGTCATAAAATATAAATTTTATAATGAACTATACATTCAAAAGTATGAGAGATGTCAAAACGCATACTTTCAGAGTCTTTATCCTAAATCACATGAGTCGAAATACATAAAACAAATTATAATTATCTAGGAGTATTATAAAAAAGAAAATTTGCCATGATTAGAATTTAAAATAGCTAGGTAAAAGGTCATACCAGGATAGGAAGGGGCATGTTGAATGACATGAGGCAAGTCAAAATTAATCCCTTGAATATTAGGGTATTTGGAAGTAATTAAGTTAATGTTGATCCCAAGACCACCACCAACATCCACAAGTGTATTAATGTCTTCAAAACCTTTGTAACATTCTAGAACCTTCTTCATAACTATAGTTGTGTGATTGATCATTGCTGTGTTGAAAATTTGATTGAATCTTGGATCCAAATTTTGATACTCAAAGGCATGAGTCCCATGTGCCCTATTGAATGGAATTCCCCCTTCCCTAATTGCCTCTTTCAGCTGTGGCCTATCCATCAAACATGCACAGTTCTTTTAAATTTACTTATTCACTAAAAAAAGTTAAATGTTATCCAATTACTTTAAGGCACTTTTTAAGAGTTAAGTAAAAAATTGTTAAAAATATGTTTTTTATATTTTTTAAAGACAAAATTATATAACCTGCACTTATGATTATTTTTTTAATTTTAATAATGTTAACGAGTATCCTAAAAATATTATTGTTTAGCAAGAAAGAAAATTCAAACACATGTTAGGTCACTGAATTCTAAGTTGGGTGGCTAGAGTTATACGAGTTAAATATATTTGAATAGAAAAAATAAAAATATATTCTCATTAAAGCTTAGGGATTAAAAATATTTTTTTAAAAGTTCAAAGACTAAAAAAATACTTTTGCTAAAATTCAGAGATTAAAAATATATTTAACCCAATTATTTTATTATAAAAGCATGTGAGATGTATTAGTCATAAACAACAATAAATTCTTAATGTAACATTATTATTTCTTTTCTTTGTCTTTGACCCCACTAATAAATAATTACTACACTAACCAAACCCATGTTCTCCTTTCTCTGTTTTAGTGGATTTTATCTTCATCTGTTGTAATATTATACCTCTGGTCCCTTATCTTTAATATAATTCCGTTTTTTTTGTTGATTAAAAAAAATCTCTTTTATTTATTGACTTCTTAAGTTTATAATTTCAGTCTACTATATTATTAAATATATTAAAATTCTCATAAATTCTTCTTAAAACTACCTACTTTTTTATATTTTTATTTTATTTAATTAAGTTGCATTCCTTATTGTGAATTCTATTCCACTGCTGCTAAGAGAGCTAGTTAAATTAAAATTCTATTCTTATTAGTTCGTGAGGTTTGGGTGTGTGAGTATTTGTCTATAAAAAAATTTTTATACTTGTTTTTTTGGTAAATATATTTATAAATGATTTTCCTAGCAGAAATTTCACATTTTTTATTTCTTTTGTAATTAATTAATTTATTATAAATTCCAAAGTTTTATAATTATTAAAAAAGTAAACTCTGTGAACAGCCTTTTCTTGCTGCAGCGTAACGGCGTAAAATTCTGGAATACGAGATCCCCAAGTTGATCTGGCTGGGAAAGAATCACTAGCTATGTCACTCAGCAATAAATTCTAAAATAGTACTCTGTTCCTACTTTTAAGCAACATATCGGAAGATTTATTTTCTAACCAGAAAAAAAAAATAGTCTATGGAAAAAGGAAAAGAAATAATAATTACCAGCTTTGTAGGAAAATCTGATCTTGAAGCAAGGCCATCAACGGTCCTAACGAAACGCCATCAGAATTAGGAGCGAAGAATCTGGCAACAGAAGTGATACTATACAACCTATGAAACGATCCGAGATTTTCGTGGTCAGGAATGACGTGGCACTTAACGATTTTGTGCGAGGCTAGAAGCGTCAGAACGCGATCCAACATCCCTGGCGCTTCTGGGTTTTTGCACGAAATCTGCGACGCAATCTCCTTTGCTGAAAGCTTTGAATCTTCACCTGCTTTTGCCAACACTTGGAACACGCCTAGTTCCGTGGCGGAAAGTAGTGTCATGGAAAGTACTATGGAGTTTCCGAACTCCATAGCACGTGAAAAGCTTTCTTCTTCTACTATTTCTTCTTCTTCTGCACCTAATTTCTTCTCTTCTTCTCCGTCATTTTTAACGGCGTTTACTGAATTCGGAATGCTCGCCATCTATCTATTCTCTACCTATTGATTCTCCAATCGATTTTCTTGATTCCTTTTTCTTCTCTCACTAACGACTTCTGAAATCTAAATCATTACCAATATATAATTCTTTTCTATGCAACTTGCTTTTTTTAGTCTAGTTGTCCTTTTTTTGTCTTGTTCTTCTTTTTCTATTAAATTCCAACAAAACAACGCAGTTACAGTGCGTGGTGCTTTTTTTTATTTTATTTGGTAGAATAAAAATAGTCCTATTAAAATATGTTAAAATTAATTATTAATTGCGGCGTGGTGGTAATTTATTTGGTACCTTAACTTTATGTGTAGGACATTGATTTTTCATTAGTAAAAATGAAACCACATTTTGTGATATTCCAATAATTATTTGTGTGAACTCAATTTCAAGAAGAAGATAGTCACTACATTAAATGGTAGATACCTGAAAAAATGACAAAAAATAAAAATAAAAAAAAAGAGAGAGAAGAAAAAGCATGTTCAAGACGTGTTTCAACATTTCTTTTTCTTAGTCAAGAAAGTCCATGTTGCTGTTGGTTTTGTTCTTTTTTATAGGTTAGATAATGTATTGTTTCTGTTTTGAAATATTACTCATTTTAAATTAAAGTACGAATATTAAAAAATTATTGACTATTCTAAAATGTAGAAAAGTTAATGTTAGTAAGATAATATTTTTCCTTTCTTAAAAGTTGAAATTACCCAATAGTATTATTGTTTATTAATGACTATAAATGTGTAAAAGAATGATAGATTTGAAAAAATAGCAATAAATTTTATTTTAGTATTGTAAAGTGATAAATATTTTAGAACAAGGTGGTTTCTCCTGTGCTCTTTTCAAGTAAGGAAAAATTTGTTCCTCCATGTTATTCTTCTTATTGATTGATATGTGTTTAAATTGTCCACGTTATCTAATTGCAGCTAATTTTTAAATATTGCTAACAAACCCCTAACATTAAAACAACATTTTTTAAAATTTAAACGCATTATTCTTAAATTATTGCAAACTTCATTAATCTCTTTTCTTCCGATTCACATTTTACCCAAGTTACCCTCCCTCCAAATATCAAATCAATTCAATTTCCTATCTTTTTTTTTGTATATAATATTTTATCAATTTAATTCTTATAATTATTTATTTTAAAATATGTTTTTATATACTAAATTAATTATAGATTTTAATTTTTTACTAATTCAAGAAAAACTTAATCATTGTATATTATTATAAACTTACTTTCTTTTCTTATTTCTAATTAATTCAAATCAAGGAATGAAATTACGTAATTTCTTTCTTCTATATTTCTCTCAAACTAAATAACACTTCATTTCTTTTTTATTTTAACTCTTCCATAATTCTTTAATTTCTTACTCTCTTTCCTATTTCTTTCTCCTCTATTTCTTCACTCAGTCAAATGAAATGTGAAAGGGTATTTTAAATGCTCTTTCCTATTAGATAATTTTTTTTAATTTAATTTAATTCATATTTTATATCTCGCATATATCAACTTTCAAAAAATGAAAAAAGAAAAATAAATTTGATAAAAATAAATACAAATTTAATAAATGTATTTAGAAAAATTTATAGTATTCAGACTTTAAATGAAATAAATTTATATTTTTATTTAGAGATAACTTATATTATTTAGAATTTAAATAAAAAAATTGTTTTAAAGTCATTATTTAAATAAAACTTAAAGACTAACGGGTTAACCCATTTAATAAGAAAAAATATTGAATGTATAAAACTAATTTTTAGAATTAAGTATTTTAATTAAAATAAATAAAACAATAAAAATGATAAAGCAATTGACATATCAAAATTAATATATATATATATATATATTATTTTTTGAATGTATATATTGTTTACAAAACAATCTTATTGATTATCATAACAATTGGTTTAGAAGAAGTTTTTCAAAATTAATATTAATAAAACTCACTTAATTAATGTCAATAATGTCTCAACAAAAATAAAATAAATTTGACTTTATTTTATATAAAATTTTGAAAAAAAAAAGTGTTAGATGGAAATTGACTTCACTAATTTTATACGGCAAATAATTTTATATCTCTAAAAGTAAAAAAAAATGAAATTTCAATAAATTTAATAAATTATTTTTTATTATGAAAAAACTCAGTTTTTAACTTTGCTTTAACTCTTTATAAGTATTGAGTCGTCCCTTAGGTCACAAGAAATTCATGTCTTATGAGATACTTTTTTTCAAATAATTAAATAACAATTTTTTTTAAAATATTACAGATAATATATATACGTGTAAATATTTTATATACTATTACATTTTAAAATCATAATAAAATTATTTTACTAAATATAAACATGTAAGATGCATCTACTTTATTTAATACAATGGTATTGCCATTTGAATACATGATTTGTTAGTTAAGCACTATAGCCATTTGAATACATGATTTGTTAGTTAAGCACTATAGCTGATCTATTATATATTTTTCTTAACTGAGAATTGCTAAAACGCTAGTTTGACATGGTGGTATTTTAGTGCCTTTCATTTATTGTACTAACTTAGCTTGAGTTTGTCTATCTAATATTTATTTCTATTCTTTTGTTTAATCGAATTAAAATAAGATAAGAGATAAATAGAGAGAATGATATAAACTTATTATAATTTAAAAATATACATTAATTCAAATAGAAAAGAATATATATACTTTTTAAAAATTAAATTATTGTAAGAGTTAAATTAAATCTATAAAAATTGAATTGGGTTGATATATGAGATGTGAAAGGCTTTGATAAGTTGCAAATTGAGAGAAAAGAGACCGATGAATTTTCTAGAGAAAGTCATAGATGATGGATCTAACGGGTTAGCCCATTTATTTAAAACTTAAAGTCTATCAGATTAGCCCATTCAAATAAAACTTAAATAAGTTTTTAAAATCATTTATAAAGTTGATCTTGCGGGTTAGCACATTTATAAAATTATTATTTTAAATTATAATTTAAAAGTTCAATGCATTTGATATAAATTTATAATATTAAAAAATTATTAAAGTCTAAATTATATAAGTTATTTCTGAATAAAAATATAAATTTATTTTATTTTTTTATCAGCCAAAAGAAATATATTAATAAAAACTAAGAGCACAAAAAATGCTAAAGTAGATATCCAAACAACAGGCGCTTAACAATAGCAGACACCCCAGCAAGACAAGAACCAAAAAAATAAAGCAGGAATAAACAAAAGAACATGAGCAAATTCCAAGCCACCAATAACACTCATGGGGGCTACAGAAGCAAGCTATTAGTGTAAATTTATTTTATTTAAAATCAAAATAATATAAGTTTTTTCAAATACATTTATTAAGTTTGTATTTAAAAGTCTAGATATATACAAGATATAAAATATGAGTTAACAACATTTGAATTAAAAAATATCTAATAAGAAAGAGTATTTAAAATATTATTTTACATTTGGTTTAACGTAGTGAAGAAGTAGGAGAGAAAAAAATAAGGGATTAAGAAATTAAAGAACCAGGGAAGAGTTAAAATAGCATAGAAATGAAGTGCTATTTTGTTGCAGAGAAATATAGAAGAAAGAAATTAAGTATTTCATTCCTTTATTAGAATTAATTAAAAATAAGAAAAGAGAGAAATAGATAATAGTATAAAATGACTAAGATTTTCTTGAACTAATAAAAAATTAAAATTTATAATTAATTTAGTATATAACAAAAATAACATAAATGATATACAAATTAAATAGTATAAAGTAATTCAAATAGACAAGAATATATATATTTCAAAAAAAATAATTATAAGAACTAAATATATAAAATATTTTGTAAAAAAGAGATTGAAAATTGTAAAAAACACCTTATTTTTCAAATGTGCAGTATACCATTTTCAGAAACAATTGTTACAATTTTAAAAATACAAAAAATTATGTAAATTAAACTAAAAACTTCATGGTGAATAATACATTATTGTAAAAGAAATTAAATAATTTAATAAATTAAAAAACTTCATTTTCATTTTTATTGTAAAAACACAGTATTTTTGAAGTGTATAGTACACGATTTCTAGAAAAAAAAATGTTAACATTTCAAAAATATTAAAAATTATATAAATTAAGATAGAAAATTCATTGTGAACAATACATTATTTTCAAAAAATCAAATAATTCAATAAATTTTAAAAAGGCTTTTTCAATTTTAACAGGTGTATAGTACACTATTTCTTGATAAAATTTTGCAATTTTATAAATATTAATAACTATGTAAATTAAGCAAGAAACATCATGGTGAACAACACATTATTTTTAAAAAAATAAAATAATTTAATAAATTTATAAAATATGTTTTCTTATTTAAATTAAAAACACCCTATTTTCAAGTGTATAGTATACAATTTTAAAAATATGAAAAAATATGAAAATTAAGCTATAATCTTCAAGGTGAATAATACATTATTTTTAAAAGAATAAAAAAATTTTAAAAATTTGTTTTCATTTTTAAAGTAAAAAATACCATATTTTTCAATTGTATAGTACACGATTACTAAAAAAATTCGCAATTTTGAAAATATAAAAAACTAGTAAATTAAGCTAGAAACTTCATGGTGACCAAAACATTATTTTTTTTAAAATAAAATAATTTAATAAATTTAAAAAATCATTTTCCATTTAAATTAAAAAAATAATCTATTTTTCAAGTGTGTAGTACACGAGTTCTAGAAACAATTATTGCAATTTTAAAAATATAAAAACTTATGTAAATTAAGATAGAACCTTTATGGTGAACAACACATAGTTTTCAAAAGAATCAAATAATTTAATAATTTTTTTATAGGCAAATACTCACACACCCACTACCAGAATTTCTAAAAGAAAGTTTAAAAGGGTTACTAAGACTCTAGTTTTGAAGCAGAGGTCAAGATTCTACAAGCATTGATGTTTCTAGTGAAATTTAGTTCTGAGTTCAAGGTCGTATAACCTGTTAGGTCTTGGTTGTAGAGTGGGAGGAATTCAATGTAAGAAGCATAGATTTCTTGAATGTGCGGTGAAAGACTAATTGAATTAAAGCGTATTCTTATTCCTTCTTAGGGGTAACACTTTAATTCTAAGATGATTAAATAATTTCAAGTTGTTGATGTGAGTTAGAGTGGATCAGAATGTGTCTTTGCACGTGTCTTTAAAGGCGGACATCCATGAACTTGTTGCCATGATATAAAGAGAATGGTTGAAATGATAATAACATGATAAGAGCTGGTTGTCTCCTTATCTAAGTAAGAATTCAGGATTTGGAAAGTTGGGAACTGATTCGAGTGCCAACATATTTGTTTTGGTGGAAGCATTATAGTTTATGACTATAATGACGGTGTATCACGTCAAGGAAGTTCTTATAACCCTACAAGGACTGGAGTTAGAGATTTACTGTAAAGCTAAACTTATCGTTAGTTTATACTTCGAATAAGTAACTGAATTTACAAGGAAGTCGGGGTGCTTAGCCGGAATACAAAATCATATAACAACTGGAGTTGTTTAGGTCTCTAGGAATCTCTGAGGGAGATTATCTAAAGCTTGAAATTAAATGGTTACTAGGAGTAATTGGACTTGTCTAGACTCATATGATTTAAATTTTTGGAAATCTAAGTTCAAATTGACAAGGAGAGTTAAAAGGAATTCTCTAAATGGTCAATACTAATCCATTAGCGATAAACCGCATAGATAGAAGCTTATATGGGTTCAAACTTTAAGAAGATCCATTTCTCCAGAATCTGAATGGAAGATTAGTAAGAAGTCCTCTAACGTTTTAGTTGGGCCGCTCTGATCGGGTCGTCTTTCAAGGCAACTCAGATCTAAGATTTGGAACTTGAACATGAATAAGGATATTTTGGTGACTGTCAAAATGGCTTCATGAGCTTACATCTCCAAGGAAATCTTTAACTGTGATAGTGCACTAGGGTTTTGAAGGAATTTCCTATATTGATTAGAACTTCAAAATTAAATAGAATTTGAAATCACGAAAAGTAAAGTTCTAAACCGTGGAATTCGAGATAGATAAAATGAAACAAGCTTAACTTAGTCTTAAAGTCGGCGTGGTAACGTACGTTCTTAAAGAACCAATAGGTGTAGCATGCTTGGGTAGGTTGTAAGCGTGGTTTAACCTCGGAAAAATTTGGGCTTCACGGAATTGGATGGAAATATGAAATTGAATGTGTTTATACTCCTGTAGCGCAATGCTAATTTACTTATGACCCGAATCTTATACGAATCTTGTCTACTCCTAAGGCAACAAGTTTCTAAATGATCTATTAGAGATTTTAAGATGATTGTTGAGGGAAAAAGTCCCACATTACCTAGGATAAGAGCTATGATAGCCTTTATAAAGTCCCTAGGCAAACCTCTCCTTGAGAGCTAGCTTTTGAGGAGAGTTAGGCCTATGTCATTTTCTAATATAGTATCAGAGCTTATAAAAAAAATATTCAAGAAAAAAAATGAGCACAAAGTCCAAGCAAAAAAAAAATAGAGACCTGAGACAGATGCCCATAACTTGAAAAAAAATGGCCCATTGAAAAAAAAAAACAAGTCAGAACTTGGTTAAAAAAAAAAAAGAAACCAGTTGGACTTGAGGGGGAGTGTTGAGGGAAAAAGTCCCACATTGCCTAGGATAAGAGCTATGATAGCCTTTATAAAGTCCCTAGGCAACCCTCTCCTTGAGAGCTAGCTTTTTGAGGAGAGTTAGGCCTATGTCATTTCTAATAATGATTATAATTGAAGGAATTTAGGATTTTGTGTTTTTGGACTAACCAGAGAAACTAAACACAAGTAACTAGGAGCTAGGCTTAGGGACATAATCGTCTACCGAGTATGCTAGAAAGCCCTATAACATGGTTTCGAGAGTGGGACTTTCACTAGTAGTCGTCTCCTGTAATGATCTACACAGAAAAATTCCAATAGCCAATTGGTCTCTCAAATCAAGAGGGGTTCACGCTAAGGAAAATGAAACAATTCAAGTGGAAACTAAATATTTGTACATTAGAGATATGTTCAACAAAAAAAAACCAACAAGGGTTAAGTATATTCTTGAAAATAGAGAAAATATTTCATGGCTTCTATAGTGCGCTTGTAAGGCATTTTTAAGAGTTGAATGGACTATTTAGAAATCTTCATGTGGAGAGGTCTTAGTGCTTGTTCCAGAGTAAAAATAGAACTTTTAGAAGATCATTGGGGATAATCCGACTAAATTGAAATGGATTCCGAAATTGAACTCATCTTATCCTAGGGCCTCTCTAGGTCTTTGTATAGAAGCGTCTAAGGGTGTGGCTTAAAATATTGCTAAAATTTGAGGGAACTGAATGCTAAGACTTTTGCGATTAACTTAAGGAAAGAGAGACTTATCTCTAGAGTCATCACACGTAAAACAATACTATGTGAATCCCATAATAAGGTTTAGACCGAGATTACATGAACATTGGAATAGAGTGTCTCAAAAGAATTGATTCCAAAGTTAATGATAGAGTAAGATGTGTGACTTGAATCTTTTTAAGATTAGGCTTACAAAACTAACTTAATACAACCTCAAGCGGAAAGAATTTCTAAATCTTGAACCTAAAGGCAGCTTGGATTTTATCTACGGGAAAACTCTTAATTATAACAATTTTCAAGATACAATGTTACGCCACATCTATAAAAAGGAAATAGGATTACTATAAGATGTAGCTACATGAAGAGACATCAATGGAATTGGTATAGGAAAATAAGTCCTTGAACTTCTCTAAGGATACGTGACCGTCAAATTAAAATTTATGATGAATTCATCAAGAAAGAAAGCACATAATGATATGGAATAAGCAATAAAAGTTATTCAATCACAACATTGATTCGAATTTAGGCTTGGCGAATTTCCCGAATAAGATAGAGAATTTGATTACTAGGATTTACGTGGATAGTTCGTCAATCACAATTATAAAGGGAAGAGGATTTAAGGAATTCGAATCCTAATTTCGGAAAATATTCAAACCCATTTTCCATTATCTATTCTAGAAGGCTAACCAAATTTATCCTTAAAACATATCCTACTTGATACTCCTTCTAGGCTAGTGACTTGAATCCATTGGTTATAAATGCATCAATACTGTGACTAAGGTACTGAACTGGCCAAGTTCAATATCTTACAATCACAACACCGGTACACCTATATCCCAATGTCTCGTCCTATTTTCCATGAAAGTTACTAAAAGAAGAACAATCACTTTAAAGATCATTCTTGTCCATTAGTGGTTATAACTTCTACTCTCATGCACCAATATTTAATTGATCAGACTAAATATTAGCTACACGTTCCTTCAAATCTTATGACACACCTAATAGATATGTTCAGAATATTAATCGTTCAGCATACTATCGTCTCATTATCATTACAGTCCAAAGGATCAATATGCTCTGATACTATAAATGTAACACCTTAAATTTTGAGTCTGTTTTTTTTTTCAACACACTAACGGAAGCTAAATTCTAATTTACAACAATTAATAATAATAATAATAATTACAACCCTTTCAATTTATACGGATTCCTATACAGCTGAACAAATTAATATATGAACTTGAGACTTATGTTCACCATGTGTGGCTATACCTAAGAAAAGCCCACAACTCGTCCTATCTGTGGCTTTCGCTTCATAATCTTCTGATACCTGCGATATGGTAACCGTCAGTTATATGCAAAACATATAACTGAGTAATCCCCAGCGTTTTGAAAACATTTTTATACCATATCACAGCCAGTTTAACTGGAAAACACCCCATTTAAATTCCTAACACACAATCAATTCAATACAACAATTTCATACATCATGCATGCTATGACAATTATGGATGTATGCATGCCATGATCTTTCATTAACATACTTAGTTCTTTTGTTTTCTTGAGTCTTTTATGGAAGCCTCGTGCACTAGACTTTCCCTAGCGTGTGGCAGTAACGCGAGGTTGAGCTCAAAAGACCACGGCAACCATCCCTACCGTGATCAAACTGGCTGCCGGGCTATCTTGACCCCAAATCAATAGGATAGCCCAAGACTATCTTAACCCCACATCAATGGGATAGTCCTTTCTTTAAAGCTATCTTCCCGATCACCGGGCAACCCTACTAGTTCAGGTCATCTTACCCCGTTCATTGGGAGACCCTACATTCTTAATCTATTCATGCTTGTCCACTTACCCGGTGTCTGACCGGTGGGAATCAACCCGCTTACTCAACATCCGTTGATAGAGGAAAGCTTAAACTTGTCTTTAAATTTCATTTTCATTT
Organism: Cyamopsis tetragonoloba; assembly: GCA_037177725.1. NCBI lineage: Eukaryota > Viridiplantae > Streptophyta > Magnoliopsida > Fabales > Fabaceae > Cyamopsis > Cyamopsis tetragonoloba. Next base: position 54,204,293 of record CM074125.1, read on the forward strand.
CAGATAAAATATTTTCACGCATTTCACATTCAATTCATATCATTTGCATACAACATTCATCATTCATCATTTATGACATTACGATTTCATTAATCATTAATTAAATCACTTTCCATCCATGTCATAACACTATACTTGTCATAATCATTTCATTTCATTTTGTTTGATTATGTTCATGTAGGAATAAAACATGGAGAAGTGTTGATTTTAGAGGATTGGACTTGAATAATGAAGGAAAGAATGAAGAAATTTGAAGAAAAGATGTAGAAAACACTTAGAAGCTGTCAAACACAATCTTGTGCGCACAGCTCAGGAAGGTGTGCGCACCTTAATTCACCCCTGGAGCTGCTGCCCAATCTTGTGCGCACAGCCCAGGAAGGTGTGCGCACCCCTGTTCATATTTTGGCCATAACTTGAGTTGTAGACCTCCAAATTAAGTGAAACCAAAAGTATTTGAAAGCTAAGAGGATGCTATACAACACTTATGAAGACCATAAAACCTAGTTCTACAATTTTAATTGTCAAAAATAGTCATCTTTGACAGGGATGTGCAATAAACAAAACAGATACTTTCATATAGACCTTGTCTCCATAATGTGGTCAGAGTTGTAGACCTCCAAATTGAGTGAAACCAAAAGCATTTTAAAGATAAGAGGGTGCGCTACAACTCTTATGAAGATCACAAAGTCAAATTCCAATTATAACCAATTCATAAATCCAGTTCAAATTGTTCCAAAACAAGTAAAAATAGTCTTGATAAACTTTTCACAAATTTCAATCCTCCCTTCCATCTCAATTCCTCAAAATCATATTAACTTCATCTAATTCAATATAAATCACTCAAAGATCAATTCACAAGGATGACCAAAGTCCAATTTCATCAAATTCACATTATCATCAAGATCATTCTCATACATTCACATTCACAATCCAATATCCAAACAAAGAATCAACATAAATGCATTAACCCCACACATATAGAACCAATTCAACCAAAATCAACCTCACACTTCAAGAACATAAGAAACATGTCATGTTAATTTAACACCAATATGCATACAAGTTAAACCCATGTCATCTAACCAAGTCAAGTCCAAAACCTAACATCATAAAACCTCAAATTCCTAATTTCCCTAATTGGAGTTTTAAGTTTGGGGTTTAGTAGGGTTACCTTAGAATTGGAGCTCTAAACTCAATCTCTAAATTTCACCATGGAAGATTCTAAATCGGTAGACTTGGAGTTCCCAACGCGTAGATCATTTTCTTCACCGGCGGCAACCAGTGGCCGGAAGGCCACTATGCAAGCACTCAAAGTGGTGGCCACCACCACCTCCTCTTTTCTCTCTCGCCACCCTCTCTCTTCATTTCTTTCAATTTTTGTTTATTGTGTTGTGATGTGTATGTACGTGAGTGAGAGTGAAATAAGTGAGGGTGTAGTGGTTAGGTGAGGGAGAGTGCATGGTAAGAGCGTAGTCCATAGTTTTAATTTATTAAAAATTGCATCTAGGTCCTTGTCTTTATAAAATTTAATAAAAGTTCAACTTAACAAAATTTGAATAAATAAAACCACAAGGACATAGTTACAACTTTCAAATTTTATATTTTAATCCTCTAACCCAACCTTGCTACATTTTTAAATCTCTAGTTGTATTCATATCATAACTTAGTCCTTTTCCCTTAATCCTATATGATTTATAATTTATTTTAGTTCCCTAAATTCCTTATTTCTTCTAAAATAGCCCCTTAAGAATGAGTTTGTGAATCTAAATAATTTGCTCTAGGAAATTAAAAATTTGGGATGTTACAGATAGAAACTTCAAGGTGAACAATACATTGTTTTCAAAAGAATCAAATAATTTAATAAATTTAAGAAATTCATTTTCACTTTTAAAGTAAAAAACACCATATTTTTCAAGTGTATATAACACGATTACTAAAAAACATTTTGCTATTTTTAAAATATAAAAAACTAAGTAAATTAAGCTAGAAACTTTTTGGTGACCAACACATTGTTTTAAAAAAATCAAATAATTTATTAAATTTAAAAAATGCATTTTCATATTCAAAATAAAAAACACCCTATTTTTCATGTGTGTATTACACGACATCTAGAAATATTTGATGCAATTTTTAAAATATATATTTTTTTAAATAAAGCAAGAAACTTCATGGTGAATAATACATTGTCTTAAAAAAATAGGTTAATAAATTTAATAACGCGTTTTTATTTTTAAAGTAAAAAACATTCTATTTTTCAAATGTGTAGTACAAGATTTCAACAAAGAATGGTTGCAAATTTAGAAATTAAAAAAATGTAAATTATGCTAGAAACTTTATGGTGAACAATACAATATTTTAAAATAAATAAATAAATAAATTAATTAATAAATTTAAAGAAAAACATTTTCATATTTAAATTAAAAAAAAAAACCATATTTTTCAAGTGTATAGTACAAGATTTCTAGAAACAATTGTTACAATTTTAAAAATATAAAAAATTGTGTAAATTAAGCTAGAAACTTCATGGTGAACAACACATTGTTTTTTTAAAAAATAAAATAATTTAATAAATTTAAAAAACGTGTTTTTGTCTTTAAATTAAAAATCACCATATTTTTCAAGTGTATAGTACACGATTTTTAAAAACAATTGTTGAAATTTTAAAAATACTAAAATTTATGTAAATTAAGCAAAAACTTTATGGTGCAAAACACATTGTTTTAAAAAAAACCAAATATTTTAATAGATTTAAAAAAAGGCATATTCATATTTAAATTAAAAAAAACCTATTTTTCTATTGTATAGTACACGATTACTAGTAAAAGTTTTGCAATTTTAAAAATATAAAAAAATATAAAAATTTAGCTAGAAGCTTCAAGGTTAACAATACATTGTTTTCAAAAGAATCAAATAATTTAATAAATTTAATAAATTCGTTTTAATTTTTAAAGTTTAAAACACCCTATTTTTCAAGTGTATAGTACACGATTACTAAAAAACATTTTGTGATTTTAAAAATATAAAAAATTTAGTAAATTAAGCTAGAAACTTTATGGTGACCAACATATTCTTTTAAAAAAAATCAAATAATTTATTAAATTTAAAAAATGCATTTTCATATTTAAAATAAAAAACACCCTATTTTTCATGTGTGTATTAAACGACTTCTAGAAATATTTGATGCAATTTTAAAAATATTTTTTTAAAAAATAAAGCAAAAAAATTCATGGTGAATATACATTGTTTTCAAAACAAAATAATTTAATAAATTTAATAACACGTTTTCATTTTTAAAGTAAAAAACACCCTATTTTTCAAATGTGTAGTACAAGATTTCAAGAAAGAATGGTTACAAATTTAAAAATACAAAAAATTATGTAAATTAAGCTAGAAACTTTATGGTTAACACACATTGTTTTAAAATCAATTAATTCAAATAACACATTATCATATTTAAATTAAAAAACACCATATTTTTCAAGTGTATAGTACAAGATTTCTAGAAAAAATTGTTGCAATTTTAAAAATATTAAAAATTATGTAAATTAAGCTAGAAAATTCATGGTGAATAATACATTGTTTTAAAAAAAATACAATAATTTAAAAAAATTCAAAATTCATTTTAAATTTTAAAGTAAAAACACCATATTCTTCAAGTGTATAGTATACGACTTCTTGAATACAATTGTTGCCATTTGACAAATATAAAAAATTATGTAAGTTAGTCTAGAAACTTCATGGTGAACACTACCTTGTTTTCATAAGGATCAAATAATTTTGTAAATTTAAACAGTTTGTTTTTATTTTTAAAGTAAAAAACACCCTATTTTTAAGTCTTATAGTAAGTGATTACTAGAAACTTTTTCTCAATTTTAAGAATATAAAAAATAAAGTAAATTAAGCTACAAACTTCATGGTGACCAACAATTTTTTTTTTAAAAATCAAATAATTTAATAAATTTAAAATATGCATTTTCATATTTAAATTAAAAAACACCCAATTTTTCAAGTCTGCAGTACTCGATTTCTAGAAACAATTGTTGCAATTTTAAAAATATAAAAAATTATGTAAATTAAGCTAGAAACTTCATGGTAAACAATACATTATTTTCAAAAAATTAATATAATTTAATAAATTTAAAAATTCATTTTCATTTTTAAAGTAAAAAACACCTTATTTTTCAAGTGTATAGTACACGATTTCTAGAAACAATTGTTGCAATTTTAAAAATATAAAATTTTATGTAAATTAAGCTAGAAACTTCATTATGAAAAATACATTGATTTCGAATGAAAAAATAATTTCATAAATTTAAAAATTCGATTTCATTTTTAAAGTAAAAAACACTCTATTTTTCAAGTGTAGAGTACACGATTTCTAGAAACAATTGTTGCAATTTTACCAATATACAATTTTATGTAAATTATGCTAGAAAATTGATGGTTAAAAATATATTTATTTCAAAAGAATCAAGTAATTTCATAAATTTAAAAAATTCAATTTCATTTTTAAAGTAAAAAACACCCTATATTTCAAGTGTATTGTACATGATTTCTAGAAACAATTCTTGCAATTTTAAAAATATAAAATTTATGTAAATGAAGCTAGAAACTTCATGGTGACCAACCCATTCTTTTAAAAAAATCAATTAATTTAATAAATTTAAAAAATTGAATTTTCATAATTAAATTGAAAAATACCATATTTTTCAAGTGTGTAGTACATTGTTTCTAGAAACAATTGTTGCAATTTTAAAAAGATAAAAAATTATGTAAATCAAGCTAGAAACTTCATGTTTCACAATACATTGTTTTCAAACGAATCAGGTAATTTAATAAATTTAAAAAATTCATTGTTATTTTTTAAGTAAAAAACACCCTATATTTCAAGTGTATAGTACACGATTACTAGAAAACTTTTCGCAATTTTAAAAATATTAAAAATTAAGTAAATTATGCTATAAAATTCATGGTGATAGACACATTGTTTATACAAAAACAACTAATTTAATAAATTAAAAAAAATCATTTTCATATTTAAATTAGAAATCACACTATTTTTCAAGTGTGTTGTACACGGTTTCTAGAAACAAATGTTGCAATTTAATAAGTATAAAAAATTATTTAAATTAAGCTATAAACTTTATGGTGACCAACACATTGTTTTAAAAAAATCAAATAATTTAATAAATTTAAAAAGTCCATTTTCATGTATAATAAATTTAAAAAACACCCTATTTTTTATGTGTGTATGACATGGTTTCTAGAAACAATTGTTGAAATTTTAAAAATATAAAATAATTATGTAAATTAAGCTAGAAACTTCATGGTGAACAATGCATTATTTTCCAAAGAATCAAGTAAATTCATAAATTAAAAAAATTCGATTTCATTTTTAAAATAAAAAACACCTTATTTTTCAAGTGTATAGTACACGATTACTAGAAACAATTGATCCAATTTTAAAAATATAAAAATTATTTAAATTAAGCTAAATATTTCATGGTGACAAACACATTGTTTTTAAAAACATCAACTTATTTAATAAATTTAAAAATGCATTTTTGTATTGAAAAACACCCTATTTTTCAAGTGTGTAGTACATTGTTTCTAGAAACAATTGTTGCAATTTTAAAAAAAGATAAAAAAATTATGTAAATTAAGCTAGAAACTACATGTTGAACAATACATTGTTTTCAAAAGAATCAAGTAATTTCATAAATTTAAAAAATTCATTATCATTTTTTAAGTGAAAAATACTCTATATTTTAAGTGTATAGTACACGATTACTAGAAACTATTGTTACAATTTTAAAATATAAAAAATTATGTAAATTAAGCTAGAAACATCATGGTTACAAACACATTGTTTTAAAAAGATTAACTAATTTAATAAATTTAAAAATTCATTTTCATAATTAAATCTAAAAATACCATATTTTTCAAGTGTACACGGTTTCTAGAAACAATTTTTGCAATTTTAAAATATAAGAAATTATGTAAATTAAGCTACAAACTTCATGTTGAACAATACATCATTTTGAAAAGAATCATGAAATTTCATAAATTAATAAAATTCATTGTCATTTTAAAAGTAAAAAACACTATATTTTAAGTGTATAGTACACGATTACTAGAAACTATTGTTACAATTTTAAAAGATAAAAAATTATGTAAATTAAGCTAGAAACGTCATGGTTACAAAAACATTGTTTTAAAAAAATTAACTAATTTAAAAAATTTAAAAAATGCATTTTCATAATTAAATTAAAAAATACCCTATTTTTCAAGTGTGTTGTACATGGTTTCTGGAAACAATTGTTGCAATTTTAAAGATATAAAAATTATGTAAATTAAACTAGAAACTTCATGGTGACCAACACATTTTTTTCAAATTAATCAAATAATTTAGTAAATTTAAAAAATACATTTTCATGTGTAATAAATTAAAAAACACCCTATTTTTCAAGCGTGTAGTACACTGTTTCTAGAAACAATTGTTGCAATTTTAAAAAGATAAAAAATAATTTTAATTAAGCTAGAAACTTCATGGTGAACAACGTATTTTTGACAAAAATTTAAAATAATTTAGTAAATTTAAAAATGCGTTTTCATTTTTATAGTAAAAACACCCTAATTTTCAATTGTATATTACACGATTTCTAGAAATAGTTTTTGCAATTTTAAAAATATAAATTTTTATGAAAATTATGCTAGAAACTTCATGGTGATAAGTACATTAATTTCAAAAGAATATAATAATTTCATAAAATTAAAAATTCAATTTCATTTTTAAAGTAAAAAACACCCTATATTTCAAGTGTATATAGTACACGATTACTAGAAAAAATTTCGCAATTTCAAAAATACTAAAAATTAAGTAAATTAAGCTAAAAACATCATGGTCAACAACACATTCTTTTAAAAAGTACATTTTCATATTTAATAAATTGAAAAACACCCTATTTTTCAAGTGAGTGGGACACGATTTCTAGAAACAATGTTTCTTGAAACAATTATTGCAATTTTAAAAAGATAAAAATTTATGTAAATTAAGTTAGAAACTTCATGTTCAACATTACATTGTTTTCAAAAGAATCAAGTACTTTCATAAATTTAAAAAATTTATTGTCATTTTTAAAGTAAGAAACACCATATATTTCAAGTGTATAGTACACGATTACTAGAAAAAGTTTGTCAATTTTAAAAATTAAGTAAATTAAGCCAGAAAATTCATGGTCACAGAAAAATTGTTTTAAAATAAATCAACTAATTTAATAAATTTAAAAAATTCATTTTCATATTTTAATTAGAAAACACCTTATTTTTCAAGTGTGTAGTACACTGTTTCTAGAAACAATTGTTGCAATTTTCAAAATATAAAAATTTATGTAAATTAAGATAGAAACTTCATGTTAAAAAATACATCATTTTAATAATAATCAAGTAATTTCATAAATTTAAAAAATTTGTTGTCATTTTTAAAGTAAAAAACACCCTATATTTCAAGTGTGATTACTAGAAAAATGTTACAATTTTAAAAATATTAAATATTAAGTAAATTAAGCTAGAAACTTCATGGTGATAGACACATTCTTTTAAAAAAATCAACTAATTTAATAAATTGAAAAAAATGCATTTTCATATTTAAATTAAAAAATACCCTATTTTTCAAGTGTGTTGTACACGGTTTCTAGAAAAAATTGTTGCAATTTTAAAAATATAAAAATTATGTAAATTAAACTAGAAACTTCATGGTGATCAGCACATTGTTTTAAGAAAATCAAATAAATTAATAAATTTTGAAAATATATTTTCATGTATAATAAATTAAAAAACACCCAATTTTTCAAGTGTGTAGTACACTGTTTCTAGAAACAATTGTTGCTATTTTAAAAGGATTAAAAATAATGTAAATTAAGCTAGAAACTTCATGGTAAACAATTCATTTTTAAATTAAAAAACACCCTAATTTTCAGTTGTATATTACATGATTTCTAGAAACAGGATTTGCAACTTTAAAAATATAAAAATTTATGTAAGTTAAGCTTGAAACTTCATGGTGATAAGTACATTAATTTCAAAAGAATCAAATAATTTTGTAAATTTAAAAATACGATTTCATTTTTAAAGTAAAAAACACCCTATTTTTCAAGTCTATAGTACACGATTACTAGAAAAAATTTCGCAATTTTGAAAATACTAAAAGTTAAGTAAATTAAGCTAAAAACATCATGGTCACCAACACATTCTTTTAAAAAATACATTTTCATATTTAATAAATTGAAAAACGCCCTATTTTTCAAGTGTGTAGGACTCGATTTCTAGAAACACGGTTTCTTGAAACAATTGTTGCAATTTTAAAAAGATAAGAAATTATGTAAATTAAGATAGAAACTTCATGTTGAACAATATATTGTTTCAAAAAGAATAAAGTAATTTCATAAATTTGAAAAACTCATTGTCATTTTTAAAGTAAAAAACACCCTATATTTCAAGTGTATAGTACACAATTACAAGACAAAATTTCGCAATTTAAAAAATATTAAAAATTAAATAAATTAAGCTAGAAAATTCGAGGTGACAGAAACATTGTTTTAAAAAAATTAAATAATTAAATAAATTTAAAAAATCAATTTTCATATTTAAATTAAAAAACACCCTATTTTTCAAGTGTGTCGTACATGGTTTCTAGAAACAATTGTTGCAATATTAAAAATATAAAAAATTATGTAAATTAAGCTAGAAACTTCATGATGACCAACACATTGTTTTAAAAAATCAAATAATTTAATATATTAAAAAACACATTTTCATGTATAATAAATTTAAAAACACTCTATTTTTTAAGTGTGTAGGACACGAGTTCTAGAAACAATTGTTGCAATTTTAAAAAGATAAAAAAATATTTAAATTAAGCTAGAAACTTCATGGTGAATAATGCATTATTTTCAAAAAAAGTAAAATAGTTTAAAAAATTTAAAATGAATTTTCATTTTATAAGTAAAAAACACCCTATTTTTCTAGTGTATAGTACACGATTATTATAAAAAATTTCACCAATTTCGAAAAAAAAATGAAGTAAATTAAGCTAGAAACATCATGGTGACCAACACATTGTTTAAAACAAATCAAATAATTTATTAAATTTAAAAAATACATTTTCATATCTAATAAAATTAAAAACACCCTATTTTTCAAGTGTGTACGACACGATTTCTAGAAACACGGTTTCTTGAAACAATTGTTACAATTTAAAAAATATAAAGAATTATGTAAGTTAAGCTAGAAACTTCATGGTCAACAATACATTGTTTTAAAAAGAATCAAATGATTTCAAAAATTTAAAAATTCATTTACATTTTTAAATTAAAAAACACCTTATATTTCAAGTGTATAGTACACGATTACTAGAAAAAAATGCATTTTAAAAAGTATTAAAAATTAAATTAATAATGCTATAAACTTCATGGTGACCAACATATTTTTTTAAAAAAATCAACTAATTTAATAAATTTTAAAAATGCATTTTCATATTTTAATTAAAAAATACCCTACTTTTCAAGTGTGTAGTACACAGTTTCTAGAAACAATTGTTGCAATTTTAAAATTATAAAAATATATGTAAATTAAGCTAGAAACTTCATGGTCAACAATCCATTGTTTTCAAAAGAATCAAATAATTTCATAAATTTAAAAAATTCATTTTCATTTTTAAAGTAAAAAACCCCCTATTTTTCAAATGTGTAGTACACGATTTCAAGAAACAATTGTTACAATTTTAAAAATACAAAAAATTAAGTAAAAAAAAAGCAAGAAATTTTATGGTTAACAACACATTGTTTCCAACAAAATATAATAATTTATTAAATTTCAAAAACTCGTTTTCATTTTTGAAGTAAAAAACACCATATTTTTCAAGTGTATGGTGCACAATTTCTAGAAAAATGTTGTTACATCCCACAAATTTCCAAACTAGAGGTTGGTGCTCTTGAAGAGAATTTGGGAATTTAGGGGATAAGTGGCAATTCTAACAAGTAAAAAGTAGAAGGACTAAGTAGGAAAATTCTGAAAGATAGAAGGAGGGACTCATTTGCAAACTTAAGAAAATGTCAAAATTTGACAAAAAAAACTCCATCTCTCCCTCTCATTCTCCCACGCCCTCTCACTCTTTCTCCCTTTTCTCAAAATTTCATCTTGTTCCTCTCTTTTACTCTCCTAGGCATTATCCCCCAAGCTCAAATCATCAAGCTTTCTCCATCAACTTTGACACTGGAGCTTTGGAGAGGACATTTCCAAGCTTTGGAACACCAAAAATTTATCAAGGTAAGACATGCAATCCTCTCATTCTCTGTTTGTGGGTTAAGCTCCATTTTGGGCAAATGGATTTTTAATGTTCAAATCCCACATGCATTTTCTTAAATGGATCCTAATGAGTGTGAATGACTCACATTTGTGAACCTTAGGGATCATCAAGCCCTATTTGGGAGGATTGAAGAGTTTGGGAAAACACTTGAAACAAGAAGTGCTTAGGAACTTGAAGATTTGAGGTAACCCTACTAAACCCCAAACTAGACTAATTAGGGAATAGAAATGGTATGAGGTTTGATTTTGAGCTATTGTGAAATGTGTGAGAGAAATAGGTTTGGACTTGTGAAATTTGATAATTTGGGTCTTGACTGAATTTGAAGTGTTTAGTGTTGCATGTTTGTGTGAATTAAAATTTTGTGTTAATTGATGAAATTGGTATTTGGAACCTTGCTTGATGTTAAAATTTTGTGTGCTTGGTCCTGAATATGAGCCAAGTGAGTTTGTTGGGAAAGAGGGTGAAATTTGGATGAAAATGTGAGTTTTTCTGCAGTAACTTGGATGTGAATTTCGAACCATTTTTCATAAGATATTGACATTTTGGTCTTCACAAGAGTTGTAGATAATCGTTTTAGCTTTCAAATTCTTTTAGTTTCGTTCAATTTGTAGGTCTACAACTCTAGTTATGGCCAAATTACTTAGACAGAGTTTGTGTTGAAATATCTGTTATGTTAAGTGTACATCCCTGTTAAAGATGGCTGTTTTTGACAATTAAATATTTATAACTGGACTTTATGGTCTTCACAAGAGTTGTATATAATCCTCTTAGATTTCAAATTTTTTTGGTTTCACTCAGTTCGAAGGTCTACAACTTAAGTTATGGCCAAAATACCAACATGATGTGTTGTTGAGGAAAAATGGTTATGTGCTGAATTTGTGTGAGCGAAAAATTTCGCTGCAGCGAATTTTTAGCTGAAATTTCTGTGTCAATTTCGCGGCGGAAAAAATGACCTAGAACAGGACTCTTTGTTTTCACTTCCAAATTGCAATATACCCTTCAAGTAGCTTATTTCTAGGGTAATAATGATTGAAATAGGTTATAATGCCTTGAAAAACCATAAAAAAGATTATGAAAATGTATTAATGAATGTTGAATGAAAATGCATGATAAATGTTAAATGAAATTTAAAGATAAGTTAAGCTTTCCCCCCTTTAACAGATGTTGAGTAAGCAGGTTGAATCCCACCGGTTATACACCGGGTAAGTGGACAAGCATGGTTAAGCATGAGAATGTATGGTCAGATGACCTGAACTAGCAGGGTGCCCTGTGATAGGAAATTATGGCCCGAAATAAAGGACTATCCCATTGATGTGGGGTTAAGATAGTCCTTGGTTATCCCATTGACGTGGGGTCAAGATAGCCCGGCAGCCAATTTGATCACGGTAGGGACATTTGCCGTTGTCCTAGTTTTGAGCTCAACCTCGCGTTACTGCCATGCGCTAGGGGAAGTCTAGTGCACGAGGCTTCCATAAAAGATTCGAGTAAAGAAAAGAATCAAGTGTGTTAATGAAAGAACATGGCATGCATACATCCATATTTATCATTACATTCATTATGTATAAGTTGTTGCATTGAATTGTGTGTTAGGGACCTAATGGGGTGTTTTCCAGTTAGACTAGCTGTAATATGGTATAAAAGTATTTTTGAAAATGCCAGGGGTTACTTTGTTATATTTTTACATATAACTGACGGTTACCATATTGCAGGGGACTCAGAAGATGAAGACTTTAGCGCTTGAAGACTCATTTCTTTAGACATTTTAGTATTTTGAATATTTTGATGTATTTTTGGTGGCCAATCCTTCCTTGCAGTACGTTAGATGGCCACCATTATTGGACATATCTTCTGTGACATGTAATAGATACTTGAACTTACTATCTTTCAATATGAACTTATGTATTTTGATATGGCATATGATAGGCCATTAAACTAAGCATTATGTAACTCATGTATGTGAACAACTTATGATGAGTATTATTTAACGAATACTTTTCAAAAAAAAAAAAACTTAGCCTTAAATTGCACTAGGTGTTACCAAAATTGTTGCAATTTTAAAAATATAAAAAATTATGTAAATGATGGTAGAAACTTCATGGTGAATAAAAAATTGTTTTAAGAAAATCAAATAATTTAATAAATTTAAAAAATGCATTTTCATTTTTAAAGTAAAAAATATCTTATTTCTCAGGTGTATATTATACGATTTTTAGATAAAACTGTAACATCCCAAATTTACTAGTGATGATATCTAAGGGTATTTAATTGTGGTATATGCTTAATTCAAGAACCAAGTACCAACAATTAAGAGATTATGTAGAAGAGGGGTTAGAAAGGGTACTCTCAAAGAGAGGAAGGACCTACTTGCAATTTTTAAAAATTGCTAAGTAGTCCATCTCACACACATACATTGCAGGACCACACAAGAGAGAATTAATTTTCCCTTCTCCTTCTTCATGCGCCAATTTCCCCCTCTCTCACTAGAAGTTCATTTCCTCCTTCTCTCTAAGGCCATCATCTCCATTCTTCTTTCCAAGCCTTGCATGTGTGTTTAGGGCACCTTTAAGTCCATTCCTCCTAGCTTGAAGCATTGGGGTCCCAAGGGGATAATGTTCAAGACAAGGGAAAAGGCAAAGAAGTAGTGGATTTGGAGCCAAAACCCTAGAGCTTGGAGGCTTGAGGTTGAGGACAAGGAGAGTTCTTCAAAGGTAACCCCACTAAACCCCAAATTAGACTAATTAGAGAATAGAAAATGGTATAAGGTTAGGTTTTGTTAAATTAGATAATTTGGTTTTGATGCATGTGGCTTGATTTTGAGCCATTGTGAAAATGTATGATAAATTGTGGTTTTGGCTTGTTGTGATTGTATATGAGTTGAATGTGATGTGTTGTTTAAAAGCATGATGCTTGTAGGCCATGTGTGGTAATGACATTGAAATAGGGATAGTTTTCCTTGTTCAAATAATATTATGTGGTATAGTGAATTGAGAAGTAATGGGTGTATGTTTTGATTTTGTGATTATTGAATGAGTGGTTGGAATATGCATGATCAAACATGAAGCTAGGGAAATTGTATTGGTAAGTTGGTTTTTGGAAGTTGAATGTGAGTGAAGAAGGTGCATGTTTGGGTATATGAATTGGGTTAGCATAATGTCATTTTGATTTGGGGAATTGAGATGGGAATTGAAGGAATTTCTTTTGAATATGAAGGTAAGATGTAGACAAAAGCTTAATTCCTTGTTTCATGAACATCTGACATAGTTTGGGATGGATATTCGACCTACTTACAATTGGATACTGATTTCGTGGCCTCTTACAAAGTTATAGAAAATTTTATTAGCTTTCCAATGCCACCAATTTCATGAGAATCCAATTAGTATAGCTTAAGTTATAGACAAAACACTTAGAGCTGCCAAAATTGAGATTTTAACATGGGTAGATGGAATCAATCGAAATTATCTACAAGCAAAAAATTGATTTAGATATTATTCTCTGAAGGAAGGTTGTAGATAATTTCTTTAGATTTCATTTGCCACTGATTTCACCCAATTTGGAGGTCTACAAATCAAGTTATGTCAAAAATACCAAACTATGCCAGAAGCCTTCAAATTGGTAGTGTTGTACCTGTTACTGGCGCCTAGGCGCCAGAATGGGTGCCCAGGCGCCAGAGCTTTGCAACTTGGCAGTTTTGCACCCAGTCATAGCGCCCGGGCGATAGGACTCTGTTGTCTGGCTGTTTGTAACACGTTTTTGGCGCCCAGGCGCCAGAATGGTGGCCCGGGCGACAGGGTCCTGTATCTTCTTGACCTATTTTTGCTTCTAAAATGTCATGTAAGCCTATTTAACTTAGTTTTATGATAGAAATGTAAGGAAATATGCTTATATGATTTAGCAACATGCTTTAGGATTATGAAATGATAGGCTAAGCTCTTGAATTGAATTGTGAAATTGTCATGTGATGATTGTTGAATGGAAATGACTCTCCTCATCACAAGGGTTTGTTTTAAGGCCTTGTATGAGGAAGAGAATGAGGTTTGACATGTAATTAACATTGCAAGGGAATTGGTAATGGCCTAGCAATGTTGAGGGGCTTTAAGCCTTGTTTTCATGATTGAACTTGTGTGATTGACTTGGAATGCCAATGCAATATGTGAATAAATCTCCTCATAAATAAGGGTATGGGTTAAGGCCTTGGTATGAGGAAGAGAATGAGGCCGATATTGCATTGGTTTATGCATTTTTATTCATGACTAAAAGAAACTGCATTGATCACCTTTGGGTGTGAGACCGGGCAAATTGAGGGTTCAAGGGGGACGCTTCCTTGGACAATGGAGATCTCCAATGAGGGTGAGGGCTGCCAGCACAAAACTAATAAAAAGGAACATGTATAACATACATCATTAGAGTTCATAGATTATGAATGATTGATTGTGTGATGAAACTTAATGTTTATGTGACTGATTGACTATTTGACTGTTTAAGGAACTTGAGGTTTATATGGATGATGTTAGTATTAAATCTAAGAGGGGATAGTTTTGCAACTTGTTGCCTGCAACACTGTGGAAACGTTTTTATATAACCGGGGGTTACTGAGATCTATGTGAATTCGTATATCTCACGGTTACAGTATTGCAGGTGATGTCATGGCTAGAGATGACGGAGCAATGAAAATGAAGACTTACATTAGACATTTTATTGTACCTATAGTTGTAAAC
Organism: Cyamopsis tetragonoloba; assembly: GCA_037177725.1. Classification (NCBI taxonomy): domain Eukaryota; kingdom Viridiplantae; phylum Streptophyta; class Magnoliopsida; order Fabales; family Fabaceae; genus Cyamopsis; species Cyamopsis tetragonoloba. Next base: position 54,219,374 of record CM074125.1, read on the forward strand.
CTAAATTGTAATAAAGTTACTATCATAGATTTTCTCTTTTGTTGTCACTTAGACTTGTATTCTGAGACTCTAGCCAAGTAGTTCATGTCTAACTCTCACTAGTGTGGTTATGTAATTATGTATTCAGGATTTTTAAACAGAGAAATTTTCATAGAATCTTTGACAATGCCACTTAATTATGTGAATATCATGTATGTTTTACATGTTTGTTAAGGTCATTTTATTAGGATGTTAGAAAAACTTTAAAATTTTAAAAACATAAAAATTATGTATATTAAGAAAGAAACATCATGGTGAACAACACATTATTTTAAAAAAATCAACTAATTTAAAAAATTTCAAAAACGTATTTTCATATTTAAATTAAAAAACACCCTGTTTTTCAAGTGTGTAGTACATGGTTTTTAGAAACAATTGTTGCAATTTTAAAAATATTAAAAATAAAGTAAATTAAGCTAGAAACTTCATGGTGACCAACACATAGGTTTAAAAAAATAACTAATTTAATAAACTTAAAAATTAATTTTCATGTTTAAATTAAAAAAACACCATATTTTTCAAGTGAGTAGTACACGATTTCTAAAAACAATTGTTGCAATTTTAAAAATATTAAAAATTATGTAAATTAAGCAAGAAACTTCATGGTGAACAACGCATTATTTTCAAAAAAATCAAAATAATTTAATAAACTTGAAAAATCATTTTCATTTTTAAAGTAAAAAAGACCCTATTTTTCAAATGTTTAGTACACGATTTCTAGAAATAATTGTTGCAATCTGAAAAATATTAAAAATTATGTAAATTAAGCTAGAAACTACATAGTGAACAATACATTGTTTTCAAAAGAATCAAATAATTTCATAAATTTAAAAAATTCATTTTCATTTTTAAAGTAAAAAACACCCTATATTTCAAGTGTATAGTACACGATTACTAGAAAAAAATTTGAAATTTTAAAAATATTAAAAATTAAGCAAAATTAAGATAGAAACTTCATGGAGACCAAACCATTGTTTTAAAAAACCATTGTTTTTAAAAAATTAACTAATTTAAAAAATATTAAAAATACATTTTTATAATTAAAGTAAAAAACACCCTATTTTTCAAATGTGTAATACACGGTTTCTAAAAACAATTATTGCAATTTAAAAGAAAATGTATATTAAGGTAGAAAATTTAAGATGAATAATGCATTATTTTATAAAAAAAATTACAATAAATTAATACATTTAAAAATGTGTTTTCATTTTTAAAGTAAAAAACACCCTCTTTTTCAAGTGTATCATACATCGTTTCTAGAAACAATTGTTGCAATTTTAAAAATATAAAAAAATTATGTAAATTAAGCTAAAAACTTCATGTGAACAATACATTGTTTTCGAAAGAATCAAATAATTTCATAAATTTAATAAATACATTTTCATATTTAATAAATTAAAAAACACCCTACTTTTCAAGTGTGTAGGACACGAATTCCAAAAACAATTGTTGCATTTTTAAAAATGTAAAAAATTATGTAAATTAAGCTAGAAGCTTCATGGTGGACAATACATTATTTTCAAAATAATCAAATAATTTCATAAATTTAAAAAATTCATTTTCATTTTTAAAGTAAAAAACACCTATATTTCAAGTGTATAGTATACTATTTCTAGAAACAATTGTTGCAATTTTGAAAATATAAAAAATTATGAATATCAAGCTAGAAACTTCATGGTAAAAAATAAATTGATTTAAAAAGAATAAAATAATTTCATAAATTTTAAAAAAAATGATTTCATTTTTAAAGTAAAAAATACCATTTTTTCAATTGTATAGTACACGATTACTAGAAAAAAATTTGCAATTTTTAAAATTCAAATTAAGCTAGAAACATCAATGTGACCAACACATTGTTTTAAGAAAATCAAATAATTTAATAAATTTTAAAAAATACATTTTCATATTTAATAGATTCAAAGACTCCCTATTTTTCAAGTGTATAGGCATGATTTCTAGAAACAATTGTTGTAATTTTTAAAAATATAAAAAATTATGTAATTTAAGCTAGAAACTTCTTGGTGAATAATACATTGTTTTCAAAAGAGTCCAATAATTTCTTAATTTTAAAAGTTTGATATCATTTTTAAAGTAACAAACACCCTATATTTCAAGTGTATAGTACACGATTACAAGAAAAAGATTCCCATTTTTAAAATATTAAATTTATCTAAATTAAGATAGAAAATTCATGGTGACAAATACATTGCTTTCAAAAGATTCAAATAATGTCATAAATTTAAAAAATACATTTTCGTATTTAATAAATTAAAAAACACCCTATTTTTCGAGTGTGTAGGACACGATTTCTAGAAACAATTTTTGCAATTTTAAAAATATAAAAATTGATCTAAATTAAACTAGAAACTCCATGGTGAAAAATACATTGTCTTCAAAAGAATTAAATAATTTTATAAATTTAAAAAAATTGATTTCATTTTTAAAGTAAAAGACACCCTATTTTTCAAGTGTACAGTACACGATGACTAGAAAATATGTCTCAATTTTGAAAATTTTAAAAATTAAGCAAATTTAGCTTGAAACATCATGGTTACAAACAAATTCTTTTAAAAAAATTAAATAACTTAATAAATTTAAAAAATAATACATTTTCATATTTAATAGATTTCTAGAAACACCATATTTTTCGAGTGTGTAGGATACGATTTCTAGAAACAATTGTTGCAATTTTAAAAATATAAAAAAAATATGTAAATTAAGCTAGAAACTTCATGGAAATCAATACATTGTTTTCAAAGAAATACAAAAAGTTCATAAATTTCATAAATTGATATTCATTTTTAAAGTAAAAAACACTGTATTTTTCAAGTGTGTAGTACACGATTTCTAGAAACAATTGTTGCAATTTTAAAGATATTAAAAATTAAGTAAAATAAGCTACAAACTTCATGGGGACCAGCACATTGTTTAAAAAAATCAACTAATTTCATAAATTTCAAAAATGCATTTTCATATTTAAATTTAAAAAAACCCTATTTTTCAAGTGTTCAGTACATGGATTCTAGAAACAATTGTTGCAATTTTAAAAACATAAAAAATTATGTACATTAAACAAGAAACTTCATGGTGAAAAAAGCATTATTTTAATAAAAATTTAAATAATTTAATAAATTTAAAAATGCATTTTCTTTTTTAATGTAAAAAATACCCTAATTTTCAAGTGTGTAGTACACGATTTCTAGAAACAATTGTTGCAATTTTAAAAATATAAAAATTTATGTAAATTAAGCTAGAATCTTCATGGTGAAAAATACATTGCTTTCAAAAGAATAAAATATTTTCATAAATTTAAAAATTCGCTTTCATTTATAAAGTAAAAAACACCCTATTTTACAAGTGTATAGTACACAATTACTAGAAAAAACTTTGCAATTTTGAAAATACAAAAAATTAAGAAAATTAAGTTAGAAACATCTTGGTGACCAACACATTGTTTTAAAAAAATAAAATAATTTAATAAATTTAAAAATACTTTTTCATATTTAATAAAATAAAAAAAACCCTATTTTTAAAGTGTGTAGGACATGATTTCTAGAAACAATTTTGTAATTTTAAAAATATTAAAAATCATGTGATTTAAGCTAGAAACTTCTTGGTTAACAATACATTGTTTTCACAAGAATCAAATAATTTCATAAATTTAAAACATTCATTTTCATTTTTAAACTAAAAAACACCTTATTTTTCAAGTGTATAGTACACAATTACTAGAAAAAAATTTGCAATTTTGACAATACAAAAAATTGAATAAATTAAGCTAGAAACATCATGGTGACCAACATCATTGTTTTAAATTAAAAAAATACATTTTCATATTTAATAGATTCAAAGACTCCCTATTTTTCAAGTGTGTAGGCATGATTTCTAGAAATAATTGTTGTAATTTTAAAAATATAAAAAGTTATGTAATTTATGCTACAAACTTCTTAGTGAATAATACATTGTTTTTAAAAGAATCAAATAATTTCTTAATTTTAAAATTTGGTATAATTTTTAAAGTAACAAACACCCTATTTTTCAAGTGTATAGTACACGATTACTAGAAAATATTTTGCAATTTAGAAAATACAAAAATTAAATAAATTAAGTTAGAAACATAATGGTGACAAACATGATTGTTTTAAAAAAATCAAATAATTTAACAAATTTAAAAAATACATTTTCATGTTTAATAGATTCAAAGACTCCCTATTTTTCAAGTGTGTAGGCATTAGTTCTAGAAACAATTGTTGCCATTTTAAAAATAAAAAAAACTATTTAATTTAAGCTAGAAACTTCATGGTGAGCAATCATTGTTTTCAAAAGAATAAAATAATTTCTTAAATTTAAAACTTTCGTTTTAATTTTGAAAGTAAAAACACCCTATTTTTCAAGTGTATATAGTACACGACTACTAGAAAAATTTTGGTAATTTTAAAAATATTAAAAATTAAGTAAATTAAGCTAGAAACTTCATAGTTACCAACACATTGATTTAAAAAAAATTAAATAATTTAATAAATTTAAAAAATGCATTTTCATGTTTAATAAATGAAAAAACACCCTATTTTTAGAGTGTGTAGGACACGATATCTAGAAACAATTGTTGCAATTTTAAAAATATAAAAATTAAGTAAATTAAGTTAGAAACATCATGGTCACCAACACATTGTTTCAAAAAAATATCCTAATTTAAGAAATTTTAAAAATACATTTTCATATTTAATAAACTAAAAAACACCATATTTTTTAAGTTTGTAGGATAGGATTTCTAGAAACAATTGTTGTAATTTTAAAAATTATGTAAATTAAGCTAGAAACTTCATGGTGAACAATACAATGTTTTCAAAAGAATAAAATAATTTCATAAATTTAAAAAATTCATTTTAATTTTGAAAGTAAAAACACCCTATTTTTCAAGTGAATAGTACAAGATTACTAGAAAAAAAATTGCAATTTTGAAAATATTAAAAATAAAGTAAATTAAGCAAGAAACTTCATCATGAACATTACAATGTTTTAAAAAAAAAAAATAATTTATTAAATTTAAAATATACATTTTCATCTGTAATAAATTAAAAAAACCCTCTTTTTCAAGTGTGTAGGACATGATATCTAGAAAATATTGTTGCAATTTTAAAAATATAAAAATTATGTAAATTAAGCTAGAAACTTCATCGTGAACAATGCATTGTTTTAAAAAGAATAAAATAATTTCTGAAACTTAAAAAATGTATTTTCATTTTTAAAGTAAAAAACACCCTATATTTCAAGTGTATAGTACACGTTATTAGAAAAAATTTTGCAATTTTAAAAATATTAAAAATTAAACAAATTCAGCTAGAAACTTCATGGTTAATAATGCATTATTTTCATAAAATTTAAAATATTTGAATAAATTTAAAAACTTGTTTTCTTTTTTAACGTAAAAAACACCCTATTTTTCAAGTATGCAGTACATGATTTCTAGAAACAATTTTTGCAATTTTAAAAATATAAAAATTGATGTAAACATGGTGAAAAATACAATTTTAAAAAAAAATCATAATTTAATAAATTTTTAAAAAAATCATTTTCATTTTTAATAAACTAAAAAACATCCTATTTTTTAAGTGTGTAGGATAGGATTTCTAGAAACAATTGTTGTAATTTTAAAAATTTTAAAAATTATTTAAATTAGGCTAGAAACTTCATGGTGAACAATACACTGTTTTCAAAAGAATAAAATAATTTCATAAATTTGAAACATTAATTTTAATTTTGAAAGTAAAAACATCCTATTTTTAAAGTATATATTACACGATTAGTAGAAAAATATTTGCAATTTTAAAAATATTAAAAATAAAGTAAATTAAGCTAGAAACTTCATCGTGAACATTACATTGTTTTAAAAAAATCAAATAATTTGATAATTTTAAAAAATACATTTTCATATTTAATAAATTAAAAAACACCATATTTTTCAAGTGTGTGAGACACAATATCTAGAAACAATTATTGCAATTTTAAAAATATAAAAATTATGTAAATTAAGCTAGAAACTTCATTGTGAACAATTAAAAAGAATAAAACAATTTCCTAAACTTAAAAAATGTATTTTTATTTTTATAGTAAAAAACACCCTATATTTCAAGTGTATAGTACACGACTAGTAGAAAAAATTTCGCAATTTTAAAAATATTAACAATTAAATAAATTAAGCTAGAAACTTCATGGTTAACAATGCATTATTTTCATAAAGGTTAAAATATTTTAATAAATTTAAAAACGCGTTTTCTTTATTAACGTAAAAAACACCCTATTTTTCAAGTGTGTAGTACACGATTTCTAGAAACAATTGTTGCAATTTTAAAAATATAAAAATTGATGTAAACATGGTGAAAAATACATTGCTTTCAAAAGAATCAAATAATTTCATAAATTTAAAAAATTTATTTTCATTTCTAAAGTAAAAAACACCTTATTTTTCAAGTGTATAGTACACGATTACTAGAAAAAAATTTGCAATTTTAAAAATATTAAAAATTAAATAAATTAAGCTAGAAACTTCATGGTTAACAATGCATTATTTTAATAAAAGTTAAAATATTTTAATAAATTTAAAAACACATTTTCTTTTTTAACCTAAAAAACACCCTATTTTTTAAGTGTGTAGTACACGATTTCTAGAAACAATTGTTGCAATTTTAAAAATATAAAAATTTATGTAAACATGGTGAAAAATACATTGCTTTCAAAAGAATCAAATAATTTCATAAATTTAAAAAATTCATTTTCATTTCTAAAGTAAAAAACACCTTATTTTACAAGTGTATAGTACACGATTACTAGAAAAAATTTCGCAAGTTTGAAAATACAAAAAATTAAGTAAATTAAGTTAGAAACATCCTGGTGACAAACACATTGTTTCATAAAAATATCATAATTTAAGAAATTTTAAAGATACATTTTCATATTTAATAAACTAAAAAACACCCTATTTTTTAAGTGTGTAGGATAGGATTTCTAGAAACAATTGTTGTAATCTGAAATTTTTTTAAAAATTATGTAAGTTAAGCTCGAAACTTCATGGTGAACAATACATTATTTTCAAAAGAATAAAATAATTTCATAAATTTGAAACATTCGTTTGAATTTTGAAAGTAAAAATACCCTATTTTTAAAGTGTATATTACACGATTACTAGAAAAAATTTGCAATTTTGAAAATATTAAAAATAAAGTAAATTAAGCTAGAAACTTCAACGTGAACATTACATTGTTTTAAAAAAAATCAAATAAATTAATAAATTTAAAAAATATATTTTCATATTTAATAAATTAAAAAACACACTATTTTTCAAGTGTGTAGGACACGATATCTAGAAACAATTGTTGCAATTTTAAAAATATAAAAATTATGTAAATTAAGCTAGAAACTTCATCGTGAACAATACATTGTTTTAAAAAGAATAAAATAATTTCTTAAACTTCATCATGTAACTGTCTACATTAGAATGTACATTTTGTAACATCTCATAAATTCCCAAGTAAGAATTAGTGGCTCTTTTGGGAGGAATTGGGAATTTAAGGATTATTTTGTTACAATTGGAAGGAGGGCCTCATAGCAATTTTTAATAAGATGCAAAATTTTCACTTAAACCCTTACTTCCCTACTATCTTGGGTGGAGATTGAAGGCTATGGATTGAGAAACTTGGAGAAATGGGAAGAATTGGGACTTGGGGTTTCAACTAAAGGTAACCCACAAAACCCCCAAATTAGTGAAATTATGGATTAGATGATGGTATGAGGTTAGGTGTTGGAATTGGTTGTGTTAGATTGCAGAAATTTGGTTGCATGTGTTTTGTTTGAATTAGCTTGAATTATATCTTGTGTTTTGAAAAGTGAAGTGGATATTGATACTTGTTTGCTTGTAGACTCCTTGTATATGATGATGAACTTGATTGTGCTTTTGTGGCAATGCATGTTGATTGTAGAACCTTGTGTGCATTACATGTTAAAATGAGGTCATATGGTGAATTGAAGGGAGAAGCAATGGGTGTGTGTATTGGAGTTATGTTCCATGAATTAGGTGTTGAGAAATGCATGATTGAGGTCTTAGCTAATTGTTAGAAATTGAATGCTTATGATATTTTATGCTTTGAGAATGATATTGGTGATGGTGTGAAATTGAAGGAATTGGACCTTGGTCATTATTGTGAATTGATTTTGAGTGACTCATATTGAACTATATGAAGTTGGTATGATTTTGGATGAATTGAGATGGAAGGTAGGATTGAAATTGTGAAAGTTAATCAATATCAATTTCCCCTGTTTTGGCTGAACTTAGAACATTTGAACTGAATATTTGACTAGGTTTTACTTGGATTTTGATTTTGTGGTCTCTTACAAAGTTGTATTATATTTTGTTAGCTTTGTAATTCCATAAGTTTCATCAAAATCCAAGTTGTATAACTTGAGTTATAGGAAAATTACAAAGAGATACCAGATTTGGGTTTTTATCATGGGAAGGTGCATTCAAGTGAAATTATCTACTAGGTTTATATGGATTTAGATCTTTTGGTCTGAATAAAGGTTGTAGATAATTTCATTAGCTTTCATTTTCCCCTAATTTCACCCAATTTGGAGGTCTACAACTCAATTTATGGCCAAAATACCAACAGGATGCAGTGCTGTCGAAAAACAGCAGGTTTGGTTCTGTGCCAAATTCGCGGCAGCGAATTTGACCTGAAGATTCTGTATGGAATTCGCGGCAGCGAAAATTTTGGCGACAGCGAATTTGGCTTAGAATAGGGGCTCTATTCTAAGGCATAAAAGGGGTTGGGAATGAATTGATTGAGTGATTTTGGCATTCATAATCATCCTAAACCACTTATATGACTTAGAAATGGAATTAAAATGCATGATATGAATGGCTATGTCATTGGTTGATGTTGAAAGTAATTGAGATGTGATGAATGATTAATGTGGAAATAATGCAAACCCTTTTGTGGTCCCTGGAAATGATGCAAACCCTTTGTGGTCCTTGGAAATGATGCAAACCCATTGTGGTCCCTAGAAAGCAGACGACGCTCATCCGAGTCACATGTGAGCTCAGAAATTGTGCATTGTTGCTATGCACCCATGGTAGTTTCCCTGTGCACGGGGTTTCTCGTTAAAAGATTAAAAATGAGTAAATTGAAATTTAATGAATTGTGAATCTTTGTCATGTATATACTCTCTATTGTTGTCTCCTGTATTATTGGTGTGTATCAATTTGGTGTGTTTGACTAGGGCTTATATAATTGGGGAATTTTTCAGTTAGACTGGCTGCAATATTGTTAAAAAACTTATTTATTAGCCGAAGGTTACTTAGTTGTATGTTTTGCATATAGCTGACGGTTACAGTGTTGCAGGTTCTGAAGACGAAGAAGACTTTAGCGCTTGAAAGCCTCAACTAGAGGAATACTTTGTACTTAGCTAGGTTGTCACTGCTTTCAATTTTGTACACACTCGACTACCTGAGTCGGACATGTTCTCTCTTTGGGTCTGTATAAACTATTTTGTGATTTGGAACTAGAACAATTAGGAACAAAGTATGTATATGTGCAAGCTTAGGTGTATGACTATGTAGAATATGAACTTGGATAGTAGAAACGCTTAAATTTCGCTAAGTACTTCAAAAAACAAAAAATGGTCTTAAAATTTAGGTGTTAGAGTTGCAATTTTAAAAATAAAAAAATTATGTAAATTAAGCTTGAAACTTCATGGTGAACAATACATTGTTATCAAAAGAATAAAAAAATTTAATAAATTTAAAATATTCGTTTTAATTTTGAAAGTAAAAACACCATATTTTTAAAGTGTATAGTACACGATTACTAGGAAAAAAAATTTCAATTTTGAAAATATTAAAAATAAAAAAAATTAAGCTAGAAACTTCATCTTCGACATTACATTGTTTTAAAAAAAATCAAATAATTTCATCAATTTAAAAAATACATTTTCATATTAAATAAATTAAAAAACACCCATTTTTTCAAGTGTGTAGGACACTATATCTAGAAACAATTGTTGCAATTTTAAAAATATAAAAATTATGTAAACTAAGAAAGAAACTTCATTGTGAACAACACATTGATTTAAAAAGAATAAAATAATTTCCTAAACTTAAAAAATGTATTTTCAATTTTAAAGTAAAAAATACCCTATATTTCAAGTGTATATAGTACACGATTAATAGAAAATATTTCGCAATTTTAAAAATATTAAAAATTAAATAAATTAAGCTAGAAACTTTATGGTTAACAATACATTATTTTCATAAAATATAAAATATTTTAATAAATTTAAAAACGCGTTTTCTTTTTAAACGTAAAAAATACCCTATTTTTCAAGTGTGTAGTACACGATTTCTACAAACAATTGTTGCAATTTAAAAAATATAAAAATTGATGTAAACATGGTGAAAAATACATTGCTTTCAAAATAATCAAATAATTTCATGAATTTAAAAAAATTCATTTTCATTTCTAAAGTTAAAAACACCTTATTTTTCAAGTGTATAGTACACGATTACTAGAAAAAATTTCGCAAGTTTGAAAATACAAAAAATTAAGTAAATTAAGTTAGAAACATCATGGTGACCAACACATTGTTTAAAAAAAATATCATAATTTAAGAAATTTTAAAAATACATTTTCATATTTAATAAACTAGAAAACACCCTATTTTTTAAGTGTGTTGGATAGAATTTCTAGAAACAATTGTTGTAATTTTAAAAATTTTGTAAATTAAGCTAGAAACTTCATGGTGAAAAACACATTGTTTTCAAAAGAATAAAATAATTTCATAAATTTAAAACATTCGTTATAATTTTGAAAGTAAAAACACCCTAATTTTAAACTGTATAGTACACGATTACTAGAAAAAATTTGTAATTTTGAAAATATTAAAAAAAAAAGTAAATTAAGCTAGAAACTTCATCATGGACATTACAATGTTTTAAAAAAATCAAATAATATAATAAATTTAAAAAATACATTTTCATATTTTCAAGTGTATAGTACACGATTACTAGAAAAAATTTTGCAATTTTAAAAATATAAACAATTAAATAAATTAAGCTAAAAACTTCATGGTTAACAATGCATTATTTTCATAAAATTTAAAATATTTTAATAAACTTAAAAACGCATTTTCTTTTTTAACGTAAAAAACACCTAATTTTTCAAGTGTGTAGTACACGATTTCTAGAAACAATTGTTGCAATTTTAAAAATATAAAAATTGATGTAAACATGGAGAAAAATACATTGCTTTCAAAAGAATCAAATAAGTTCAAAAATTTAAAAATATTAATTTTCATTTCTAAAGTAAAAAACACCTTATTTTCCAAGTGTATATTACACGATTACTAGAAAAAATTTCACAAGTTTGAAAATACAAAAAATCAAGTAAATTAAGTTAGAAACATCATGGTGACCAATACATTGTTTCAAAAAAATATCATAATTTTAGATGTTTTAAAAATACAGTTTCATATTTAATAAACTAAAAAACACCCTATTTTTAAAGTGTGTAGGATAGGATTTCTAGAAATAATTTTTGTAATTTTAAATATTTAAAAAATTATGTAAATTAAGCTAGCAAAATCATGGTGAACAACACATTATTTTCAAAAGAATAAAATAATTTCATAAATTTAAAACATTCGTTTTAATTTTTAAAGTAAAAACATCCTATTTTTAAAGTGTATATTACACGATTACTATAAAAAAATTTGCAATTTTGATAATATTAAAAATAAAGTAAATTAAGCTAGAAACTTCATCGTGGACATTACATTGTTTTAAAAAAAATCAAATAATTTAATAAATTTCAAAAATACATTTTCATATTTAATAAATTAAAAAACACCCCATTTTTCAAGTGTGTAGGACACGATATCTAGAAACAATTGTTGCAATTTAAAAAATATAAAGGTTATGTAAATTAAGCTAGAAACTTCATTGTGAACAATACATTGTTTTAAAAAGTATAAAATAATTCCCTAAACTTAAAAAATGTATTTTCATTTTTGAAGTAAAAAACACCAAATATTTCAAGTGTATATAGTACACGGATTACTAGAAAAAATATCGCAATTTTAAAAATATTAAAAATTAAATAAATTAAGCTAAAAACTTCCTGGTTAACAATGCAATATTATAATAAAAGTTAAAATATTTTAATAAATTTAAAAACGTGTTTGCTTTTTTAACGTCAAAAACACCCTATTTTTCAAGTGTGTAGTACACGATTTCTAGAAACAATTGTTGCAATTTTAAAAATGTAAAAATTGATGTAAACATGTTGAAAAATACATTGCTTTCAAAAAAATCAAATAATTTCATAAATTTAAAAAAATTCATTTTCATTTCTAAAGTAAAAAACACCTTATTTTTCAAGTGTATAGTACACGATTACTAGAAAAAATTTCGCAATTTGAAAATACAAAAAATTAAGTAAATTAAGTTAGAAACATCATTGCGACAAACACATTGTTTCAAAAAAATATCATAATTTAAGAAATTTTAAAAATACATTTTCATATTTAATAAACTAAAAAACACCCTATTTTTAAAGTGTGTAGGACAGGATTTCTAGAATCAATTATTGTAATTTAAAAAATTATGTAAATTAAGCTAAAAACTTCATGGTGAATAACACATTGTTTTCAAAAGAATAAAATAATTTCATAAATTTAAAACATTGGTTTTATTTTTGAAAGTAAAAACACCATATTGTTAAAGTGTATATAGTACACGATTACTAAAAAAAAATTACAATTTTGAAAATATTAAAAATAAAGTAAATTTAGCTAGAAAATTCATCTTCGAAATTAGATTGTTTTAAAAAAATCATATAATTTAATAAATTTTAAAAATACATTTCCATATTTAATAAATTAAAAAACACCCTATTTTTCAAGTGTGTAGGACACGATATCTAGAAACAATTGTGGCAATTTTAAAATATAACAATTATGTAAGTTAAGCTAGAAACTTCATCGTGAACAATACATTGTTTTAAAAAGAATAAAATAATTTCCTAAACTTAAAAAGTGTATTTTCATTTTTAAAGTAAAAAACACCCTATATTTCAAGTGTATATAGTACACAATTACTAAAAAAATTTTCGCAATTTAAAAAATATTAAAAATTTAAAAAATTAAGCTAGAAACTTTTTGGTTAACAATGCATTATTTTGATAAAAGTTAAAATATTTTAATAAATTTAAAAACGCTTTTCTTTTTTAACGTAAAAAACACCCTATTTTTCAAGTGTGTAGTACACGATTTCTAGATACAATTGTTGCAATTTTAAAATATAAAAATTGATGTAAACATGGTGAAAAATAAATTTCTTTCAAAAGAATCAAATAATTTCATAAATTTAAAAAAATTCATTTTCATTTCTAAAGTAAAAAACACCTTATTTTTCAAGTGTATAGTACACGATTTCTAGAAAAAATTTCGCAAGTTTGAAAATACAAAAAATTAAGTAAATTAAGTTAGAAACATCATGGTGACCAACACATTGTTTTAAAAAAATATCATAATTAAGAAGTTTTAAAAATACATTTCCATATTTAATAAACTAAAAAACTCCCTATTTTTTAAGTGTGTAGGATAGGATTTCTAGAAACAATTGTTGTAATTTTAAAAATTATGCAACTTAAGCTAGAAACTTCATGGTGATCAATACATTGTTTTCAAAAGAATAAAATAATTTCATAAATTTAAAACATTCGTTTAATTTTGAAAGTAAAAACAACCTATTTTAAAGTGTATAGTACACGATTACTAGAAAAAATTTGCAATTATGAATATATTAAAAATATAGAAAATTAAGCTGGAAATTTCAACGTGGACATTATATTGTTTTAAAAAAATTCAAATAATTTAATAAATTTAAAAAACACATTTTAATATTTATTAAATTAAACAACACCCTATTTTTCAAGTGTGTAGGTCATGATATCTAGAAACAATTGTTTCAATTTAAAAAATATAAAAATTATGTAAATTAAGCTAGAAACTTCATCGTGAACAATAAATGGTTTTAAAAAGAATAAAATAATTTCCTAAACTTAAAAAATATTTTTTCATTTTTAAAGTAAAAAACACCCTATATTTCAAATGTATAGTACACGATTACTAGAAAAAATTTCGCAATGTTAAAAATATTAAAAATTAAATAAATTAAGCTAGAAACTTCATGGTTAACAATGCATTATTTTCTTAAAAGAAAAAATATTTTAATAAATTTAAAAACGAGTTTTCTTTTTTAACGTAAAAAACACCCTATTTTTTAAGTGTGTAGGACACGATATCCAGAAACAATTGTTGCAATTTTAAATATATAAAAATTATGTAAATTCAGCTAGAAACTTAATCGTGAACAAAATATTGTTTTAAAAAGAATAAAATAATTTCCTAAACTTAAAAAATGTATTTTCATTTTTAAAGTAAAAAACACCCTATATTTCAAGTGTATAGTACGCGATTACTAAAAAAAGTTTCTCATTTTAAAAATATTAAAAATTAAATAAATTAAGCTAGAAACTTCATTGTTAACAATTCATTATTTTCATAAAAGTTAAAATATTTTAATAAATTTAAAAACACGCTTTCTTTTTTATCGTAAAAAACACCCTATTTTTCAAGTGTGTAGTACACGATTTCTACAAACAATTGTTGAAATTTTAAAAATATAAATATTGATATAAACATGGTCAAAAATAAATTTATTTCCAAAGAATCAAATAATTTCATAAATTTAAAAAATTCATTTTCATTTCTAAAGTAAAAAAACACCTTATTTTACAAGTGTATAGTACATGATTATTAGAAAATATTTCGCAAGTTTGAAAATACAAAAAATTCAGTATATTAAGTGAGAAACATCATGGTGACCAATACATTGTTTCAAAAAAATATCATAATTTAAGAAATTTTAAAAATACATTTACGTATTTAATAAACTAAAAAACACCCTAATTTTTAAGTGTGTAGGATACGATTTATAGAAACAATTGTTGTAATTTTAAAAATTTTAAAAATTATGTAAATTAAGCTAGAAACTTCATGGTGAACAATACATTGTTTTCAAAAGAATAAAATAATTTTGTAACATCCCAAAAATCAAATCACGAAGGAGTATTTATTAGCTTTAGAGTAAACAACGCACATTTGAAGAAATCTCGATATTGTCCGTTAAATTCTCCTCACAAATAACCTTTTAAGCAAGGACCTTTTAGCAATTTTTAATAAGTTCACCCAACAACCATGGAATAACTACACACAAGTACTCTCCCTTTCTCCTCTCATTGTTACACGACACACACCCATTTCCCTCTCATTAAGTTGCTTCTCTACTAACCCAAAAAACAGAAACCACACTCCACTTCTCTCTCTACACTCTCCAAAAATCCTCCACCTTCTCTCTAAGAAAGCCCAAGTCTCCAACCCCCATTCACACATGCAACTAGAGATTATTCATCATCCTCATCTTCTCTTTCATTTGAAGTGTTTATGGAGGGCTGGGGTGGAGGAAACTAAAGAAGAGGATAAAATGGAGATGAAGAACTCATGGAGAAGGAAGCTCAAGAATTAGAAGGCAAGCTTAAAGGAGGCAAGGAATTGAGGAAAAGCTACATGGTAACCCTTATCTCCATCTTCAATCTAGTATATTAGCTCTGCATGTTGGAAATCTAAAACAATTCTTGGTCCAAAAGCTAAGAATTTCGGAGTAGAAAGCACTTTGGTGTGAGTTGAGTTAGGATTATGGTTCTGTTCTGATCTGTCCCAAATCCGCGAGTTTGCATGTAAAATTAGGGTTTGTAGATGACAGAATATAACTTCATATGCTTTATAGAAGTTGTAGGAAATCGTGTTATCTTTCAAATGGCTTTGGTTTCACTCCATTTGGGTACCTACAACTCACGTTATGGCCCAAAAACTGAGACTGTGTCAATATTTATGGGCTAGGTTTGTCTAAATGTACCTTTCTGTTCGAGGAACCATTTTGACAATTAAAATTTTAGAAATAGGTTTTGATGTCTTCATAAAAGTTTTAGAAAATCCTTTTAGTTTCAATATGATTCTGACTTTATATCAATCCATGGTCCATAGCTCAAGATATACCTTGATTGATGAAGTAGTAACCAAGGTAGAACAGTTTCAGGTCCATGAATTGTAATTCATATTTATCTGTAATTTTAACCTCCTAAACCTTTGATTCTGCCTTCGATCCCTTCATGTAATTTATAGAGAATTTTATTATCTTTGAAATGGAACTAGTTTCATGTCAATCCAGTAACCACAACCCGATTTATGGTCAAAATAATGAAGTAGGTTCACAAATTCAGCTTCTGTCATGTAGTCAACTTACAACTAGAAATTCACCCTCTAGATGTTGGATTTGGAACATGACTCCTTCGTAAGAATTGTAAATAAATTTGTTAGGTTTCATCTCCAATTGTTTTCACCAACATATGGTATCTGAAACTCCAGATATGGCAAGTTGATGAAGCTGTGTCAAGATTTGGAAGCATGGAATTTCAAGTTAAGGTAACCCCACTAAACCCCAAACTAGACTAATTAGGAAGTGGAAATGGTATGAGGCTTGATTCTGAGCTATGGTGAAATGTGTGATAGAAATGAGTTTTGACTTGTGAAATTTGAGAATTTGGGTGTTGACTGAATTTGAAGTGTTTTGTGTTGTATGTTTGTGTGAATTGAAATTGTATGTGTTGATTGATGTATTGTTGATTTATGATGGATGAAATTGGTATTTGAAACCTTTCTTGGTGTTAAAAATTTTGTGTGCTTGGTCCTGAATATGAGCCAGGTGAGTTTGTTGAGAAGATGGTGAAATTTGGATGAAAATGTGAGTTTTTTCTGCAGTAAATTGTGTGTGAATTTTGAACCATGTTTCATAGGATTTTCCACTTTGGTCTTCACAAGAGTTGTAGATAGTTCTCTTAGATTTCAAATGATTTTAGTTTCATTCAATTTGAAGGTCTACAACTCAAGTTATGGCCAAATTACTGAGATAGGGTTTGTATTGAAATATTTGTTCTGTTAACTGTATAACCCTGTTAAATATGGCTGTTTTTAACAATCAAATAGTTAGAACTAGGCATTTTGTTCTTCCCACAAGTTGTAGATAATCCTCTTATATTTCAAATTCTTTTGGTTTCACTCAATTTGGAGGTCTACAACTCAAGTTATGACCAAAATACCAACAGGACGCATTGTAGAGAAATATGGTTTTGTGCTGAATTCGCGGCAGCGAATATGACACAGAACAGGGACCTCTTTCTTTACTTCTAAAATGCAATGTAACTTCAAGGGCTCCATTTTTAGGGTTAGAATTGATGAAAATAGGTCCTAATATTTTAAAAATCATGCTTAGTGCCATGTAATTGTGATTTGTATGAATGTGGATGGTTTGCCTTATTGAATGGTTTTTCTATTGATTGAGTGGATATGCAATAGGGTCATGAAAATGTTGTGATATGTGACCTGGATGACAAGTATTTTAATTGATGATTAATGGAATTGTAATGTGATTAATGTTAAAGGAAAATGCATGATAATATTTGATGTGGAATGAAAATGAAATGTAAAGACAAGTTTAAGCTTTCCCCATCAACGGATGTTGAGTAAGCGGGTTGAATCCAACCGGTCAGACAGACACCGGGTAAGCAGACAAGCATGAAAAGATTGAGAATGTAGGGTCTCCCAATGAACGGGGTAAAATGACTTGAACTAGTAGGGTTGCCCGGTGACCGGGAAGATGGCCTGAAAGAAAGGACTATCCCATTGATGTGGGGTTAAGATAGTTCTGGGCTATCCCATTGATGTGGGGTAAGATAGCCCGGCAGCCAGTTTGATCACGGTAGGGACGCTTGCCGTTGTCCTAGTTTTGAGCTCAACCTCGCGTTACTGCCACGCGCTAGGGGAAGTCTAGTGCACGAGGCTTCCATAAAAGACTCAAGAAAAGAAAAAAACTAAGTATGTTAATGAAAGATCATGGTATGCATACATCCATAATTGTCATAGCATGCATTATGTATGAAATTGTTGCATTGAATCGATTGTGTGTTAGGAATTTAAATGGGGTGATTTTCAGTTAGACTGGCTACGATATGGTATAAAAATGTTTTCAAAATGCCGGGGGTTACTCAGTTATATGTTTACATATAATTGACGGTTACCATATCGCAAGTATCAGAAGATTATGAAGCGAAAGCCACAGATAGGACGAATTGTGGGCTTTTCATAGGTATAGCCACACATGATGAACCTAAGTCTCAAGTTCATATATTAATTTGTTCAGTTGTATATGAATTCGTATAAATTGAAAGGGTTGTAATTATTATTATTAATTGTTGTAAATAAGAATTTAGCTTCCGTTAGTGTTTTGAAAAAAAAAACGGACTCGAAAATTAAGGTGTTACAAATTTCATAAATTTAAAACATTCGCTTTAATTTTAAAGTAAAAACACCCTATTTTGAGAGTGTATAGTACACGATTACTAGAAAACAATTTGCAATTTTGAAAATTTTAAAAATAAAGTAAATTAAGCTAGAAACTTCATCATGAACATTACATTGTTTTAAAAAAATCAAATAATTTAATAAATTTAAAAAATACATTCTCATATTTAATAAATTAAAAACACCCTATTTTTCAAGTGTGTAGGACACAATATCTAGAAACAATTGTTGCAAATTTAAAAATATAAAAATTATGTAAATTAAGCTAGAAAATTCATCGTGAACAATACATTGTTTTAAAAAAAATAAAAAAATTTCTTAAACTTAAAAAATATATTTTCATTTTTAAAGTAAAAAACATCCTATATATAAAGTGTATAGTACATGATTACTAGAAACAATTTCGCAATTTTAAAAAAATTAAAAATTAAATAAATTAAGCTAGAAACTTCATGGTTAACAATGCATTATTTTCATAAAATTTAAAATATTTTCATAAATTTAAAAACACATTTTCTTTTTTAACGTAAAAAAAACCCTATTTTTCAATTGTGTAGTACACGATTTCTAGAAATTGATGTAAACATGGTGAAAAATACATTGCTTTCAAAAGAATCAAATAATTTCATAATTTTAAAAAATTCATTTTCATTTCTAAAGTAAAAACCACCTTATTTTTCAAGTGTATAGTACACGATTACTAGAAAAAATTTCGCAAGTTTGACAATAAAAAAAATTAAGTTAGAAAATCATGGTGACCAACACATTCTTTCAAAAAAATAACATAATTGATGAAATTTTAAAAATACATTTTCATATTTAACAAACTAAAAAACACCATATTTTTAAAGTGTGTAGAAAAGGATTTCTAGAAACAATTGTTGTCATTTTCAAAATTTTAAAAATTATGTAAATTAAGCTAAAAACTTCATGGTGAACAATACATTATTTTCAAAAGAATAAAACAATTTCATAAATTTAAAACATTTGTTTTAATTTTGAAAGTGTACAGTACATGATAATAGAAAAAAATTTGCAATTTTGAAAATATTAAAAATAAAGTAAATTAAGCTAGAAACTTCATCGTGAATATTATATTATTTTAAAAAATCAAATAATTTAATAAATTTAAAAAACACATTTTCGTATTTAATAAATAAGAAAATACCCTATTTTTCAAGTATGTAGGACACGATATCTAGAAACAATTGTTGCAATTTTAAAAATATAAAAATTATGTAAATTAAGCTAGAAACATCATTGTAAACAATACATTGTTTTAAAAAGAATAAACTAATTTCCTAAACTTAAAAAATGTATTTTCATTTTTAATGTAAAAAACACCCTATAGTTCAAGTATATAGTACACGATTACTAGCAAAAATTTTGCAATTTTAATAATATTAAAAATTAAATAAATTAAGCTAGAAACTTTATGGTTAATAATGCATTATTTTCTTAAAAGCTAAAATATTTTATAAATTGAAAAACACGTTTTCTTTTTTAACGTAAAAAACACCCTATTTTTCAAGTGTGTAGTACACGATTTCTAGAAACAAATGTTGCAACTTTAAAAATATAAAATTTGATGTAAACATGGTGAAAAATACATTGCTTTCAAAAGAATAAAATAATTTCATAAATTTAAAAAATTCATTTTCATTTCTAAAGTAAAAAACACCTTATTTTTCAAGTGTTATAGTACACGATTACTAGAAAATATTTCGCAAGTTTGTAAATGCAAAAAATTAAGTAAATGAAGTTAGAAACATCATGGTGACCAACACATTTGTTTCAAAAAAATATCATAATTTAAGAAATTTTAAAAATACATTTTCATATTTAATAAACTAAAAAACACCCTATTTTTTAAGTGTGTAGGATAGGATTTCTAGAAACAATTGTAGTAATTTTAAAATTTTAAAAATTATGTAAATTAAGCTAGAAACTTCATGGTGAACAATACATTGTTTTCAAAAGAATAAAATTGTTAAATTTAAAACATTCATTTTTATTTTTAAAGTAAAAACACCATATTTTTAAAGTGTAAGGTACACGATTACTGGAAAAAAAAATTGCAATTTCTAAAATAGTAAAAATAAAGTAAATTAAGCTAGAAACTTCATTGTGGACATTACATTGTATTAAAAAAATTTATTTATTTAATAAATTTAAAAAATACATTTTCATATTTAATAAATTAAAAAACACCATATTTTTCAAGTGTGTATGACACGACATCTAGGAAGAATTGTTGCAATTTTAAAAATATAAAAATTATGTAAATTCGTGAACAATACATTGTTTTAAAAAGAATAAAATAATTTCCTAAACTTAAAAAATGCATTTTAATTTTTAAAGTAAAAAACACCATATACTTCAAGTGTATTGTACACGATTACTAGAAAAAATTTTGCAATTTTAAAAATATTAAAAATTAAATAAATTAAGCTAGAAACTTCATGGTTAACAATGCATTATTTTCATAAAAGTTAAAATATTTTAATAAATTTTAAAACGTGTTTTCTTTTTTAACGTAAAAAACACCCTATTTTTCAAGTATGTAGTACACGATTTCTAGATACAATTGTTACAATTTTAAAAATATAAAAATTGATGTAAACATGGTGAAAAATAAATTTCTTTCAAAAGAATCAAATAATTTCAAAAATTTTAAAAATTCATTTTCATTTCTAAAGTAAAAAACACCTTATTTTTCAAGTGTATAGTACCAGATTACTAGAAAAAAATTCGCAAGTTTGAAAACAAAAAATTAAGTAAATTAAGTTAGAAACATCATGGTGACCAACACATTGTTTCCAAAAAATTTCATAATTTAAGAAATTTTGAAAATACCATTTCATATTTAACAAACTAAAAAACACACTATTTTTTAAGTGTGTAGGATAGTATTTCTAGAAACAATTGTTGTAATTTTGAAAATTATGTAAATTAAGCTAGAAACTTAACGGGGAACAATACATTGTTTTCAAAAGAATAAAATCATTTCATAAATTTAAAACATCCGCTTTAATTTTGAATGTAAAAACACCCTATTTTGAAAGTGTATAGTACACGATTACTAGAAAATAATTTGTTATTTTGAAAATATTAAAAATAAAGTAAATTAAGCTAGAAACTTCATCATGAACATTATATTGTTTTAAAAAAATAAAATAATTTAAAAAATTTAAATACACATTTTCATATTTAAAAAATTAAAAAACACCTTATTTTTCAAGTATGTAGGACACGATAACTAGAAACAATTGTTGCAAATTTAAAAATATAAAAAATATGTAAATTAAGCAAGAAACTTCAACGTGAACAATACATTGTTTTAAAAATAATAAAATAATTTCCTAAACTTAAAAAATGTATTTTCATTTTTAAAGCAAAAAACACCCTATATTTCAAGTGTATAGTACACGATTACTAGAAAAAATTTCGCAATTTTAAAAATATGAAAATTTAAATAAATTAAGCTAGAAACTTCATGGTTAACAATGCATTATTTTCGTAAAAGCTAAAATATTCTCTAAATTTAAAAACGCGTTTTATTTCTTAACATAAAAAACAACCTATTTTTCAAGTGTGTAGTATACGATTTCTAGAAACAATTGTTGCAATTTTAAAAATATATAAATTGATGTAAACATGGTTAAAAATAGATTTCTTTCAAAAGAATAAAATAAATTCAAAAATTTTTAAAATTCATTTTCATTTCTAAAGTAAAAAACACCTTATTTTTCAAGTGTATAATACACGATTACTAAAAAAAATTTCGCAAGTTTAAAAATATAAAAATTAAGTAAATTAAGTTAGAAACATAAGGGTGACCAACACATTCTTTCAAAAAAATATCAAAATTTAAGAAATTTTGAAAATACATTTTCATATTTAACAAACTAAAAAACACCCTATTTTTTAAGTGTGTTGGATAGTATTTCTAGAAACAATTGTTGTAATTTTAAAAATTATGTAAATTAAGCTAGAAACTTCATGGTGAACAATACATTGTTTTCAAAAGAATAAAATAATTTCATAAATTTAAAACATTCGTTTTAATTTGAAAGTAAAAACACCCTATTTTGAAAGTGTATGTACACGATTACTAGAAAAAATTTGCAATTTTGAAAATATTAAAAATAAAGTAAATTAAGCTAGAAACTTCATCATGAACATTACACTATTTTAAAAAAAATCAAATAATTTAATAAATTTAAAAAAAACACATTTTCGTATTTAATTAATTAAAAAATACCCTATTTTTCAAGTGTGTAGGACACGATATCTAGAAACAATTGTTGCAATTTTAAAAATATAAAAATTATGTAAATTAAACTTGAAAATTCATCCTGAACAATACATTATTTTAAAAATAAAAAAATAATTTCATAAACTTAAAAATTTATTTTCGTTTTTAAAGTAAAAAAAACCCTATATTTCAAATGTATAGTAAACGATTACTAGAAAAAATTTCGCAATTTTAAAATATTAAAAATTAAGTAAATTAAGCTAGAAATTTCATGGTTAACAATGCATTTTTTTCATGAAAGTTAAAATATTTTAATAAATTTAGAAACTCGTTTTCTTCTTTAAGGTAAAAAACACCCTTTTTTCAAGTGTGTAGTACACAATTTCAAGAAACAATTGTTGCAATTTTAAAAATATAAAAATTGATGTAAACATGGTGAAAAATACATTGCTTTCAAAAGAATCAAATAATTTCATAAATTTAAAAAATTCATTTTCAATTCTAAAGTAAAAAACAACTTATTTTTCAAGTGTATAGTACACGATTACTAGAAAAAATTTGGCAAGTTTGACAATACAAAAAATTAAGTAAATTAAGTTAGAAACATCATCGTGCCCAACACATTCTTTCAAAAAAATCATAATTTAAGAAATTTTAAAAATCTATTTTCATATTTAACAAACTAAAAAATACCCTATTTTTTAAGTGTGTAGGATAGCATTTCTAGAAACAATTGTTGTAATTTTAAAAATTTTAAAAATTATGTAAATTAAGCTAAAAACTTCATGGTGAACAATACATTGTTTTCAAAAGAATAAAATAATTTCATAAATTTAAAACATTCGTTTTAATTTTTAAAGTGTATAGTACACGATCACTAAAAAATGTTTGCAATTTTGAAAATATTAAAAATAAAGTAAATTACGCTAGAAACTTCATCGTGAATACTAAATTATTTTAGAAAAATCAAATAATATAATAAATTTAAAAACCACATTTTCGTATCTCATAAATAAAAAAATACCTTATTTTTTAAGTGTGTAGGACACGATATCTAGAAACAATTGTTGCAATTTAAAAAATATAAAAATTATATAAATTAAGCTAGAAACTTCATCGTGAACAATACATTGTTTTAAAAAGAATAAAATAATTTCCTAAACTTAAAAAATGTATTTTCATTTTTAAAGTAAAAAACACCCTATATTTCAAGTGTATAGTACATGATTACTAGAAAGAATTTCGCAATTTTAAAAATATTAAAATTTAAGTAAATTAAGATAGAAATTTCATGATTAACAATGCATTATTTTCATAAAAGTTAAAATATTTTGTTAAATTTAAAAACTCGTTTTCTTCTTTAACGTAAAAAACACCCTATTTTTCAAGTGTGTAGTACACGATTTCAAGAAATAATTGTTGCATTTTTAAAAATATAAAAATTGATGTAAACATGGTGAAAATTACATTGCTTTCAAAAGAATCATATAATTTCATAAATTTAAAAAATTCATTTTCATTTCTATGTAAAAGACACCTTATTTTTGAAGTGTATAGTACACAATTACTAGAAAAAAATTCGCAAGTTTGAAAATACAAAAAATTAAGTTAGAAACATCATGTGACCAACACATTCTTTCAAAAAAATATCATAATTTAAGAAATTTGAAAAATTCATTGTCATATTTAATAAACTAAAAAACACCCTATTTTTTAAGTGCGTAGGATAGGATTTCTAGAAAAAATTGTTGTAATTTTAAAAATTTTTAAAATTATGTAAATTAAGCTAGAAATTTCATGGTGAACAATACATTGTTTTCAAAAGGATAAAATAATTTCATAAATTTAAAACATTCGTTTTAATTTTAAAAGTGTATGTACACGATTACTAGAAAAATATTTGAAATTTTTAAAATATTAAAAATCAAGTAAATTAAGCTAGATATTTCATCATGGACATTACATTGTTTTAAAAAAAATCAAATAATTTAAAAAATTTAAAAAATACATTTTCATATTGAATTAATTAAAAAACACCCTATTTTTCAAGTGTGTAGGACACGACATCTAGAAACAATTGTTGCAATTTTAAAAATATAAAATTATGTAAATTAAGCTAGAAACTTCATCATGAACAATACCTTGTTTTAAAAAGATTAAAATAATTTCCTAAACTTAAAAAATGTATTTTCATTTTTAAAGTAAGAAACACCCTATATTTCAAGTGTGTAGCACACGATAAATAGAAAACATTTCGCTATTTTAAAAATATTAAAAATTAAATAAATTAAGCTAAAATTAACAATGCATTATTTAGGTAAAATTTAAAATATTTTAATAAATTTAAAAACACGTTTTCTATTTTAACATAAAAACCACCCTATTTTTCAAGTGTGTAGTACACGATCTCTAGAAGCAATTGTTGCAATTTTTAAAATATAAAAATTGATGTAAACATGTTGAAAAATAAGTTGCTTTCAAGAGAATCAAATAATTTCATAAATTTAAAAAAATTCATTTTCATTTCTAAAGTAAAAAACACCTTATTTTTCATGTGTATAGTACACGATTACTAGAAAAACTTTCGCAAGTTTGAAAATACAAAAAATTAAGAAAATTAAGTTAGAAACATCATGGTGACCAACAATTTGTTTCAAAAAAATATCATAATTTAAGAAATTTTAAAAATACATTTTCATATTTAACAAACTAAAAAACACCCTATTTTTAAAGTGTATAGTACACGATTACTAGAAAATAATTTGCAACTTTGAAAATTAAAAATAAAGTAAATTAAGCTAGAACCATCTTCATGAAAATTACATTGTTTTAAAAAATCAAATAATTTAATAAATTTAAAAAACACATTCTCATATTTAATAATTTAAAAACACCTTATTTTTCAAGTGTGTAGGACAAGATATCGAGAAACAATTGTTGCAGTTTTAAAAATATAAGAATTATGTAAATTAAGCTAGAAACTTCCTCGTGAACAATACATTGTTTTAAAAAGAAAAAAATAATTTCCTAAATTTAAAAAATGTATTTTCATTTTTAAAGTAAAAAACACCCTATATTTCTAATGTATGGTACATGATTACTAGAAACAATTTTGCAATTTTAAAAATATTAAAAATTAAATAAATTAAGCTAGAAACTTATGGTTAACAATGTATTGTTTTTATAAAAGTTAAAATATTTTATTAAATTTAAAAATGCGTTTTCTTTTTTAATGTAAAAAATACCCTATTTTTCAAGTGTGTAGTACACGATTTCTAGAAACAATTGTTGCAATTTTAAAAATGTAAAAATTGATGTAAACATGGTGAAAAATACATTTCATTCAAAAGAATCAAATAATTTCATAAATTAAAAAATTTCATTTTCATTCTAAACTATAAAACACCTTATTTCTCAAGTGTATAGTACACGATTACTAGAAAAAATTTCACAAGATAGAAAATAATAAAAATTAAGTAAATTAATTTAGAAACATCATGGTGACCAATACATTCTTTCAAAAAAATATCAAAATTTAAGAAATTTTAAAAATACATTTTCATATTTAACTAAGTAAAAAAAAAAAACCTATTTTTTAAGTGTGTAGGATAGTATTTCTAGAAACAATTGTTGTAATTTTAACTATTTTAAAAATTATGTAAATTAAGCTAGAAACTTCATGGTGAACAATACATTGTTTTCAAACGAATAAAATTATTTTTATAAATTTAAAACATTCATTTTAATTTTGAAAGTAAAAACACCATATTTTGAAAGTGTATAGTACACAATTACTATAAAACAATTTGCAATTTTGAAAATATTAAAAATAAAGTAAATTAAGCTAGAACCATCATCACGAAAATTACATTGTTTTAAAAAATCAAATAATTTAATAAATTTAAAAAACACAATCTCATAATTAATAAACTAAAAACACCCTATTTTTCAAGTGTGTAGGACACGATATCGAGAAACAATTGTTGTAGTTTTAAGAATATATAATTTAGTAAATTAAGCTAGAAACTTCATCGTGAACAATACATTGATTTAAAAAGAACAAAATAATTTCCTAAACTTAAATAATGTATTTTCATTTTTAAAGTAAAAAACACCCTATATTTCAAGTGTATAGTACACGATTACTAGAAACAATTTCGCAAATTTAAAAAATATTAAAAATTAAATAAATTAAGCTATAAACTTTATGGTTAACAA
Organism: Cyamopsis tetragonoloba; assembly: GCA_037177725.1. Taxonomy (NCBI): domain Eukaryota; kingdom Viridiplantae; phylum Streptophyta; class Magnoliopsida; order Fabales; family Fabaceae; genus Cyamopsis; species Cyamopsis tetragonoloba. The sequence goes on from CM074125.1 coordinate 54,246,417, forward strand.
TGCATTATTGTCATAAAAGTTAAAATATTTTAATAAATTTAAAAACGCATTTTCTTTTTTAACGTAAAAAACACCCTATTTTTCAAGTGTGTAGTACACGATTTCTAGAAACAACTGTTGCAATTTTAAAAATATAAAAATTGATGTAAACATGGTAAAAAAGACATTGCTTTTAAAAGAATCAAATAATTTCATAAATTTAAAAAAATCATTTTCTTTCTAAACTAAAAAACATCTTATTTTTCAAGTGTATACTACACAATTACTAGAAAAAATTTCGCTAGTTTGTAAATACAAAAAATTAAGTAAATGAAGTTAGAAACATCATGGTGACCAACACATTTGTTTCAAAAAAATATCATAATTTAAGAAATTTTAAAAATACATTTTCAAATTTAATAAACTAAAAAAGACCTTATTTTTTAAGTGTGTAGGATAGGATTTCTAGAAACAATTATTGTAATTCAAAAAATTTTAAAAATTATGAAAATTATGCTAAAAACTTCATGGTGAACAATACATTGTTTTCAAAACAATAAAATAATTTCATAAATTTAAAACATTTGTTTTAATTCTAAAAGTGTATAGTACACGATTACTAGAAAAACATTTGCAATTTTGAAAATATTAAAACTAAAGTAAATTAAGCTACAAACTTCATCGTCAACATTACACTGTTAAATAAAATCAAATAATTTAATAAATTTAAAAAACACATTTTCGTATTCAATAACTAAGAAAATACCCCATTTTTCAAGTGTGTAGGACACGATAACTAGAAACATTTGTTGCAAATTTAAAAATATAAAAATGATGTAATTTAAGCTAGAAACTTCATCGTGAACAATACATTGTTTTAAAAAGAATAAAATAATTTCCTTAACTTAAAAAATGTATTTTCATTTTTAATGTAAATACACCCTATATTTCAAGTGTATAGTACACGATTACTAGAAAAAATTTCGCAATTTTGAAAATATTAAAAATTAAATAAATTAAGCTAGAAACTTCATGGTTAACAATGCATTATTGTCATAAAAGTTAAAATATTTTAAAAAATTTAAAAACGCGTTTTCTTTTTTAACGTAAAAAACACCTTATTTTTCAAGTGTGTAGTACACGATTTCAAGAAACAATTGTTGCAATTTTAAAAATATAAAAATTGATGTCAACTTGGTGAAAAATACATTGCTTTTAAAAGAATCAAATAATTTCATAAATTTAAAAAATTCATTTTCATTCTAAACTAAAAAACACCTTATTTTTCAAGTGTATAATAAACGATTACTAGAAAAAATTTCGCAAGTTTGGTAATACAAAAAATTAAGTAAATTAAGTTAGAAACATCATGGTGACCAATATATTCTTTCAAAAAAATATCAAAATTTAAGAAATTTTAAAAATATATTTTCATATTTAACAAACTAAAAAAAACCCTATTTTTTAAGTGTGTAGGATAGTATTTCTAGAAACAATATTTGTAATTTTAAAAATTTTAAAAATTATGTAAATTAAGCTAGAAACTTCATGGTGACCAATACAATGTTTTTAAAAGAATAAAATAATTTCATAAATTTAAAACATTCGTTTTAATTTTGAAAGTAAAAACACCCCATTTTGAAAGTGTATAGTACACGATTACTAGAAAAAAATTTGAAATTTTGAAAATATTAAAAATAAAGTAAATTAAGCTAGAAACTTCATCGTGAACATTAAATTGTTTTAAAAAATCAAATAATTTAATAAATTTAAAAAACACATTCCCATATTTAATAAATTAAAAACACCCAATTTTTCAAGTTTGTAGGACACGATATCGAGAAACAATTGTTGCAGTTTTAAAAATATAAAAATTATGTAAATTAAGCTAGAAAATTCATCGTGAACAATACAATGTTTTAAAAAGAATAAAATAATTTCCTTAACTTAAAAAATGTATTTTCATTTTTAAAGTAAAAAACACACTATATTTCAAGTGTATATAGTACACGATTACTAGAAAAAATTTCGCAATTTTAAAAATATTAATAATTAAGTAAATTAAGCTAGAAATTCATGGTTAACAATGCATTATTTTCATAAAAGTTAAAATATTTTAATAAATTTAAAAACTCATTTTCTTCTTTAACGTAAAAACACCCTATTTTTCAAGTGTGTAGTACACGATTTCAAGAAACAATTGTTGCATTTTTAAAAATATAAAAATTGATGTAAACATGGTGAAAAATACATTGCTTTCAAAAGAATCATATAATTTCATAAATTTAAAAAATTCATTTTCATTTCTAAAGTAAAAAAACACCTTATTTTACAAGTGTATAGTACACGATTACTAAAAAAAATTTCGCAAGTTTGATAATACAAAAAATTAAGTAAATTAAGTTAGAAACATCATGGTGACCAATACATTCTTTCAAAAAAATATCAAAATTTAAGAAATTTTAAAAATACATTTTCATATTTAAAAAACTAAAAAAAAACCCTATTTTTTAAGTGTGTTGGATAGGATTTCTAGAAAAAATTGTTGTAATTTAAAAAAATTTAAAAATTATGTAAATTAAGCTAGAAACTTCATGGTGAACATATTTTGAATAAAATAATTTCATAAATTTAAAACATTCGTTTTAATTTTGAAAGTAAAAACACCCTATTTTGAAAGTGTATAGTACACGATTACTAGAAAACAATTTGCAATTTTGAAAATATTAAAAATAAAGTGCATTAAGCTAGAAACTTCATCTTGAACATTACATTCTTTTAAAAAATCAAATAATTTAATAAATTTAAAAAACACATTCTCATATTTAATAAATTAAAAACACACTATTTTTCAAGTGTGTAGGACACGATATCGAGAAACAATTGTTGCAGTTTTAAAAATATAAAAATTATGTAAATTAAGCTAGAAACTTCATTGTGAACAATACATTGTTTTAAAAACAATAGAATAATTTCCTAAACTTAAAAAATGTATTTTCATTTTTAAAGTAAAAAACACCCTATATTTCAAGTGTACACGATTACTAGACAAAATTTCGCAATTTTAAAAATCTTAAAAATTAAATAAATTAAGCTAGAAACTTCATGGTTAAAAATGCATTATTTTATTAAAAGTTAAAATATTTTAATATATTTAAAAACACGTTTTCTTTTTTAACGTAAAAAACACCCTATTTTTCAAGTGTGTAGTACACGATTTCTAGAAACAATTGTTGCAATTTTAAAAATATAATGGTGAAAAATACATTGCTTTCAAAAGAATCATATAATTTCATAAATTTAAAAAATTCATTTTCATTTCTAAAGTAAAAAACACCTTATTTTTCAAGTGTATAGTACACTATTACTAGAAAAAATTTCGCAAGTTTGAAAATACAAAAAATTAAGTAAATTAAGTTAGAAACATCATGGTGACAAACACATTGTTTCAAAAAAAATCATAATTTAAGAAATTTTAAAAATACATTTTCATATTTAACAAACTAAAAAACACCCTATTTTTTAAGTGTGTAGGATAGGATTTCTAGAAACAATTGTTGTAATTTTAAAAATTTTAAAAATTATATAAATTAAGCTCAAAACTTCATGGTGAACAATACATTGTTTTCAAAAGAATAAAATAATTTCATAAATTTAAAACATTCGTTTTAATTTTGAAAGTGTATAGTACACGATTACTAGAAAAAGAATTTCCAATTTTGAAAATATTAAAAATAAAATAAATTAAGCTAGAAACTTCATCGTGAACATTACGATGTTTTAAAAAATCAAATAATTTAATAAATTTAAAAAAGACATTTTCATATTTAATAAATTAAAAAACACCCTATTTTTCAAGTGTGTAGGACATGATATCTAGAAACAATTGTTACAATTTTAAAAATATAAAAATTATGTAAATTAAGTTAGAAACTTCATCGTGAACAATACTGTAACACCTAACGGAGTTAAAGGCTACGTTTTTTTTTCAAAATATTTGATAAGAAGTAACTAGCAAAGGAAACTCTCATATTTGAGTACATACACTACTTAGTCTTAGGATGAACAATCATATGCCCTATCAAAATACATAAGTCCATAGGGAATGATAATAAGTTTAAATATCTACTACATGCTAGAGAAATATGTCCAATAACGGTAGCCAAGGAGCGTGCTACAGGGAAGGGTTGGCTACCCCAAAATACATATCAAAATAACCAAAATTCTACATGGCTAAGGGAATAGGTCTTCAAGCACTAAAGTCTTCATCTTCCGAGTCTCCTGCAATATGGTAACCATCAGCTATATGTAAACATATAATTGAGTAACCCCCGGCATTTTGAAAATACTTTTATACCATATTACAGTCAGTCTAACTGGAAAAGCACCCCATTTGGTTCCTATCACACACAATCAATCAAATGCAACATGTTCACGCTCAATGCATGTAATGACAAGTATAAATGTATGCATGTCATGATCTTTCATTATCATACTTAATTCATTTCTTTTCTTTAGTCTTTTACGGAAGCCTCGTGCACTAGACTTCACCATAGGCGCATGGCAACAACGTGCATCTGAGCTCAATCATGGGACCACGGCATGTGTCCCTACCGTGATCAACTGCCGGGCTATCTTGACCCCGTTCGTTGGGAATAGCCCAGGACTTCCTTACCCGTTCATTGGAATAGTCCTTTCTTTCGGGTCATCTGCCCAGTCATAGGGAAACCCTACTAGTTCAGGCCATCTTACCCCGTTCATTGGGAGACCCTACATTCTTAGTCTTTTCATGCTTGTCCGCTTACCCGGCATATAACCGATGGAACTCAACCCACTTACTCAACTTCCGTTGAAGGGGGAAAGCTTATCTTATCATTTCATTCCTTTTTACAAGTTATCATGCAATTTCATTCAACATTTATCACATGCCAATTTCACAAATCAAAATCAAGGAACTTTCCATCTCAATTCACAATCCTAATGCATGTTATTGAGTCCCATAAGCCTATTTCCTTACATTCGTATCTTAAAACTAAGTTAATTAGGCTTATAAAGCATTTTAGAAGCAAAAATAGGTCAAGAAGATACAGGACAGTGTCGCCCGGGCGACCATTCTGGCGCCTGAGCGCTAGAAATGTGTTACAAACGGCCCAGCAACAGGGTTCTGTCGCCCGGGCCACCATTCTGTCGCCTAGGCGCTGCGACTGGGTGCAAAACTACCAAATTACAGGGTTCTGTTGCCTGGGCGCCCATCCTGGCGCCCAGGCGCCAGTCACAGATGCAATACTGTGTGTTTTCTGTGTTCCAGCGCCTGGGCGCTCAGCACTGGCGTAGTCTGCTATTTTGACCATAACTTGAGATGTAGACCTCCAAATTGGGTAAAATCAGTGGCAAATGAAAGCTAACGAAATTATCTACAATTTTTGTTCAGAACTTAAGATCTAAGTCAACTTTTTTCTAGTAGATAATTTCGCTTGAATTCACTTGTCTATGTCAAAATACCAATTTGGGCAGCTCTAAGTGTTTTGTCCATAACTCAAGCAATACAAATTGGATTCTCATGAAATTGGTGGCATTGGAAAGATAATAAAATTTTATACAACTTTTATTCAGGCCACAAAATCAGAATCCAATTGTAAATAGGTCTAATATCCATCTCAAACTATGTCAAAATTTATGAAAACAAGGAATGAAGCATTTGTTTACATCCTACCTACACATTCAAAAGCTATTCCTTCAATTCCCCCAAATCAAATTGACAATATGCTACACCCAATTCATATACCCAATATACACCTTCCTCACCCACACTCAACTTCCAAAAGCAAGGAAACCAAATAAGTTTTCAACAAACATCACATATGCAATGCAATAATCCAAACATACACACATGAGCATTTCAACCAAACCACATGCATCAAGTCCATTTATCAAACATCTAATATACACATGACAACCTATTTTAACATACATTCTCAAAAGCTCAATAACAACCACATGCAACAAAACCAAGTCATCAAATTTCACAAGTCTAAACCTATTTCTATCCTACCTTACACCATAGCTCAAAATCACATTCCACACCACTTTCATTCCTTCACTAGTCTAGTTTGGGGTTTAGTGGGGTTACCTTTCAAGCTTAGCTCCAAAATCCTTGCCTTCTCCAAATGTACCCAAGAACCCTAACTTCACCCAATGACTTGATGATCCCTAATTTTTCACAAATAATGCAAGTTATTAGTACCCATTAGGACTCATTTGCAAGCTTGCATGTTGAGAATGGGGTTGAGAGACCATTTGCCTCAAGAATGGGGGTTGAATCAAAATGGAGAAGTGGTTTGCATGTCTTACCTATGCGCTTCAATGGCTTCCCCAAGCTCACGAACTTCCTTCTCCAAGGCAAATGTGAAGAAACAATGGAGGAAAGCTTGGTTCTCCTCTTGGTGTAGCAATCCCTAGTGGAGGAGAAGAAGAGGAGAAGATGATGAAGTTTTGAGAAGAGTGGGAGAGTGAGAGAGCGTGGGAGAGAAGAGAGGAAAATGTGGGTTTTTATCAATTTTAACATCTTCTTGAGTTTTGCAAATAGGTCCTTCTTCCAATCTTTTAAAAATTTGCTTTCTATTCCTTCTCTCTTTTCTCTTGTTAGATTTCCTACAAACACTTAAATTCCAAATCTCTTCTAAGGAACCACTAATTCTTATTTGGGAAGTTGTGCGATGTTACAAATACATTGTTTTAAAAAGAAGAAAATAATTTCCTAAACTTAAAAAATGTATTTTCATTTTTAAAGTAAAAAACACCCTATATTTCAAGTGTATAGTACATGATTACTAGAAAAAATTTCGCAATTTTAAAAATATTAAAAATTAAATAAATTAAGCTATAAACTTCATGGTTAACAATGCATTATTTTCATAAAAGGTCAAATATTTTAATAAATTTAAAAACGCATTTTCTTTTTTAACGTAAAAAATACCCTATTTTTAAAGTGTGTAGTACACGATTTCTAGAAACAAATGTTGCAATTTTAAAAATATAAAAATTGATGTAAACATGGTGAAAAATACATTGCTTTCAAAAGAATCAAATAATTTCATAAATTTAAAAAATTCTTTTTCATTTCTAATGTAAAAAACACCTTATTTTTCAAGTGTATAGTACACGATTACTAGAAAAAATTTCGCAAGTTTGAAAATACAAAAAATTAAGTAAATTAAGTTAGAAACATCATGCTGACCAACACATTCTTCCAAAAACATATCATAATTTAAGAAATTTTAAAAACAACATTTTCATATTAAATAAACTAAAAAACACCCTATTTTTTAAGTGTGTAGGATAGGATTTCTAGAAACAATTGTTGTAATTTTAAAAATTTTAAAAATTATGTAAATTAAGCTAGAAAATTCATGGTGAACAATACATTGTTTTCAAAAGAACAAAATAATTTCAAAATTTTAAAACACTCGTTTTAATTTTGAAAGTGTATAGTACACGATTACTAGAAAAAAATTTGCAATTTTAAAAATATTAAAAATAAAGTAAATTAAGCTAGAAACTTCATCGTGAACATTAAATTGTTTTAAAAAAATCATTTAATTTAATAAATTTAAAAAACACATTTTTATATTTAATAAATTAAAAAACACCGTATTTTTCTAGTGTGTAGGACACGATATCTAGAAACAATTGTTGCAATTTTAAAAACATAAAAATTATGTAAATAAGGTAAAACTTCATCGTGAATAATACATTTTTTTAAAAAGAATAAAATAATTTCCTAAACTTAAAAAATGTATTTTCATTTTTAAAGTAAAAAATACATTATATTTCAAGTGTATAGTACACGATTACTAGAAAAAATTTCGCAATTTCAAAAATGTTAAAAATTAAATAAATTAAGCTATAAATTTCATGGTTAACAATGCATTATTTTCATAAAAGTTCAAATATATTAATAAATTTAAAAACGCGTTTTCTTTTTTAATGTAAAAAACACCCTATTTTTCAAGTGTGTAGTACACGATTTCAAGAAACAATTGTTGCATTTTTAAAAATATAAAAATTGATGTAAACATGGTTAAAAACATATTGCTTTCAAAATAATCAAATAACTTCATAAATTTAAAAAATTCATTTTCATTTCTAAAATAAAAAAACACCTTATTTTTCAAGCGTATACTACACGATTACTAGAAAAAATTTCGCAAGTTTGAAAATACAAAAATTAAGTAAATTAAGTTAGAAACGTCATGGTGACCAACACATTGTTTCAAAAAAATATCATAATTTAAGAAATTTTAAAAATACATTTTCATATTTAATAAACTAAAAAACACCCTATTTTTTAAGTGTGTAGGATAGGATTTTTAGAAACTATTGTAGTAATTTTAAAAATTTTAAAAATTATGTAAATTAAGCTAGAAACTTCATGGCGAACAATACATTGTTTTCAAAAGAATAAAATAATTTCATAAATTTAAAACATTCTTTTTAATTTTGAAAGTAAAAACACCCTATTTTTAAAGTGTATAGTACACGATTACTAGAAAAAAAAATTGCGATTTTGAAAATATTAAAAATAAAGTAAATTAAGCTAGAAACTTCATAGTTACCAACACATAGATTTAAAAAAATCAAATAATTTAATAAATTTAAAAAATCCATTTTCATATTTAATAAATTAAAAAACACGCTATTTTTCAAGTGTGTAGGACACGATATCTAGAAACAATTGTTGCAATTTTAAAAGTATAAAAATTATGTAAATTAAGATAGAAACATATCGTGAAAAATACATTATTTTCAAAAGAATAAAAATAATTTCCTAAACTTAAAAAATGTATTTTCATTTTTAAAGTAAAAAACCGTCAGGATGCAAATAGCAGGGTATAGGTGACTTTCTCAAGCCGCTGGTAGTTCAACTCCGATCCCTGTAGCGCCTTAGAGACAAAATATATCGGACTCTATTTCCAGGATTCCTCTTTTACTAAAGCCGCACTGATTGCTTCATTGGTGACGGCTAAGTAGAGGTATAGGGCCTGTCCAGGATCTGGGCAAGATAGAACTGGTGGACTTGAGAGGATTTTCTTCAACTCCTGGAAAGCTTCTTTGCAATCTGCATTCCATTGGAAGTCCTCCTTACGACGTAAGGTCCTGAAAAAAGGTAAGCATTTCCTGGCTGAATCTAGGAGGAATCTCGTCAATGCAGCGATCCTTCCAGTTAGCTGTTGGACCTCTTTAATAGTTCTGGGACTCTCCATATTCAACACGGCACTACACTTGTCGGGGTTGACTTCGATCCCTCGACTGGTTAGCATGAAGCCCAAGAATTTTCCGGCTTCGACCCCAAAAGTACATTTGTTAGGATTTAGCCTTAAATCATACCTGCGTAGTTGTTGGAAAGTTTCATGCAAGTCAGCCACCGGATCTTTGTCTTCTGGGGTCTTTACTATCATATCGTCAATATAGACTTCAAGGATTCTGCCAATCTGTTCTTTAAAGACTTGACTCATCATTCGCTGGAAAGTTGCTCCGGCATTCTTCAAACCAAACGGCATCATAGTGTAGCAGTAAGCACCCATATCGGTGATGAAAGCCGTTTTCTCTTGATCTTCAGGGTACATTGGGATCTGGTTGTAACCAAAGTAAGCATCCATGAAAGATAGATATTTATAACCTGCAGAGTTATCAACAAGTTTATTGATACAAGGCAAGGGGAATGGATCTTTGGGGCATGCTTTATTCAGATCTGTGTAATCTGTGCACATTCTCCACTTCCCGTTAGCCTTTTTTTACCATCACCACATTTGAGAGCCAATCTGTATATCGTATTTCTCGGATGAACCCTGCATCTAGCAACTCCTTCACCTGTTTTTCTATAGCTGCTTGTCTTTCTGGGCCCATTTTTCTCTTCTTCTGGGCTACGGGGATACATCTCGTTTTTAAAGATAACCGATGACACACAAATTCTGGGTCCACTCCTGGCATGTCGGAGGAAACCCAAGCAAACAGGTCTTTGTTCATTTTCAATAATTCAATGAGTCTCTCTTTGATGATGGGGGGCAGGTTAGCCCCTATCTTGACAGTCTGATCTTCTTTAAGTCCTATTTGGACTAAGATTTGGTCTCCTTCTGGTTGAGGTCGCTGGTGTTTAAAATCTGCTCTGGGATCTAAGTTAGTCATCATGACCCCTGCATCCCGTATCAAATCACGTTTTTCCATCTTTTGCTTCCCTTTCTCTTCTGCCGTTACTGGCAAGATGGATGGGGATTTCGTGATTTTAAGGCTTTCTTGATAACATTTTCGCGCATCACTGCTCTTTCCACGGGCAGTTACTACTGAGCCATCTTCTCCTAGAAACTTCATGGCTAAATGGATGGTAGAGACTATGGCGCCAAGGTTGTTCAGAGTTGGTCACCCAATGATTGCGTTGTAAGCTGAGGGGCAATCCACCACTATTAATCTAGCGGGAATTGTTTTGGTATTTGGCTTTTTGCCAAAATTCACCTTAAGGTCAACATATCCTTTGGAAATGATTGTATCTCCAGTGAAGCCAATTAAGCTACCTTTGTGGGGGATTAAATCCTTGGATCCTAATCCCATTTTATCAAACAGGCTCTAGAACATAATGTCAGCTGAACTTCCTTGATCAATGAAGATTCGATGGACTTCGAAGCCGTTCAGATTAGCTGCTATGACCAATGGTTCATTATCCCAGATCCTTTCTTCCGGGAAATCTGCATCTGAGAAAGATAGCACTGGGTTAGCTACAGCAGTTACTTGGGAACAAGAATCCCTAGCGACTCGGGTCCTCTTCTTATCTTTGAGACCCTTTAAGCTAGCCCCTCCGGCTATGACTTGAATTATTCCCCTAGGATGGGATTCCTGGGCTCGTCTTGGGCTCCGGGACCTCTGACGGGCTTCAGCTCGTTGGTCTCGGTTCCTAGGAGGAGATCTGGGTTTTTGTATCCGAGGAGATGGACTTCGGCGACGATCCCGTCTTTCTGGGGATGCCCGAGCATAATTTCTCAACCTCCCTTGTCAGATCAACTTTTCAATTGCATCCCGGAGTTGGATGCATTCATTGGTAGAATGCCCACGATCCCGATGGTATTCACAGTACTTATTTTTGTGCTTTCCAACTGTTTTCAAAGGTGGTGGCCGCTCTCTTAGTTCAGAATGCATCACTTCTTTCAACACTGAAGCTGGCGGGATTGTTAGCGGAGTGTAATTGTTGAAAAGACCCTTACGCTTCTTGGGAGAACTATCCCGGGATTTGTCGTCTTTACCCCGGGATTGGTTTGGAGGGACAATTTTTGCTTTGTCATCCTTCTTGGCGGCTTGGGCCTTCTCCCATTCTTCTATTCTGATCCACTTTTCGGCCCTGACCTTCAAGTCATCCATGGAGGTGGGCTTATCTCCAGCCAGTTGCTTGGTGAAGGGTCCTTCCTGGCTTCAATCCTCTTACAAAGAAATATAACACCAAGTTAGGTTCAACATTCCTAACTTCTAATACTTCATTATTAAAATGTGTTATATAATCTCGTAGAGATTCATCTTTTCCCTGTTTAACAGTTTCTAAGTGGAATTTAAATATGAACTGTCTTTTACTACTAGTGAAATGAAGAATAAACTTATCTTTAAGAGTTTTCCAGTTGCTGATGGACTGTGGTGGAAGGTCTGAGAACCAACGACTTACAGCCTCTGACAGTGTGAGAGGGAAAGCACGGCATACGATGGCCTCATTCACCCCTTGAAAGTACATGGCCCTTTCAAAGGTGCTGACATGTAGAGTGGGATCCTTGGTCCCATCGTATTCCTTTAATTTCTTTGCAAACTGAAATCCATGAGGTAGGGCATAGGACATTATCCAGGGCGTAAAGGGATTATCGATGTATCCGAAATCCGGGATATTTTCGGCCATGTGCTCCTGATTGCCGGCAGGTTGTCCGGCTTGCTGGCCCCCCGGGAGGACAGGTGGCGGGTTGGCCCCCTCAACTCGAGATTGATGTGGGGCCCCTTCATGTCGGCGACTTATCCGTCCTTCCTATTGCCTTTCCTGAGTTTTCGGATTTCCTTCTTTATCTCCTTCAATTGCGGATTTTCGGTGCTGCTTTACCGCATTGTCATTCTCTTTTCTCGGATTTTCAGGTTTTGCCTGGGTTTGCCTCTCAGCTCTTTCCTCCTCTGAATCACCTTCGATAACAACATGCTTGCCCTTTCGCTGTTGCTCTTTGAGATCTGCGATCTCTTTAGCTTGTGATTGCACCAACTGTTGCAGTTTACGGAATTCTGCTTCAATATCAAAGTGCTGGGATGCCCTTGCTTAATTCGATACACCAGTCTGCTGTCTAGCTCCTTGGTTTTGAACACTGGGATCGTTGTAATCCCTATTTCTGGTAGAGCCAACCATTGTTGATGATAGATGGAAGCGAAACTTTTTGTTGCGTTCCCCACAGACGGCGCCAATGTTGTGATCTAACCTGACGGGAAAGTAGGACGAGCAAGAGGGTCTTCTTGATCAGCAAAGGGCACTAGGATTGCTTCTGGGTCCTGAGCTCCGGCGGTGGTGGTGTGCACCTGCAAGCACTCCGACGCCCAAGTCAGTGAGTGTATTAGGGTTTGTATGTGCTGTAATATATCTTACGTACCTTGCATGGTGCATTATGATAGTATTTATAGAGTGAGGTAAATGACCTAAATGCGGTCCGTATTGGGCCAGGATCTGTGCCTGGGCCCAATCCTCATCAACTGGGTCTTGATAATAGGTCGCGCCCAACTTACCGGGATGCTGGCGGTAATTGGTGGCTACTACCCTACATGTAAGCGTCTATCCGAGATGCCATTATTTTGGTCCACAACACTTTCAAAAGAATCAAATAATTCATAAATTTGAAAAATTCATTTTCATTTTTAAAGTAAAAAACACCTTATTTTTCAAGTGTATAGTACACGATTACTAGAAAAAATTTCGCAAGTTTGAAAATACAAAAAATTAAGTAAATGAAGTTAGAAACATCATGGTGACCAACACATTGTTTCAAAAAAAATACCATAATTTAGAAATTTTAAAAATACATCTTCATATTTAAAAAACTAAAAAACACCCTATTTTTTAAGTGTGTAGGTTAGGATTTCTAAAAACAATTGTTGTAATTTTAAAAATTTTTAAAATTATGTAAATTAAGCTAGAAACTTCATCATGAACAATACATTATTTTCAAAATAATAAAATAATTTCATAAATTTAAAACATTGGTTTTAATTTTAAAAGTAAAAACACCCTATTTTTCAAGTGTATAGTACTCGGTTACTAGAAAAAATTTTGCAATTTTAAAAATATTAAAAATTAAGTAAATTAAGCTAGAAACTTCATAGTTACCAAAACATTGATTCAAAAAAATCAAATAATTTAATAAATTTAAAAATTACTTTCATATTTAATAAATTAAAAAACACCATATTTTTCAAGTGTGTAGGACACGATTTCTAGAAACAAATGTTGCAAGTTTAAAAATATAAAAATTATGTAAATTAAGCTAGAAACTTCATCATGAAAAATACATTGTTTAAAAAAGAAAAAAATAATTTCCTAAACTTAAAAAATGTATTTTACTTTTTAATGTAAAAAATTACCATATATTTCAAGTGTATAGTACACGATAACTAGAAAAAATTTCACAATTTTAAAAGTATTAAAAATTAAATAAATTAAGCTAGAAACTTCATGGTGAACAATGCATTATTTTCATAAAAGTTAAAATATTTTAATAAATTTAAAATACGTTTTCTTTTTTAATGTAAAAAACACCCTATTTTTCAAGTGTGTATGTAGGACACGATTTTTAGAAACAATTGTTGCAATTTTTAAAATATAAAAATTGATGTAAACATGGTGAAAAATTTATGGCTTTCAAAAGAATCAAATAATTTCATAAATTTGAAATTTTCATTTTTATTTGTAAAGTAAAAAACATTTTATTTTTCAAGTTTATAGTACACGATTACAAAAAAAAATTTCGCAAGTTTGAAAATACAAAAATTAAGTAAATGAAGTTAGAAACATCATGGTGACCAACACATTTTTTAAAAAAAATATCATAATTAAGAAATTTTAAAAATAAATTTTCATATTTAAAAAACTAAAAAACACCCTATTTTTTAAGTGTGTAGGATAGGATTTCTAGAAACAAATTGTTGTAATTTTAAAAATTATGTAAATTAAGTTAGAAACTTCATGGTGAACAATACATTGTTTTCAAAAGAATAAAATAATTTCATAAATTTAAAACATTCGTTTTAATTTTGAAATTAAAATATTTTTCATGTGTACAGTACACGATTACTAGAAAAAATTTTGCAGTTTTAAAAATATTAAAAATTAAGTAAATTAAGCTAGAAACTTCATAGTTACCAACACATTGATTTAAAAAAATTAAAAATTTTAATAAATTTTAAAAATACATTTTCATATTTAATAAATTTAAAAACACCTTATTTTTCAAGTGTGTAGGACACGATTTCTAGCAACAATTGTTGCAAATTTAAAAATATAAAAATTATGTAAATTAAGCTAGAAATTTCATCGTGAACAATACATTGTTTAAAAAATAAAAAAAATAATTTCCTAAACTTAAAAAATGTATTTTCATTTTTAAAGTAAAAAACACCTTATATTCAAGTGTATAGTGCGATTACTAGAAAAAATTCCGCAATTTTAAAAGTATTAAAAATTAAATAAATTAAGCTAGAAACTTCATGGTGAACAATGCATTATTTTCATAAAAGTTAAAATATTTTAATAAATTTAAAAACATGTTTTCTTTTTTAATGTAAAGTACACCCTAATTTTCAAGTATGTAGTACACGATTTCTACAAACAATTGTTGCAATTTTAAAAATATAAAAATTGATGTAAACATGGTGAAAAATACATGGCTTTCAAAAGAATCAAATAATTTCATAAATTTGAAAAATTCATTTTTATTTTTAAAGTAAAAAACACTTTATTTTTCAAGTGTATAACACGATTACTAGGAAAAATTTCGCAAGTTTGAAAATACAAAAAATTAAGTAAATGAAGTTAGAAACATCATGGTGACCAACACATTGTTTCAAAAAAAATATCATAATTTAAGAAATTTTAAAAATACATTTTCATATTTAATAAACTAAAAAGCACCCTATTTTTTAAGTGTGTAGGATTGGATTTCTAAAAACAATTGTTGTAATTTTAAAAATTTTAAAAATTATGTAAATTAAGTTAGAAACTTCATAGTGAACAATACATTGTTTTCAATAATTGTCACTCCAATAATTTAGGGGAGGCATGACTCATTTGAAAGTCCCCTCTTCCAGAATTTAGGAGAGTGATATTGTCACTCTAATAATTGATATTGTCACTCATTTTTTCTCTTCTCCTTTGTAAAAAAATAAAACAAGATTGAATTAAAATTTTTAAATGAGAGTTACAATATCAATATAGGTGTAGCAATATCAGTTCTTCAAAATTTATGGTAGTTTTCATTGTTGTTGTTGACTGTTGAGCAGTAGAAAGTTGGAACTCAAATTCTCTCATTTTCGCAGTTCACCTATCATTGCTTATCACCTTAAACAACTCAAAGCATAGATATAAGGGATACTTCAAGTCGCATTTCCCTCACTGTTGAAATGAATATAAACATATTTAGTTTATAAATAAATAACTAAATAAATAAATAAACAAACCTACTCGGGTAGGTGATGGATTTACAAGCATTAACTCCTATAAATAAATGAAAATTTGATCTGATTTGATACTTGAGGGATTGTTAAACGATGTGTTATTTCTTTGACATCGCTTTTTCAAGAAAAATAAATTATAAATGTGTTGATAATAGTTTGGTTAATACAACTTAAGAATACTTGAAAACGCAAGCGTAACAGGGTCCATAGCTCAGTGGTAGAGCATTTGACTGCAGATCAAGAGGTCACCGGTTCGAACCCGGTTGGGCCCTTTTAATCCTTTATTTTTTAGTTTTTTTTTGTTTGGTCAAACTTTTGTTTTTTGTTTAGGTATATAGTTTTCTAAACGGGCCACAAATATTTGTACAATCCACAGGTCATCTTTAATGGGCTCACTAGTCTCTACCCCCATCCTACTTGTCTTTGTACTCACATGAAAAATTCTCTATACTTGTCTTGTGCTTATGCCATTGTGAATAGCAATTTTAAGTAATGTTTGTTCTAGTTTTTTTTTTTTCTCTTTCTTTTATAAATAAAAGTTGAATCAAATAATATTTGTGACAAATTTATTAAATTATAAGCTGGTTTTTTTTTTATAAAATGCAAAAAATTGGCCTTTAAACCAAAAGCTAGAAATATGAGCTTTTAAAAACAAAACTAGCTTATTTCGTGGGTCCATCGTAATTAAAACTCGAGATCTTAAATATCTTTTTCTTCTCTCTTCGTAAAAATTGCAATTCGCTAAAACCTTCAAAGTTTTCTTCTTGTTTATGAATTATCCATTTTAATCTAATATTTATGAATTTTATGATTATTTAAAGTTTTACATATTCAAAAAAATTTAATATTAAATTATTATTTTGGTAAATTTATACTGTATTTAGATTTAAAAATATATATATATTAAGTTTTATCAAAGATTTTTTTATTGCAACTTTCATTTTAAAAAATTTATATTGTTAAATTATTTTTTTATACCAAATGAATGTTACAACTAATGATAAGTAACTTTAAAAAGTTGACACAAAATACTTTTATGAAATAAATAGCTTTTTACTCATAAGTAGCGTATAAAGTAAAAAAATAATAAAATTGTGAAACAAGTTTCAACTTTTTTTAAAGCTCTTATTTCTAACTTTCGTTTAAAAGCGCCTTATAAACCAAAAATAAACCAGACCAAATGAAGCCTCAATCTTCATCCTCATATTCTCTATGTAATTATATCCTCGTACCCGTACTCAAGACTCACTTATATTGATAATTAAAAAAACTAAATTAATAAAAAGAAATTAGTTTTTTTTGGATAAACTGATAAAAAATTCATTGATTAATTAATTAATTAATTAAACTACACAAATCTTATTGAAAATTAATCTTAAAATATCTACACATTATAATAAAACATAAAAACTTAATTATCGAAAATATGTATTAACAAACTTTAAATTAGAAAGTAAACAGATATAGTCTATAGTTCTAATATTTTGTGTCTTAAATTTAAGAATTAACAATTACACTTTTTTATTTTTAGATTAATAATATACCTAATAAAATATTGTAACACCCCAAAATTTTAATCCTAAGAGTTAGCCCAAGTTACCCCAAAACTTTCATCACTTTGACTTTCTCATGGTCAGCACTATGCTTCCTCAACGCTTGTGAAGGGCTCTATAATAATATCTATGGTGAGAATATGGATAATAAAGTTGGCATAATCATTGGAGCTTCTTCTGCCATTGGAGAGGCAAGTTCTTACTCTATGTTCTTCAATCTTCATTTATTAGTTTCCATCATTTTTTAATTAAATTGAAGTTAAAGTCACGTTGTAGTTATTCTTCCATTATGTTATATGTGGCTAGATTTGGTTAGGTTATTGGTAATTGAAATGATGGTCAAATGCAATTTTAGTGGCTACTCCAATTGTATGTCATAATAATAACAATAATAATAATGAGACTAGGAACTAAAATGACAGTTTTATGAATTTAGAATTTGAAATGAGTTGTTGAACTCACCACCCTTTTCCACCTACTACTCTCTCATATGACAAACACACTTTCACTCTCTTTAAACATATCATCGCTTCCATTCTTTTCCTTTCCATCTTGCTACTTCAGCACCACCAACCTTTCTCTCCATGTTTCTCCACTCCACTTTTATCCTTGCATGCAAGTGGTTCTCCACCATCACTACCATCATCTCATCAACATTGTGGGTTTTGGTTGGCTAGGGATTGAAGTAAAAGGGGCTAATTGGAGTTGAAGATCAGGGTAATTAAGGGTTCAATTGCAGAAATTTGAGCTGGAGATTTGAAGGTCGTAAGCTTTAGTACAAATTTGGGGTTGCGGAATTGAGGTAACCCAAAGTTCTAAACCTCACTTAGATTGAGTCTAAGTCTAGGGACATTGAAATTCTTGTTATGTATGATAAATGGATTGTGTGGAATTATAAATGTCATGAATGATTTATGTTGTATGTGGAATCTTGAAATAAATTCATGGTATAATTGAGATTTGGATGTTGTCCTGTTGTAGCATAATTTTGAGTGCACTTTGTCAATTTGTATCTTTGGTTCTCTTAATTGGATGAGCTTGAAATTTTGTATGGTGATAGTGTTGTATGTCTAGAATCACAGGTATTAATTTCATTATTTTTGGGAAACTATAGAAGTTTTGGTGAATTTTTTAATGAATTGTGTTCATGTTGAGATAACTATCGAATCCGAAAATGAAGTGTGAATTTCGGGAGTACCTTTATCTCGGGTCACTTGGAATTTTGAGGTGAAACTTTTTTTGGTGATACCTGGATATGTTACATACCTTATGTCAAAGTTTCATAATTTTTGGATCAAGGGTTAATTCTGTGTGAATTTTCGAAGATGTTGTGCCGGGATTATGCTCTATTAAGCAAAATCTTTTCATAGAGTATGTTAAGATGGTCCAAAAATTGGGTAAAAATATATTTTGAGTAGCTTAAATATATGGGTTAAGGACTGGATATTTTGGTTTAAGACAAAGCTAGTTTGTTTTTTAAAAAAAAAAAACGCATTTTTCATAGCTATGTGAGTTAAGACAAAAATCAATTTGTAGTTGTTCTAAATTGGTGGTGAATTAAGCATGATCCCATGACCATTTATGTGCATTGTATGTGAAAGTGATGTGTTGAGTGTTGTTAGAAGTGTGTTAGAGTAGTACAAAAACACGTATAGATTGGAGATTTTCCTTGAAAATGTGGTTGTTGGAAGTTAGTGTGAAATTGTGGGGAAAATTTGAGTTTTTGAACAAGGTTAATTTTTCTTATTTTAGTTCTTGAAAGGGATATTCTTATGCTATAAATGTTTAATGAAGGTATGATTTACTTGTTTAGGCTTAAGATTAGATGAGATTATTGTATACTTAACTAATTGTATGAGTTCTTTGGGTTTGCTTACAACCATTTGTATGATAATAACCAATTTCAACATGATTAAACTTCTGATTGGTTAAACTAATTAGAACTTATTCAACTATGACATGAACACAAACAGCATGTAGGATTACTCTTCCAAATAAGAGCTAACCTGAAAATAAGGTCCCTTCCAGATAAGGCGTTCTTGGCCCTTCTAGATAAGGGTGAAACGGCAGTTGCGTAGGTGGGGGCACTCACCCGCGTACAGCAAGCTCAAACGGTGTTTGCTGCCTACACTTCAGCGCGGTTTCCACGTGCACTGGATTTTATATAAGACTTAACAAAGATATATATGTTCAGTTAAGGGATTAGTGAATTATTTATGAATGATACGAATATTGTTTACTTGTGTGCTTGACTTGAGACTTGTATTCACGTATTCATGCATATGTGGGAATTTTTCCTATTTAACGGGCTGCTCACTAAAAAGTATTTTTATAGATTGAGGTTACTCAGTCATATGTAATCCATATAACTGACGGTCTCAATGATGCAGGTACAGACGACGGATACAACTAGGGAGCCTGGAGTGCTTGATTCCACTTAGCTAACAGTGGTTTTGTATCTAGGTAGTGAAAATTTAGTAGGTTTCCTAGTCTCACTACTTTGGACTGTATTACTTTTGAGATTATGTACACACAAACTTATTTTGTATGCAGGACGTTGTATCTTTCTATTATGAGTCATGAGACGTTATGACTTATCTTTTGTTAAACTTTATGTATGCTTATGAAGATGAAAAAAACCTTTTGTAAATTAATTAAGTTACTATGGATAGTACTTTAAATGTTTAAAAAGATTTTTGTTAAGTTACTGATTGTTTAAAAAAAAACTACTCTTATTTTTGCAATAGTGTAACAAATATAATTAACTATATATATAATTATTTAAAAAATTATATTAATTTATGTGTGTATATATGTAGTGGAGACATGGGGTGGAGTGAGTAGGATAGTACTCCTATTGGGACCTAATCTCATTAAATTTTGTGGATAAATATCCATACTAGAATCTATATTATTTGAGTGGATATTTACTTTACTTATTGTAGGTATTTTTTGTAAGTACTCTTTAAATGAGTTAAAGGGAGCTACTATGTGCGCCCTTTTCTCTTCACTGCGCACCACACCAAATATTTTTTTTTCTAATTTTGACCTTCACTCGGACAATAGTGTTCGACTGAAGGTTTTTTATTTTTTGGAGGCATGAATAATACGAATGATAGTGTCCGTACTGAAACAAAACATAACGTCCGAATGGTAACTTAAAAATATCCAAACGGACAATAGTGTCTGAGCAAAGGTTTTTTGGAGGCATGAATAATACGGATGATAGTGTCCGTACTGAAACAAAACTTAACGTCCAAATGGTAACTTAAAAATATCCAAATATGAAAGATACACCGTAGTTAAAAGATACACAATAATACAAACATTATGATCCGTATAATAACTTATTAATTTTTTATCCAGTTAAACAGACGTTAATGTCCGTAATATAACATTCAACACGAACACTAATATCCGTATTTTAACGCATTATAATTTTACGCAGATAAACGGACGTTAGTGTCCGTATAACAAAAAGCAATACAAACACTAACATCCGAAGCTAAACTTATCAATCAATTTAAAACTATACGGACGTTAGTGTCCGTAGCGAAGTAATTTTAAGTCAACATACGGACATTAATGTCCGAGCGTAACTTGCGCATATATTAAGTAACAAAACGGACATTAATGTCCGTGCGAAGAACAAAATTGGAAAAAAAATAGCATTGTGTGGTGCGCAAGATGATGGTGTGGTGCGCATAGTAGCTGCCTGAGTTAAATTGTCATCTCTAACATCAATGCTTTCCAATTTTTCCAAAAAAAAAAAATTGATTTCAAATTTTAATAGAAAAAATAAACCCGAAAAATTTCAATAGAAAAAAATTGACCAAAAAAAAGAAGAAAATAATATATTGTATTTGTGTATTTGCTTCTGCAACAACACCTATTATTTTTTTATTTTTTTTAAATATCAGGCATTATCATATTTTCAGTTCATAGAAAAGTATATTAATTGGGATTGAATTCAGATATTTATATATGCGTGTCTTTATATGATTATCAACTGAACTATGATACTAAAACAGGTATCATCACATATTTGTGTAAAATATACAAAAAAAAAAAAAAATCTTAAAGAATAAATATAAATTATAATCTCAAAAAGATTTTTGTAATAAAAGAAACGGAGTAGAGCCGTAGAGGCAGAGTGGGTGAAATTTGCCCCAAAAAAAAGAAAAAAGGAAACTAAGGCCAAACACACTCTTTCTGCTTACCTCCTTAGCAAGTGGACACACGGCAGCTCCTTTACCACAAAAGAAAAATAATACCAGGTCTTTTTCTAAAAGTGGAAAGATAAACATATAATGCGAAGACATATTTATATTTGTGCAACCAGGTATAGTCAACCAAACAGTAAGCACGATGT
Source organism: Cyamopsis tetragonoloba (assembly GCA_037177725.1). Taxonomy (NCBI): domain Eukaryota; kingdom Viridiplantae; phylum Streptophyta; class Magnoliopsida; order Fabales; family Fabaceae; genus Cyamopsis; species Cyamopsis tetragonoloba. Next base: position 54,268,047 of record CM074125.1, read on the forward strand.
ATCATATTTTATTTTAGGTTGTTGTTACTCTAATTTTTTTTATTGTCACTTACTTTTTAAAATAGAGTAAATAGTATTTTAGGGTTTGTTTGATTTTTTGTTTTGAAAATAGTTTTTTTTGTTTTTAAAAACAGAAAATTAAAAAACTCGTTTGGCAGTCGAGTTTTAAAAAATAATTTTCGAGAACAGTTTTTGTTTTTCAGTATTTAAAAACCAAAATATGAAAACATCTTAAACTTTGGTTTGTTTTATGAATTTACACACAAATTTGTATTAAAAACTCATCTTACTTTTTTTTAAAATTGTTTCTGAAAACTATTTTATAATACAATTTTTAAAAACTAAAAACCAAAACTATTTCAAACATGCCCTTAATCTCTAACTTTATTAGGTTAATTTTTGATTTTCACTCTCATTTGTTATTTTGGTCATTGACTTCATGAGAATAAGATATTTTAGTCCTCACTCTTTTATAAAAATAATTATTTTAGTCCCTGATTTTCACTCTCGGCGACCATTTTAATCTCTAAACCTATGAACTAAAATGACCGATGATAATGAAAGTCATAGACTAAAATGTCTGATTTGAGTGAAAGTCGGGCACTAAAATAAAAGTTATTATAAGTTGGGGACTAAAATAACAGATGAAAGTGAAAATCAGAAGATTAAATTAATCGTTCATATAAGTCAAGAACTAAAATGCCCTATCACTACAAAGTCAACGACTAAAATGACTCAATATAATATAATGGTTATTTAATTAGCTTTATATTCTCTATTAATTCTTTATCCAAATAATAATAATCGAGTAAAACATTTTAGTTTGTGAAATTATACGTGTTTTTCAATTTTATTTATGAAATTTAAGAAGACCTAATTTCTATCTCCATATTTCATTTTGATGCTTATGTTGGTTAATATTCTTTTGAAATGGGTTTAGAGTAAATTTTATGCTATCGTTAATATATGTTTTACTTATTAAAAAATAAAAGTTTTAATCATGACGTTATAATATTATTAATGAGTTTCATGTGATATATTAAGTAGCACTTGAGCCTTTATCTAGGATAAATTGGATTTTTTAAAACAAAATTTAATTTTTTAAAATCATTTTTTTTTAATTTTAAGAATTAAAATTAAAACAGAAAGACATTAGGAATCAAATTGTGACAAAGACAGATTAAAGTAACACTCTCTATACACAGTTAAATAATATTGTTAAATTAGGAAAGCAAAATTATTACGTGTAAGATAACATAAAATTAAGGGTCTTGATATACAGTGTTTTTAGGGTATTAGTTAAAGTTACTAAAAGTAAAAAAATAATTGTAAGATTATATTGTTCTGTCTCTCTTGGTAATACTAAAAACTACATATTCCAATATTTTTTTACTATATTTGAGTTTTTAAATAGTGCTCTTAGGTAAAACACTAAATATCATTTGTCTAAAATTAAACTATTATGATTTATGTACCAAAAAAAATATGATTTATTCAAATTAAAAAATATCGTTTTACTAAATGAATTGTAAATTATATTAATTAATAATTATTATATACAAATGATTTTCACAAAATAAAAATAAAATTTAAAACGAAAACATCACAAGAATCAGGGTGGCACTATTGTTATACACCAGTTTCATCTCAAATTTTACAAAACGGGCAATTTTAGGTAGTGTTTGACCCAGAATTTTTTTACTTCTCTTCTTCTTATTAGTAAAAGCTGACTCAAATAGCATTTGTGATAAACCTCTTACATTATAAGCTTTTTTTTCATTTTACAAAATGTAAGGAGATGATTTAGCTTTTAAAAAAAATTGGCTTATTTTGTGGGCTCATCATAATAAACACATGAATATCTTAATTAACACATAAAATCTTAGATACATTTTTCTTCTCTTTTCGTAAAACTAGCAATTCGTTAAAATCTTTAAAGTTTTCTTCTCATTTATGAATTATGCATTTCACTTTAATATTTATAAATTTTATAATTATTTAAAATTTTACATATTCAACAATTTTTAATATTTAATTATTAGTTTGGTAAATTTATAATGTGTTTAGTTTTTTTTTTATAAAAATAAAAATATTGAATTTTATCTAAGAATATTTTTTTATTGAAACTTTCATTTAATAAAATTATATTGTTAAATTATTTTTTAAGTGAAATAAATATGGCAATTAGTGATGAGTAAAAGTTAACACAAAACACTTTTATAAAATAAATAGTTTCTTACTTATAAGCACTTTATAAAGTAAAAGATAATAGAACTGTCAAACAGTTTTTATTTTTTTTTTAAAGTTCTTATTTTTAACTCTTACAAAGTTACTTATAAGCTAAAAATAAGTTGATCAAACGAAGCCTAAGTCCCCCGTCACTAATTTGGATGAAAACCTTCACTAATTCAAATAGATTCCGTCACAAATTTAGATAAAAATCGTCACTAATTTAATAAAAGCTAATAAAAGAATTAAAACGACATATTTTCCGAACTTAAAAAGACCAAAACTGCTTATTTAAAAATTGAAGGACTAAATTCATACAAAATGTAAAAGTAGGGGACAAAAAACATAATGAAGTTTTTTTTAAAAAAAAAAAATTGTCCTTTAACCAGATTTTAATTTTTAGGCAAAACTAAATTTTAATTTTAAATTAAAACCAAATTAAAATTTTTGGATTCTGCCGAGAGTTTGTAGTTCAAGTGGCATAAGGAGGAGCTCATTGAGCTGAAGGTGTGAGGTTCAATCCGGGTATAACTAGGAGTAGATTTAAGAGTAGTGTAGTGTGTGAGTGTGTGTGTTTGGCCGATAAAAAAAAAATTTGGATTCCAGTCATGTAATTTAGTTGGTGTATACATGAGGACATGCATGTGTGGGTATGAAATTTGATCCCAGTTATACAATTTTCCTATAAATTTTTTTTTATTAAAACAATTTGAATTTTAAAAAATCAAAATAAAATTTTTGCAAAGAAAAAACATTTTAATCTAAAATTTAAAACGAAAACATCGCAAGAACCGTAGGATTATCACATAATCTCGGAGCGAAGGTGCTCGTGTGAGTCGTGTCCCTTGAGGGATCACAAGAGAGCGCCACGTAGCGGTTTCTGAAAAGTGAGATGCCACGTAGGCAGAAAACAGTACCACGAGGCGAGACTCTCCTGCGGGGGTAACCGGATGAAGAGGCTGTTTCCACTGCCACGCAATCTATGGGGTCCACATGTGACAGCTGGCGACGCTTTTACGGAATGAAAAACTAAGGCGTGGAGTTTGTGGTTGAGATTTCACTTGAACGGAAAAGCTCCAAAAAAATATTGGTAATAAAAAAATTGAAAAAGAGAGCCTCCCAAAAAAAAAATAGGAAAAGTGCAAGGGGGTGGGCGTTAGTACCACCAGCCACTAAATTCTCGCCACTTGTCACAATCCCTCGCAGTTTTACTCTTCCACCCTTTGGCAGCCTCAAATTAAAACGACCCCTTCGTAAAAATATGAAAATAAAAATAAAAAATAAAAATTCTGGAGAAATTGTAGTGGCTGAGATTGCTTCTTATTGTTGAACAGTTGGGTGTGGATGCTTCAGTTGCCTGTCGTAGTTGTAGTTGTAGTTGTAAGTCTCCATTCTCCTTCAGTTGCTGCTGCTGCTGCTACTTCATCTTCTTTCTTCTTCCAATTTGATTCTCCCTGAGATCGGAAAACTCAGATTCGCCATTGCTGGAAATGAATCCTCCGGCGAGTGTTCGGTGAGTTCCTCCGCTTCATATGCATGACGGCACCTGCAAACTTCTTGTTCACCATGGCTTCTTTTCGAGGTAATTTTTGCGTTCCGTTTTCTCTTTTTATCATAAAATAGTTTATTAGATTATAGTTTATAGTTTCCCCTTTTTGGTTTGGTCCTCCTTCTATTTGGTTTCCGAGAAATTTTAATCAGCAGAAACTGCAAAACGATTAATTCAGCATATTTTCGTTCTTTACTCTTCATCAAATAACTTCTCGGATTTGAATTTATCAGGTCCGTTGAGTTGAACTCTGCTTGCTTTTTGATTAATTTTACTCGGTAACCAAATAGGAGAATGGAAATTGCAGTGATGTTTTTGGTGACGGATAAAGTACTTTTGAAGCGAAATTTGAACTTAGAACCTACTAGCTAGAAGTGATGTTATCTACTAATTACTAATTATAGTTGTTTCCGCCTTTGAAAGGTTTTGGCGCTGTGGAGTTCGTTTTGGTGAGGATTCTGATTAAAGAGTTTTCTTTTATTCTTTCGGGAAGCATCTCTGTCTCTCTCTCTCTTGCGGTGGATTCTTAAAATTTATCAAATCCTTTTCTCGCCATTTCTTATCTCGATTGATTATATTGTTACATGTGACTTGATGAATTGGCATGGATTTATTTTTAACTGCTGATACCAAACAGAGACGGATCTCTACCTATTGTTCTCGCTTTCTGTTTCTTTTGCAGTAGCATCACCTTATCATCAGCTCCGGTTTACTTTCACCACAACGGCTTTAGTAGTTGCTGTGTTCCATGTCACAGAAACCGAAAGGAGATACCCCTTTTATCCACTTCTTGTCAGGGAAGATCTGAAGCAGCGTTAGCTGCATACGTCCTGTAATGGACGCATACTCCTCTGGGGAAGAAGTGGTTGTGAAGGTTAGTTTACTGTGATAGATAGATATATAGATAGATGGGGTCATGGGGAAGCTTTGATTTCTCGAAAGGGGGTCAATAAAGTTTAGTAGTATCTTTATCTGAGTTGATGACTGGCTATTCCAGACAAGAAAACCATATACAATCACAAAGCAAAGAGAGCGATGGACTGAGGAGGAACATAATAGATTTCTAGAGGCCCTGAAGCTATATGGGCGAGCATGGCAGCGCATAGAAGGCAATCTTCTTTTTCACCATATTTCATTTTCTTTCATTTCTTCAGATGCATAAATTCTTATTGGTTTTCTAACTAATCTTGATATCCAGCACTCAAAATTCTGAAATATCCTAATTAGGAAATGACATGAAATCATGAACTGCTCTCTTTATTTGATCAAATCTTAATTGGAACTCTCTTTTTTCTCTTGTCCCCCTCCCCATCTTTTTTAGTGTTTTACTTCTGTAGTTCTGTTGCGCAGAGCATATAGGAACAAAGACTGCCGTGCAGATCAGAAGCCATGCACAGAAATTCTTTTCAAAGGTTGTCCTTCGGTACCTTGTCACCCTGGATTATAATTATTATAAAATGAAAGTTTTGGTTCTTTATTTGAAATTATGCTTTGTTTTGACATGTGGATGGTTTATTAACCAGTTTGGTTTCTTTGTTTGATTCACTTTAATCAGTAAAATTTCCAATGTACAAAACAGTGTTGTATCAGAACTGGTGGATTCCAAACTATATTAGGATCTCAAATTAAAGATATTAAAAATTCTAAAATAATGATAAACTTTCTTGTTGGAATTCAAAGGCAGTAGAAACCATAGTGCTTCTTCTATGTTGGAAAAGCATAGATATTTTGTTGAGAAAATTGTCAGCACCTGCTATGGTGGCTTGTCTGGACTCTGGATGATTTCAAATGATGATGGATGATTCTGGATGCATCCAATGTTGGATTGAGAAAATTAAATTAATTTATATAGATGGAATTGAAATCCAGCAAAATGAACAATAAATAGTAGAGAAAAAGATATGCAGCAATGACAGTGCTCTGTAATATCGCTGTAAGGTTGTGCTTGGTTTGTGTTTGTTTTCATTTTAGTTATGTTTTTACGGAAAATTACAAAAGTACCACCTTATTTGCAACTTCTTTGGGCAAATTCTTGAAAATAGAAAAACAAGTGAAAAAATATAGAACACTTGTAGTGAAACATATCAACAGAAAATGAAAACAGAAAAAAAAATAAAAAATCCCCGAATGCTAAATCGTGTTTATTATTTGTTAAAAATGATTAATTAAAGTTTTTTTTTTTATTTATTAGCTGATGGAGAATGAGATAAATATGATACTCCTTAACAAAGCCATTTGATCTGTCTGGAAAGTGAGAATCTCGTACACCAAACCAGAACAGTAAGTCTTCTACTATTGTAGGCTAAGCACGCTTGTTGGAGGTGGGCTTCGTGCAGGGGAAACACTTAGATGCTCAAGTCAGTAGAAATATTTGCAGATTAATAGCTTAGGGAGAAAGGTGTGTGTATCTAGGTGATATTGGGGTATTTACAGGTGCCACTTATGACTGTACATGGACCTCGGGCGATACCAGTACCCCATGCTTCTCAGCAAAAACACATAGTACTTTCTAGTAATTGCGCTTGTCACAACTTGGAACACGCATAGTCTTTCCCCATGAAATATATAGGGACCTGAAATGAGGCAATAATTAACTAGATTGAATCACTGATAGATTTGGCCCCTTATTCTGAAACCCTTGCTGATGCTGAAACTATGGTACATTCCCTGCAATTACTGAGGTCTGAGAATGCTAAAATGTGCTTGAACTTTCAGTAGCTTTAATGAAGAAAAATGTGAGATATATAACTACAGTATTAGGTATTCAAGAGATTAGTTTCTTCTGACGCATATATGATTTCTGTTTTAGGTTCAAGTCAATAACTGTTTGAAATTGAGTTTTCACATTGAACCCCTTTATACAGAAACAAAACTTGTTTTAAGGAAGAAAAAATTGATAAAAGACAAGGGGGGCTGGTTTGGCCAAGTAGTCAACTTGACTGCTTAGTCAAGCCAGTCCCCCTTTTTTTTTGTTGAATTGTACTGGTGTATTTGTACCAATTGTCACATAGATAGAACCACACATCAAAGAAAAATATTTATAGATTTGGAGAACCTGATACTTCTGTCAGTTGTTGAAAAAGATACACTTTCTGTAGATATATTCAACAATATTACTGACTTGAATGAGATTTCATTTTATTGTTAAAAATGAGCAAATGACTTTTAATTAAACACATGATCTCAATTTTGGAATCCGTGTGTTACGTTCAAAAAGAGAAACTTTTTGGAATGCCTTTATTGAATGTTTATTTGATCAACAATGGCAGAAAGAATTTATCAAGGGATACTATAATTTGCTTAAACATAGCTTTTTGTTATAATGTTGTTAACTTTTGGAAGTGACAGTGAACCACCACTGATTCTGACTGCTTCAATCAAAGGCTATCGGTATTCATAAGGGAAAAGTTCAATTTACCCCCTCCAACTTAAGGTCATTTGCACTTTGATCTTGAAACTTGAGAAATGTGAAAAATTCCCAAACTTTCTGAAGTGTGTGATTCTTTCCTTCTATTTGATTTTCTGTCCAGCCACTAATGAAAAGTGGCAAACTGAAGTTAAGTAGGTTTGTTTGTACCAAATTTACCCTTAAGTGATCTTACTCACCAAGCATGTGATGGTCTCCTTCCTTACCAAACACCATGAAACCACCGCATGAAAAGCCTAAAACTATTCTTAATATTTCTTGACATCTAATCCTAAACCATAATCGGCTCCCAAAGCTATGAGAGCCGTCTAGGGAGTTAATAAGTAGGTGCAATTTGGGAAGCTATACCTTCCATTTCCATAGCCAATACACCTCCTACCTAGACTCCTTTTGTCCTTGAAGTTTATCACTGCAAGGGGCAATGGGCTGATTTCCATTAGTTGAGGGAGTTATAGTTAGTGATTTTTAGTTATCATTCTTACAGAATTTGGATGAGATAGGATATAAATAGATAAGGATAGAAAACAAGGGGTATTCTATTCAGTGAAAGGTTTTTTTATTTTTTTGAGGGGAGATCTCGAGCTTTCAAAATCTTCAGAGCATACTTGTATTCGTTCTTTGTCATTAAACATTGTTTTTATTTCTATAATTTGTTCCAGTTCTATCAACTAGAGACTCTCTAGTCCTGTCTGAACACTGCAGTTCCAAATCTTGAAAACACAACCTTCAGTTGAAGAGCTAAAACTCTCAACATACCTAGGGAACCTTGTATTTTTGTGGTCATTCTTCCTTTGTTGTTTCTCCTTCTTAGTTGCACCTAGGGTTTTTTGGACATTCTAAATGGTGGATTCAAATGGTGTTAGGATGAAGGATAAGATCATGTGCTTCAGGCCTGATCAGGCCCCAAAAGAGCCAATGTGACTTTGGCATGCCACTTCCTATTGGTGGTCAGACAAGAAATCAAATCAAAGGAATAAATTGCATAATCTAAAAATTTGAGGATTGCCTCTCATACTTTTGAAGTTTCAGGACCAAAGTGTACAATTGTACATGACCCTGAGTTGGAAGAGGTAAATTAGATTTTTCTTTATTTATAATTGTTTGGTTACATACCAAATGAAAATCAGTCAACCTCTTTTACTACCCAAATAACACTTTATTTTATAAATTGTATAAAAGAAAAAAAAAAATTGCTCTTCTAGGAGTGTTTGTAAATCATGTTTGTCTTTTTTATCATGTTGCCTTGAAGTCAGTGAAGAGTTGATTGGATGCATCTTGTATAAGTCTGCATTTTTTGTTACATTTTACTAATCTTTTCTTTGTAATAGCACAATAATGTAAGAATTGGTCATTGAATCTGGTGCTTAGTTGCTGACAATTCCACTTTGTTCCAGTTTCAAGCTTCAAGCAATTTGAATTTTGAGCGGTGCCCATAATTTACTTTTATGGGGTTTAGTTGACAATTTCCAGTATTGCAGTACAGCTTGAGAGTGTTGGGAGGAAAGACTGGACAGGAGAACTTTTATGCTTGATTTGATTTTTAAAATAGCAAGCCCTTTAAAGGATTGAACCTTCAACTTAGATGAATTTCCAATAGGGTTGTGCTTCTCACTCTAATACCTTCACTTGCTTTTCCAAGGCATTGCTAGCTCTATATTCCCTCATATTCACTTTTACATTCTTCTTCTTGACCTGTATGAAGTTTGATCTAATAATTTCTTAGAAAGAGAAATGCCTTTGCCCTTTTTTCTTCTGATCTATGACAGAGTTAGTTGATCTGTTTCTTTTCTGGTGAGTTGTCCTTTATGTTGCTCAACTAAATATGTATTTGTCTTTACCTACTTCTACTACTATTGGGGTAAGTCTGTGATACATCAACCTTAGTCGTTAATGTGGAGAAAATGAAAGGGAAATGATAACTTTCTTAAATTGATTCTAGGAAACGCTTTGACTGAAAATAGGTAACAGTTCCCAGTTCAGATTTTCAAACATTCAATTACAGGAGATGCTTCCTGTTGGAAAAATCTTTCCGCGGAAAGAATCAACTGCCTCAATTTTTTTACAGAAGAAAAAAATGGCTAAATGAAAATGACAGATTTTTAAGGAGAGAGATGTAGTGATGAGGTAACTCCTGGGCTAAGATCGAGTAATGATATTTGCACAAACTTACACTCATTTACACTTCAATGGAAGTCACCATAGTTTCACTGAAATTATTTTACTGGTTCGGACTGTGCACATGCCTCATATTCTGTGGTAGTATCTCTTCCAAACCAGTATTAGTAGTCATTTTTCATCTGTTTCATCAATCTTAAACTTGGAATGAGTGTAAATGCCATAGATTTAAATGCAATAAAAAGCACCAAAAGGGACAGTAGAGAAATATAATAGGTCTCAACCAACCTGTGCTGATAGATTTTTGAAAAAACTGATTTTAAAAAAAGAAATAAAGTTTCAAAACCATCAATGACTTGAGTTGCCAAGTAATGTCCAATGAGCTTGCTCAGAACCCTTGATTGTTTTATTTACTGATCATGGAAGTTATTTTTGGTCCACCAGAAAATATTATTATTATTATTAGGGTTTTTCTAACCTGTGAAATATTGCACATGTTAAGGAATCATAAGTAGAAAAAAGTTGTTGGGAAAAACAAAAATTTAATGTGATTGAGCTTGGCATGCAATTTATTATAATAATTATTATTATTATTATTTTGCTACTGAAAGTTTTATTTATTTATCTTTTTGTTTAGATTTCCGATGAGCATATTCATGTTTATGCACAAATAGACAGTGGTAGCCTCTGCAAAACACAGATGGTCATATTCTGATAGACAATGGGTTTGTTTGGATGAGCTTCCTGATAACTGCTTATAGGAGTAGAATTTGTTACATAAACATTAATGTCATAGCCAAATTTCAAAGATCAGTTTTTTACATTACATTACAACCAGTGCTTGACTAAATTCCATCTATGCAGTTGATTTGGGTGTTTTTTTTAATGCATTGAAATGTTAGTGTTGAATTTTTAAGAATTTTGTGATTGGTATTTTCAAAACTCAGCATATGAATTAATGCTCAAACTCTCCAATGAGGGCTTGTTAAATTTTTTTTTTTTTAATTTTTACTTTTTGTGAAACTTTCCTTCTGAGAATAGTAATACAATTTTTTTCTTTCAGTTGGAGAAAGAGGCTCTTGTAAAGGGTGTTCCAATGGGACAAGCTCTTGACATAGACATACCCCCTCCACGGCCCAAAAGAAAACCAACCAATCCTTATCCTCGCAAGACCAATGTTGGTGCCCCGACATTACACAGTGGAGCAAAGTATGGAAAATCTCCTGTCTCAGTCGCATCTGAACATGGTAAACAAGCACTGGACTTGGAGAAAGAACCGCTTCCAGAGGTTTATATTTATTTTTATATTCTATTTGTCAGGTGAATTTTCTGTTTTGGTCACCCTTAGTATGAATTCGTTCTGCTTGTTACTTATTTTGTTAGAAGCATAATCTTGACGAAAGACCGACGACTGTAGAAGAAAATAAGGATGAAGGCTTCTCAAAAGTGTTTCCTATTATCCAGGAGGCACCTTGCTCGTCTGTATCTTCCGCAAATAAGAATTCAACGTCAGTGCCACTGCGAAGTTCATGTGCGTTGAGGGAGTTTATACCTTTAGTGAAAGAGGTAATAGCTCGAGATGAAACGAACGAATCTTTTGTCACCACTGAGCTTGAAAATCAGAACTTGGAGACAGATGATGGCAAACACACACAAAAGACTAATGGCACTTGTATAGCCTCTAAGTTGGAGTCTGGTTCCAATTTGGTTCAAACTGAGAAAGCAGATGGTCTTAATTGTGAATTAACAATAGATGGGGTGCTAGGCAATCAGAATCAGAATTACCCAAGACATGTCTCTGTGCATGTAGTTGATGGGAACCTTGGAAATAGTACTGAAAATCCATCCCAAGATATGTTGTTTCGAGACTCCATAGTAAAGCCAATAGGAGGAGTTAATGGGCAACCTAATATTTTCATCAATTCTACTGCAACAAATACAAGTGAAAGCGAAAATAACACAGCACGGTCCTCTGTTCATCAATCACTTCCTCCTTGTCCTCCCTTCACACAACATAATCAGCATGATTACCAATCATTTCTTCACATGTCCTCCACATTTTCTAGTCTCATTGTGTCTACCTTGCTGCAAAATCCTGCAGCCCATGCCGCAGCAAGTTTTGCTGCTTCATTTTGGCCCTATGCAAATGCAGAAACTTCAGTAGATTCCCCTGCGTGCTCTCAAGGAGGCTTTCCACCTAGGCCAATTGGCCCACCTCCAACTGTGGCAGCTATTGCTGCCGCTACGGTAGCTGCTGCAACGGCATGGTGGGCAGCCCACGGACTGCTTCCTTTGTGTGCTCCACTCCATACTGCTTTTGCCTGTCCTACTGCATCAGCAACTGCAGTTCCATCAATGAATATTGGTGAAGCCACACCAAAGACAGATCAAGGAGAGATAACATTACAAAAGCCTCCTCTGCAAGATCAGATACCGGATCAAGAATACTCGGAAGCTCTGCAAGCTCAACATTCAGCTTCTAAGTCACCCGCCGCTTCTTCCTCTGAATCTGAGGAGAATGGAGAGGCCAAGTTAAAAACTTCATCAAAGACTGCTGATCTCGAGATGAACCAAGCAAATTCTGAGCACCTTGACTCCAACAAAATGAAGGGCAGAAAACAGGTCGACCGCTCCTCATGTGGTTCCAACACAACGTCTAGCAGTGAAGAGACTGAGCTACTAGAGAAGGATGAGAAAGAAAAAGAAGAGTCCAAGACACCTGATGCAAACCATTTAGCAACTGAGCCTAGTAATCGTCGTAGTAAAAGCATTAGCAACATTACTGATTCTTGGAAGGAGGTCTCTGAAGAGGTATCACAGTACATCTTATGAAGAATTTTTATGTAATGTATACATGTATTGTGTCTCATGATGCTGTTATTTACAGGGGCGACTCGCCTTTCATGCTCTATTCTCTAGAGAGGTGTTGCCGCAAAGCTTTTCACCTCCTCATGATTTAATGAATAAGGATCATCAGATGGACAATGTCAAGGATAACAAGCAAAACATAGACTACAAAGATGAAAACCCTGAAAGCAAAAAATGCAGTGCTGGATGTGATGAGGAGCGGAAGAACCTGCCATTTGTAGAAAATAACAAGGAGGAGGGACTGCTAACCATAGGTCTTGGACAGGGAAAGCTAAAGACTCGTCGAACCGGGTTCAAACCTTACAAAAGATGTTCGGTAGAGGCCAAGGAAAACACGATTGGAACAGCCTGCAACCAGGGTGAAGAGAAAGGTCCCAAGAGAGTACGCTTGGAAGGGGAGGCATCAATTTGACGCTTGATAGATGCATGCAATCACACAAAGGTGGTATCTAGTTTTGCCTATCATTCATTAGCCCTCTTATTCGGTGTTTGTATTGCTATCTTCTAATTTGCAGCTCACGAAACTTGTCGTGTAGGTGTGTGTACCATATTAAATTACTACATACGCTCTTGCTTTATTGGACTGATGTTACTGCAGTTAAAAACCCCGCTAAAATACTTAGATAAGAAACATTATGTACCGTTTGTGCACTGAACATTTAAGTAATTTATGATCTCCTTCATTCAGTTACTTTCCTCGTTTTTCTTGTAGTTGTGTGACATCTATTAACTATTTTCTTCTATTACATGAATAATAAATACACATAAAACACTTTTTATCATTGAAATAATTACCATATCTACAGAATATGAAGTAGTAATGATACCTTTTCAAAATGCAAAAATTAAACTAGTTTTATAATGATTTAACTTCTCTAAATTGAGAATATATGTAAAGTGAGAAAGTAAGAGTGAATTTACTATTTATTCAATATGAATCAAAATTTTAAGATATTATAATTCAAATCAACAATTAATATTATTTTCTCACTTCACATATATTCTTATTTTAGAGGAGCTAACTCTGTCTTGAAGTTACATTAAAGTTTTGGCTTTGTTAGCTAGGTTGCTCCCACATCACATGCCATAAAATGTTATTTTGCTCTCCGTTTTGTTTTGTTTGTTTTGGTTTGATTGCACCATACGAAGCTTCTCTAGTGGAACCTGTCCTTGCTTCGGGATCTTCATTTTGCTAGTCTCCACGTGACTTAATCTCATTCTTTTAATTTTTCACTTTAACTTAATCACAACTACTACTTTTAGTGAACGTCTAGTTTAGCTTATTCACTACTCTTTTCGTTTCTATTTATTTATCTATTTGAAGATAAAATATGTTTATTAAAGAATAAAATTATTAATTTTATTTTTATCAAATTAATTTTTAAAGTTTTCATATCATCATTTATCTCTTATTATTTAATTGATTTATTAGTGGAACATTAATTAGTACTTCATCAAACATAAAGGTAGAATAGATAAAATTGCAATTAATACTACCTTGAAAATATAAGTGAATATATAAATAAGAAGAAATTTTTTTCTTTCTGAACAGATGAAAAGAAATAGAGGAAGTATTAAAATTATAGTTTGCTTTGGATTAGAATTATTTTTTGACTAAAAAAATCATATTTGACAACCTTAAGTCAGGATTGACTCTGATATAAAACATAAATTTCATGAGAAACAACTTTTTGTTACTTCTACTTCTTTATAATCAATTATGAATTATATTTACACTACAAAATTTAGGTTTTGACAAAAATATCTATACATAATTCCCTCTTATAATCAATTTTTTGATCATAGTTTTCCAAACGTAAATTAATTACACTTGAAATCAGTTTTGCTTAGAATCAATTATGTTTTGGATCAGTCCCTTCCTTCTCAATTCCTTTGTTTCTCCCCCATTCCAAGCAACTCATTGAATTACTTTGTCTTCATATGATTGTTCCACACTTTTACTGTGGAAATTTATCATCTCCATGATGCATGGTAAGTTGAGCACTTACTGCTTTTGTTGAATAATTGTTATCTATATATGTACTTAATCAAAATTTCAAGATTGTATTAGAATAATTTTAATACACTTTAACTCACTTTATTATTACTTCTATATGTATTTTGAGTTTTTGATAGAAGATTTCTCTCATGCAAGAATTGATCTTACCGACAAGATTAGTTGATACTCTTAAAGCATAGTAGTTTATAGTTTTGTCACCCCTTGATTGCATTGCTAAGTTGTATTTCATTTGATTTTCAATTCATACTTATTTCAGTTTTCCTTCTTGGGATATTTTTCTTTCTCCAGCTTTCCCTGCATGATTTTACTCTGAATTTTTAGATTTTGTATTTAAAGCAAGCTTTTACGACAACTTGTTGCCTATTTAAATGAGATTTATGGTAAATAATAGAAACTATCCCTGAGGTTTATGGGAATGAGATTCCACTCTATTTTCCTCTAAAAATAGCACTGCAGTCTATTTTAATGCAAAAGGTTGTTCCCAGCAAGCTATTGATAGCTTTAGAACTTCCAAAGAACAATAAGTTTATCCAGAGTTTCTGTCTATTTAACTCACCAATGTTTTCCATAAGAAACAAATACATTAGTCATTGCAAGAACATTCCAGTAATCATTTATTCAGAACGTAACACATTTTAGGACAAGTTTAAATTAGAGTATCAGTGCTACAACTAGAAAAATAATTACCAGGAAATAGCTATTGATTCTGATGGAGTAGAAATATATTTATGATGTACTATAGATGGTTATTGGTTACATAGAAATATAACTCTGAAAAGAAAAATGCAGTATGCATGCATAATTGAGACTCCTTAGAAGTTCACCTTTTGTATCTTTGGTGAATATCAAAACCACACTAACAAGCAGCATTATTATGGTTAACAAAATTATGAACCATTTATCCTTAACACTAGACTAGCCCAACTTCCCATATGATAACATATCCCAGGTAGTGACAATCAGCAATGAAAACCCTATAATTACATTAACAAGAAATACCGAGCGCGGATTTGGGTTATGACTCAGTGAAGGTGTCTCCAGGTGCATGAAAGAACACTTTCCATTAACATTAGATGATTGATTGCTTGTGGTTTCCAAATTTTTTCTTGACCTGACATTTTGAGCTTTTCTTTTGTCTGTGTTTGACTCCAATATGTGTGTTTCCTTTTGCACCTGCAGAATATATCATATGAGAGAAATCTTATCAATACCATGCCAAAACTAAAAACTCCTTCAATTGCAACTTATGTCTACAGTAGCCTGTTGTTCTCACCTCATTTCCGGATCCAGCTTTGCTTGAAACTTTTCTCTGTGTTTGAGATCTTCTTGGAGCAGCTCTCCGTGAGGTAAAGTTGTCTGATTTAGTTTTGCTTCTTCTTGAAGTTGAAGAACTTGCTGTCAGAGGCGAAGGAGAGCTAATGTTCTCTTTTACAGTTGAATCACTTGAAATTTCTAGTCCCCAGAAATTATCACCAAAGGTACTGTCCTTTCTCTCTTCGTTTACCTCAGTCTTAGGGGACACCGAAAAAGTACCAGCATAAACAGCATCTTGTGATGTATCAACCATTTCCGTCACTTGGTGTTGGTATCCACTTGAAACAGCATGTTTACACGCAGATGTGCTGCTGCAAGTATTGCTATACTGTAACAATATAACAGAACAGATAGAGAAAGTTAATCCTTGAGGTGTTGGTAAATATTTATATTTAAAACCCTATTTACAAATATTTAGGTATGAGATATGCATGATTATTACTTTCTTTATGAGTATTTCTTGCATGGGCAGAATACTTATATCCTGGCCACTCATAAACATATAAAAATGCTTAGGATTGATGTGCCTATACACACTCACACTACCCATGCAATAATTTATGTATATCTTTACCTTTGCAGAGACTAGCTCAATGTCTGTTTCACTGCTTTCATAATACACCTCTCTCAATGACAGTAAGTAGGAAGAATCATTAACAACAGCATCCCTTCTTTCTTCACTAACGATGACATCCTCATCAACCAAAATTGAATTCAAGAACGAATCAACGTTGTCTTCGTCTTCAGTAGTATCAGATGCAAACTGTCTAATGTCTTGTTCATTCCCGAAACAAATTTCAGTAAATATGGATGAATCCTGGAATTGTTCCTGATCAGTGCCAATTGGAGAGTAGTGTAGTGAGGGGAAGTCATATTCCTCTTGTTGAGGCGGTGCCGGAAAGATTTGTTCCAAAGTCACTTCTGGGCCTGGCAATGTAAATACCTGAAAAAAGTATAAACCAAGAGTCATTTCTTAGCTTGTTTAGTTATGTAAAGCATAGACTTAGAATCAGCTATCAATATGTCCTGCCAGGATTATTTTTCTCACATCTGGAATTCTATCAGATGTCACTTGATTTTCAGGATCAGCAGCAATAGTCACCCCTTCAGTTCTCAATTCATCAAACCTCCCATCTGGCTTCTTTTCAGCATTCAATTTTAAGCGACACAAGACAAAAGTTCTCTACAAAAGTAAGAGGGTGAACAACAATGATCTCTTGTGGATTTTTCCATTACATAACACGAGAGAGTAAAGTTCATGCTTCAAACAATAAGAAAAAAAGTGTTGCCTAGAACTCTTGCTACCACAACATTAAATTCAAAGGAATGAGAAGCAAGAATAATAAACTTAAATAGAAGCTGCACCCAGCAAATTGGTCTAATGGTTATGGGATCAAAGCTTTAAGTAAAAGCTCCTCGACTCAAATCCATGGGAATGCAGTTTCGTTTGGCTTATAAAAGAAACTTAAATAGAAACTTCATTTTATAAGGTAAACTATCGAATTGGCAGATAAACAGAAATCAGTGATGAATCGTCGCAAAACAAAGTAATTTCAGAAAACTGGGTCATAAATTGAGAATATGACAGAGCCAATAGCTTTTCAATTATAAAAATAACCACCAGCCAAAATTTTATAAAACATCTAGTTTCACAACTTCAATAACAACAACAAAAGTATTATCTCATATATATGGATCACGGGACATTTTAGTTTTTTAGATAAGCGAAACTGCACCAAGTGGATTCAAACTAAGGAGCTGCTACTCAAACTGCCGAGGACGTTATTGATTTGTGGTCAGTGAAATATGTAATGAAGTAAATCTAGTACAACGATGGACTGAAACAAGAAGCAATTCTAATGTAGTAAGTATGATAAGTGTTAAAGCTCAACTGATAGAAGAATCAAGTACCATATCAGCAGGAAATGTAACTGCATGATATTCGTGAATAACCCAGTTGGTCCTGACACCAGGAAGACGACCCTTGTAAAAAACCAGAGTCTTTTTGATACCAATGACATTGTTAGTGCCTCTTGTCATAATATTACGGTCTTTACCAGTGACTTTCCAGTAGCCAGAGTTAGTTGCCCTGTTAGACCTGCTGCTGTTTGAGTACTTCAAATTGCGAGGACTAAAGAAAAACCATTCTAGGTCATCCGATTTCACCTTGGAAAATGCTATTATAATCATAAGTTAATTTGGTAAGTGAAAAATCAAGCACTGTTTAGTAAGAAAGAACTTTGAAATTAGAGAAAACAGAGAAAAGAAATGTTTTTTTTTTTTTTTACTTATACCAGGTAAGTCCCAAGGCTCAAACTTGCAGACATCAACCTCAGAAATACTGTATACCCTGGAATGATCACCCAGGAGCTTGTACTTGAGGTAGTGACCCACAAGTTCTTCATCTGTTGGATGGAATCTATATCCCACAGGCACTGTTTCCCCCATTAAAATAAAGACTGGCTGGCCTCGTTCACTATTTCTTAGTTCTTTGATTACTGAATGAAAAGGGTGAGGAAGGTGAAGTTAAAGGAGTGAAGTGAAAGTGATATACTAGTTCCTTTCTTTCCCCATGTTTGTGTGATGCATTGACTGACTTTGTATCATCACGTGGACCCCACCCTGTCGAACCGCGTTTCTACTACTAAGGTCTGCAAATTTGTACCTAACTAGGATTTTAAAATGAAAATTTAGAAGGTTAAATTAATTTTAAATTGATGGAATAAAGAAAATGAATGATTTTTAGTTATTTGAATTCAATTAAAAGGGATGAAATGGAATGAAAATAGATGATGCATTCCATCACATTCCATTGTTTTTACTTATTTTCTTACTGAAGATTATGAAATTGCATTTTAGCCCATGTTAATGTGCTCAACCGTTCTCTCTCTCCAATGGGAAGAAGAAGAAGAATCTGGAAGGAAGCGGAGGAGCTGCTGGTGGCGGCGTCCATCACGAAGACCTTCTCCGAATCTGCATCTCCGAACCTGAACCTACCTCCGAACCTCCCTCTCTCCCAACCCATCATCCTCAAAGTCCTCTCCGATCCTTCCCTCCACCCTTCTTCCAAACTCCGTTTCTTTCACTGGTCTCGCACTCTTCTTCCTCCTTCACCTTCCTCTTACTCCCTCCTCTTCCGCACTCTCTGCCGTCCACCCTTCTCCTTCCTCTCCCACATCCCTCCTCTCCTCCATTCCATGAAGCAACACCACGTCGTTCTCGATCCCCATTCCCTCAAGCTCCTCCTCAACGCTTTCATTCTTTCCGGTAACTTCCACTTCGCTCTCGAACTCCTTGATTACATCGAAGAGCTTCAATTACCCTCCACCCTCGTTCCTCTTCTCTATAATTCTCTTCTCCTTGCTCTCTTACGGAAAAACCAAATCCCTCTCGCGCTTTCCATCTTCTTCAAGCTCCTTCACGCCAATGTCGATTTCGACTCCGTTGCTTGCAACCAATTGTTAGCCGCTCTCAGGAAATCAGGCATGAAGCCAGAATTTGAACAAGTGTTTCGCGGGCTTAGGGGGAAATTAGCCTTTTCGTTCGATACCTGCGGTTACAATATCTGCATACACGCGTTTGGTTGTTGGGGTGATTTAGCTACTTCCTTGAGTCTTTTCAAGGAGATGAAGAACATGGATTTGGTTTCCCCTGATTTGTGCACGTATAATTCACTCATCACCGTGCTGTGCAAGGTTGGGAAAATCGATGATGCGCTTAAAGTGTGGGAGGAGCTAAGCGGGTCGGGTCTCGAACCAGATGAGTTCACTTACACGATCCTGATTCATGGTTGTTCTAAGACTTACAGAATAAACGATTCTCTCAGGATCTTCAGCCAAATGCAGAATAATGGATTCCGTGCGGACACGCTTGTATATAATTCTCTGCTAGATGGGTATTTCAAGGCTGCTAAGGTTTCAGAAGCATGCCAGCTGTTTGAGAAAATGTCTGAAGAAGGGGTGAAACCTTCTTGCTGGACTTACAATATTCTGATTCACGGGCTGCTAAAGAATGGAAGAGCAGAAGCTGCTTACACTTTGTTCTGTGATCTGAAGAAGAAAGGGCAGTTTGTGGATGGGATCACTTACAGTATCATTGTGCAGCAACTTTGTAAAGAGGGTTTGCTGGAGGAGGCACTGCGGTTGGTGGAGGAAATGGAAAACAGAGGTTTTGTTGTTGATCTTGTTACTGTAACATCGCTCTTGATTGGCATTCATAAGCACGGTCGCTGGGACTGGACGGATAGGCTTATGAAGCATGTCAGGGAAGGTGACCTGGTGCCTTCTGTTCTCAAGTGGAAAGCTGGAATGGAAGCTTCTTTGAACAACCCACCTGAGAAGAAAAAGGATTATACATCCTTGTTCCCTTCCAAAAGCGATATTTTTAGCTTTATAGCTCATTCCCAGGATAATGATCATCGCGACGATGATGCCAAAGTTAAAGACGAGGAGGAGAAAATTGACGAGTGGTCATCATCTACACACATGGATAAAATGGCCAATCAAGTTGAGTCCACTGGCTATTCTTCTCAGCAGTTTACTCCTACCCGTGCACAAAGAGTTCAAGATAAAGGGCTGGATTCTTTTGATATCGATATGGTGAATACTTTCTTGTCTATATTTTTGGCCAAGGGAAAGCTGAGCCTGGCTTGCAAATTGTTTGAGATTTTCAGTGACATTGGGGTCGATCCTGCAAGTTATACTTATAATTCTATCATGAGCTCATTTGTGAAAAAGGGCTATTTCGCGGAGGCTTGGTCTGTTCTACCTGAAATGGGAGAAAAGCTCTGTCCGGCCGACATAGCTACGTACAACATGATAGTTCAAGGTTTAGGAAAGATGGGGAGAGCCGATCTTGCCAGCGCCGTTCTTGATAGGCTGCTGAAGCAGGGTGGTTATCTTGACATAGTTATGTATAACACTCTAATTAATGCTCTCGGAAAAGCTGGCCGAATCGAAGAAGTGAACAAGTTGTTTGAGCAAATGAAGAGCAGTGGGATAAATCCCGATGTTGTGACTTATAACACATTAATTGAAGTTCACAGCAAGGCAGGGAGGTTGAAGGATGCTTATAAGTTCTTGAAAATGATGTTAGATGCTGGATGCATCCCTAACCATGTGACAGATACCACCTTAGATTATCTAGGGAGGGAAATTGATAAATTGAGATACCAAAAGGCTTCCATTTTGAGTGAAAAAGATGACCCTTCTTGAGGTTGAGGGGATGAAGTAGGGTGTGGCTCAAATCTGAAATTTATGTAGTGAAATTCTTGCAATCTGTGACGTCGGAATATTCATTCTCTGAGTTGTTGTCTGCTCCTGTTTCTTTGATCACAGGGAATATACTTTGCTGCTATGAAGTTGCAGCCATAATCGAAACTCAGATTCTATTCAACTTGTCATGCTGCATGTTGGTGGGAAGCCTGAAACTGATGGATTAAAGACAATTTGTTCTGCTTGTTACTTATTTTGTTAAAAGCATAATCTTGACGAAAGACCGACGACTGTAGAAGAAAATAAGGATGAAGGCTTCTCAAAAGTGTTTCCTATTATCCAGGAGGCATCTTGCTCGTCTGTATCTTCCGTAAATAAGAATTCAACGTCAGTGCCACTGCAAAGTTCATGTGCGTTGAGGGAGTTTATACCTTTAGTGAAAGAGGTAATAGCTCGAGATAAAACAAACGAATCTTTTGTCACCGCTGAGCTTGAAAATCAGAACTTGGAGACAGATGATGACAAACACAGAAAAGACTAATGGCACTTGTATAGCCTCTAAGTGAAAATGTATTTACATGAGTTCGAGCGGAAGAGCTACCAAACCAAATCTGGTGCTGTTTGATTACATTGTTTAGTAAAATAATTTTATTTTGAAACGTTTAATTGCAATGAGAAAGGGAAAACTTAGAAGAGCAGCTCGGTCAGAAACACTAAACCTCATATGTAGTTATACTGTATAGCTAAAATTCCATTTTTCTGCAGTTCGGAAACTCGAATCTCTTTATCTCTGCAGCTTTAGTTATCTTTTCATAGCAAAATATCACACTTGGAGGTTTCTTGCTATACTTAAATTCCTTTGTTTCGAGGTTTTATTTATGGTGCTGAAGTGAAAAATTGTGTATCGGTACACAAGTAATTCCATAGCCATTAATTTATTATTAAAAAATAAAAAGTCAATATCACATTTTAAATCAATGAAAAGATTTATTCCGCATAAACTTCTTCACATTTATATTAGTGTATGGTAAATGAAAGATTTGCAATGCTTGTGACTGCATTTGGAAGAATCATTTCGTGTTCCAGAAAGAAAGAAAGAAGAAAAAAAATAAAAAAGAAAAAAAAAAGAAAGAAGAATCATTTCGTAGATTCTTTCAGCAGCCAAGCGCCTAATTTGCATATATTTGAATATTTCATTTAGTGCAAAGCATCCAAATAAGGTAGACCAGATTTGCGTTAAGAATTTCTCCATTCCATTATTGGATAAATAATCCCTGGCAAATATATTAGGTTAGCAAATTAAGGCTGTGTTTGGTTTATCCGTGTTTGAATTGATTTTAAATCAACGTAATTTTAAAGAACTCATTTTGTATAAAATTGATTTTGAAGTAACGTAATTTATGTTTAAGAAATGTTGCTTTTGCCAAAATTTACCAAAATTAATTTTGATTTTTCCCTACCTCATAACCAAACAACTATTTAACTAATCAAAATCAATTCTCCACACCATTAACATTTTACCAAATATGCACTAAGTAATTAACGGAAGTTGGGAATTTGATGTGAAAGTTAGCAAATTTCTTCCCTTAATTTGATTTGAATTGATTTTATTTTTATTTAATTTTGTTGTAGCAACGGACACTATAAATTTTACTATGCAATTGCTTAAGAGAGTTCTCAAAAATTTATATATAAATTTTATATTTATATATTTATATATAATATTAAAGTTAATGCCAAAACTATAATTTTTTTTGTTGTGCACGAAAACTATTTTATATAATTAGCAGTCAAAGATTAATCTCTTTTAAGACGAATAAATTTGTAAGAAAATATTTTACATTTATGCTTGGACAAAAAAAAGTCGAGAAGACCACAAAGCTTTTACTTTACTTTATTTGTTAACTTGGCTTTGGGTGGTGTAGGAGTTATTAGAAAAAAAAAATAATGAATTTTTGGAATTTCCACAAAACAGGTAAAGCTAACATGTCTCCTAACTTCAGATTAATACCGAAGGTTGCTCTGATGAATTGACCAAGTCTCTCTTCTCCCCTTCAATTCTATCTATAAATATATCAGCCATTAACTTGCAAAATCTCTCCTCAACCCTTTAATCTTTCTTAATTTCATTAATCGTTTATTAATTACTCTTGTTCAAGGTATGTGTTTTCTCTGTTCTAGACTTAATATTCTGCATTGCATATATTATCCCCTGTATGTTTAATTATCGAATCATAGTTAGCTGATTTAAGTGATACATTTTTTTAATTTTTAGAATGTCTAGTTCAACTTTCATGTGCGAAAAAAAGTTCTTGAGTTGATTATCTCATGTGAAGTACATGTGTGTTTAGACAAAAATAATAATAAATCAGTCATGTATTGAAGGAGTGCTTTTTAACCGGTGTTCTTTTAAAGGAGTGTTTTTTAAAATGCAATAATATATTTCTTTCAATGTTTTGAACTTTTTAAAAGTATGTATGGAATGATTTTAAAATTTTGAAATAGTAAATAGTTTTATTCACAATAATTTTTTATCTTAAGTTTAACATGTTCTATTGGTAATTTTGTCCTCTATGTATAATTACTTTTTCTATATATGTCATATGTTTAAAGATGGGTGAGAATGGAGAAGCAGAAGGAAGTGAAAACCGTCCGGTTCCCAAATTGAATGAAAGGATTCTTTCATCTTTGTCAAGGAGATCTGTGGCTGCTCACCCTTGGCATGATCTTGAAATTGGTACTCTTTTTCATAAATTAATCTTCACATTTGCATTCTATAATATTTACCTAATACGATTTAAATAATGTTGCAATTTTCACATGCAGGACCTGATGCTCCCAATATTTTCAACTGTGTAAGTTTAATTTTCTAGTCAATTGGTGCTTCCTCTTATTGAATAATGGTTAATTAGATATAAACTCACGCGTTGCGTGGTTTACTTATAATTATATAGGTATTTTTAATGCTAATAATAAAATAAAAAAATAACTTTATTTTTATTTGTTAGATTAATTTTTATTTGTTATCTAGGATAAGTAGAAACGAATGCAAAATGTTAATATTTTATTAGAGAAGTGAAATATTAACATGTTTAAATAGGAAAATAACTTTTTTGTTGTGTGAGATTAGAAAACATCATTTTTGTGAAAGTAGTTTACACGGATAATGTGAGTTTTTCATGCACTTTGTGTGTCCCTTTATTTATAATTAATTTTTATGAATTAAGTTCAAAAAATGTAATTTTAGAAAAACATAAAATGTGTTTTGATTTTTGATATTACTTAAAGAATGATACAATATTAAAATAAAATTAATGGAGAAATATAAAAAACATATATATGAAAACAAAAATATTTATAATTAATTCTCATGAATTAAGTTCAAAAAAATAATTTTAGAAAAACATAAATGTGTTTTGATTTTTAGATAATATTTAAGAAATTATACAATATTAAAATAAGATTGATGGAGAAATATAATATATATATATATATATATATATATATATATATATATGAATTTGTCATACTAAAGAGATAAATTATTTATTTTTTTAAATTAAGATATTTTATAGTCAAATAACTCGATTGAACTTTGATGATTCAATTATCTTGTTTTCTTATGAGGTCTTAAAAATTGTAACTTTCCATACTAACATAATTTCTGTTGATATTTTTATGAAAAATATATAATATAGATATAATAATTCGTAATATCTTTTTAATTATATTATAAATTAAAATACCAAATATTGAGTGATTTAAAAATTATTATATTAAAATAGAAATTTTTTAATTTCAAACATTGAAAAATTTAATTACTTTTTTAACAATTTTAAAATAAAATGTTGATGTAATTTGATTAATTGAATTTTAAAAATAATAATTTAAGAATTTCAAATGCATATTGTAATTAATTTAAATATGTACTAATTATCTCTCTATTAAACTTTTATATTTGAATTTAAGTTATAATATATATCATTATTAAAATGTTGTTATAACTAATATTAAATGTGTAAAGAAAAAAATATTGAATGTGAATTTTATGTGATTAATTATTATTAAAATGAAACGAATAATAATATTTTTTTTTTGTTTATTTGAGTTGTATTAAATTGGAGACTATAGTGGAATAACATGTTGAAGTTTAGTTGTGCCAAGTAGATTAAAATGCTGAAGTGGCACATTAATATTAAAAAAAATGGGTGATGTGTCGAACTCATAATAATAACTTCTGTTTTAATATAATAGATAGATAGATTAATTAGTTGGTTCCTGCAAGTTGTTTTAATATAATAGTTGTTTTAATATAATAGATAGATAGATTAATTAGTTGGTTCCTGCAGGTTGTGGAGATCACTAAAGGAAGCAAGGTGAAATATGAACTTGACAAAAAAACTGGATTAATTAAGGTATAAACAAATTCACCTAATACAAGTTTCTGTTACTGTGATTTGAAACAGAATTTCACAGAGAACACCCTTGCCAATGCCATAACATATTTTCTTTAACCATGTCATCTCTAGAATCTTCTTTTCCTTACCATCTGAATAATGCTCAGGTTGATCGAGTTTTGTATTCATCTGTTGTTTATCCTCACAACTATGGTTTTATCCCTCGCACACTCTGTGAAGACAATGATCCACTTGATGTCTTGGTTCTCATGCAGGTACATTATTATAAGTTTCAAATCTTATATATTTAAAACAAGGTGAATTTAGTCATGTTCATTATAGATTTGCACTGAAAAAGTATCTCCCTCATGTAATACTAGTTTAGAAAAATTGGAATTCCCTATTTTATTAGCTGTAAGTTAGAATATGCTGCTGAAATACTGATACATTTGAATTTTGAATTAATGCTGATGGAAAGCACAAACCACTTTTGAGTCCTCAGTTAATCACCCAGATAAATATCATAATCTCAAGTATCTAAATCAACTCAACTACTGCTTTACACATAATTTTTATAAGGGTCACAATCTTGAACTAGGGAAAGGTGGACCAAAGTATTTTATTTGCAAGTTAGTAACCAAGTCAATGACTGTTATGCTCTGCTGAAATCATTACATGTTAACTTATTGAAAATATAGTACTTGTTTCTAGTAAATTTCTGCTCATGAGTTTCTGCATCTGATTTCAGCCATTTTTACATGGCAAACTGACATTTGAAATAGCTTATTTACAACTTATGAAAACAACATGAGTCTCTATAAAATGTTCTAATCTTATTTTCATAAACTTTTTGGAGGAACTTATCCGAATAAGTTATTTCCAACTTATTCAACTAAGTTAACAAGAGCTTATTATATAAATGCCTAATTAAATAGTGGGGTTAACAGGAGCCAGTTGTGCCTGGTTGTTTCCTCCGAGCAAGGGCTATTGGACTTATGCCTATGATTGACCAGGTAGTATATTTGGTATTTTTGACAATTCCCCAATTCTTCCCTAATTTCCATATTATGACAAATTTGTGATATTGAAACAGGGAGAGAAGGATGATAAGATTATTGCAGTATGTGCTGATGATCCAGAATATAAGCACTTTACTGACTACAAAGAACTTGCACCTCACCGCATCTCTGAGATCAGACGCTTCTTTGAAGACTGTATCCATAACAATCTTTTGCAGCCTAAAATTCTTTAACATTTAGTTTATATTTTGATTAGAAAAAAATATTGAGAAATGTTAATTCTTTAACATAATGCCTAGACAAGAAGAATGAGCACAAGGAGGTAGCCGTAAATGATTTTCTACCTCCAAGCACTGCTGTTGAAGCCATCCAGTACTCAATGTCAGTATATCTCACCCTACTTCTACTTCATCATCAATTTTAAACTCACTATAGAGAAATAGTTTACTTATAGTGAATGTGCAAGATAACATTTAGATATGCAAGTAACAAAGCTCTGTCAGTCTCCTGAATCATTTTCTCCAGTGTAGCTTTTGTTTTCATTTTTCGGTCAGATAAACTATCAATTTGGTCGCTGCCTTTGTAAGATTGTTTTACTTTAATCCTTATCTAATATCTAATAAGGAGTTTCACCTTTGACACTAACTCATCCATTTTCATCAAATCATTTTCTCCAAAGAAAGATAAAAATTAAAATGAAAATGAAAATGACATTGCAAAGTAAGACAAAAGTAATGATTTATCTTTCTTTTTGGGTCATTCCTCTTATTCCAAAGAAATATTGACCAAATCTGCAATTTGCATCATGTCACGTTACTTTAATATCTCATTTGATTTGATGCAGGGATCTGTATGCAGAATATATTCTGCACACACTGAGGCGATAGACAAGGATTCTATTCTCCCATCTCCATTAACCAAATGGAAAAATCCTAACATCATACTTTCAACCACATTCATTTCCAACATTCCTTTTGTTTTTGGTAAAAGTTGTGGTGAGACTCGTTAGATACTAAAAGTCTCACTCCTTGTTTAATAAAATTACCTTAAATTATGTATTGCTAGCATTGCTATAAAAGAGAATAAGCAGCAATCTACAGTGTATTTTTGTATTATGTTACAATCAAATGTGTCTATACTATCGATGTACTTAGTTGGATAGTACACAACTTGTGTTTGTGTGTTAATAAATGACTATCCTTTTTTACTTCATATGTAATGCTTCATGTAAATACCTAAGATTGAAGTGTTACATAGATTCAAGGCACAAAATAGCAAACAAGTTTTTGTCAATGTTGATTCAATTTACTTGTATTGTAACATTCATTCTGGACTCATGCCACTGGGATGTTTATTAGCAACGTTTTTTAGAGAAATGACACTTGTGCTAAGAATTATGTCCCCAATACGGACAATTCTGAAAAGAGTATATATAATGAGATCATAATGTTATCCAATAACTAATATGTGCTGTTTCCAGAATAATTTATATATAGCCTATATTATAGAATAATAATAACCTTAAATAGCAGTGTCAACAAGGCACCTGTCAAATAAAGCTACAACCATGATTTCTTGGAAACAATTCAATGGTGGCTCTTAACCGTCTGAAATTCTGGTCAGCAACATCTTATTTTATGTACCTCCACTCCTATCCTCTGTTACAAAATACTGACCAAGGTGAGCGAGTGCTCATAAACACTAAATCAAGGGCTGAGATTTATATGCTAGTAGGAAAAGGAAGAAACAAATGAAATCCAGATTATATCTTAATATTTTTAGAATAATGTTTTGTTGACACCCAAAAAGCTTACACCCCTCTTACACACATAATATAATATTATTATTTGATTTAAATGAATTAAAAATTAAGGAAATAAAGGATACTAAAGAGGTCAAGAAATAATAAAATAATGAGGGTGTAAGGTTGGTGTATGATTTTTGGGTGTCAACAAATCAGCACTCATATTTTTATACATAGTCATAAATAATTCAACACTTCTTTTTCCCAATTCATAAAATCTATTGTTTCTAATTTGTTAGGCTATTGATTGGAAGTTGGAACGTGGTGATTTGAACAAGTTGATAACTCTAGGTTCAATACCTGATGTCAGCGAATGGTTTGATGTTTAGACAAGAGAATTTGAAGAAAAAGCACCTCATCTTTCACGCATATAATTTGTTTAGCAGTTCTAAGAGAAGAACAGCAGCTGAGTCTTTGGCCTTCTTAACGCTTGGCATTGGTTCTCCTATACATTCATCCGTCCACCCTCTATCAGTAGTATTGACGCGCACCGCAAATGTAAACCTTTTTGCATGTGCTGGACCACCCTCATTCACACACCTACAGGTTTTACCATAAAAAATAAATAAATAAATAAAGTCATTTAGCTTTGAGTGTCATCTATTCACAACAATATACAAGCAACTTCTTAATTTCATACCGGTAAAATGGCATAGGCCAGTTTCTTCTCAAACATATATCATTTAATGTTTGTCTGGTAAATGTCTGGTTTCCATTCTTTTTCCCATTTTCATCATTCTTCTCCTGAGTTTTCCCCACTTCCTTCTCTTTCAAAGCAGCAAGGGCATTTCTGGCAGCTAGTTTCTGCGCCATTTTTTTCTGTGGATTCTGAGCAGCCCCTATTTGAACTCCATCAATGAATACTTCAACAGTGGCCAAATTGCCGATACGACTTGCTCTGTACTCTAAACCTTCAGCTTGCTGCTGGCATCGCTCTTGCAGCTCACGCACTGGATGCATCGGCAGAGTCTCAGGCGTAACCATAGGATGCAAAAGAGGTTGAAACACCTGGGGCAATTGCAGGGGCAATTGCAAGAGCAAGACCATCCTCTATCAATTTCTCTTTTTTGTTCTCATTTTGGGAAAAGAAATATAGGAAGAAAAGGTCTAGGCACTAACCTTCCAAACAACATTAGTATCCCTCCCACTGTCAAGAAAAATGGCACCAGCAATAGATTCAACAATGTCACCAAGGACCTTGGGAGCTTTGCAGTCTCCCAGACCAAATGAATTAAATCCTGGCTTCAACAACTCATCCCGAACTTCCTTCACAAATTCTTTAATCTGTAGACAACCAAAAGCACAATGTCAGGACTACCCAAAAAATCACCAACTTGCTTTAGTAAATTAGGATACTAGGGATAGGTTATATGATCGATCTCCAAGTAAATAATAAAAGTCATCAGAAAGAAATAAGACCTGTTTTTCTAGGGCACTGGAACCATGACGGAGATGCACGTGAAGATTGTGTTTAACAGCAACACGAGCAAAATTTTCATTGTTAACAGCAGCAGCCCGAAGGTCAGTTAGACGTCCTGGTGGCAGATCGGTGTAAGTGAAAAACAAGTGCCTGGTAATAAGATGATCTAAGACAGCATCACCAACAAACTCCAATCGTTGATAACAGGATACTCCTGAGGATGGTCTGGATGCATGAGTTATGGATTCAACCAACAGTCCCCTGTCTTTGAACTTTATTTTTAAAGCACCTTCTAAAGCATCAAAATCGACACCCCTAAGTATGCTTTCCGGAACATTAAATGGCTTTTTTGTGCACTCCATCTCATCAGGATCAAATTCTATCTGGATACCAATCCATTTCATAAGGTGGTTAGCAGCGTTCTTACCACCTTCGACATAATATACCCCAATAAGTGCTTCTACAACATCTGCAAGTGTCTTGCTGGACAGAACTCTATAAGAACTAGAATCACTCTCAAGCTCACCATCCTCCATTTCGTCGTCATATCCATCCACATGACTTTCCATCTTCTCAGTCTTAGAAATGGACTGCTCCTGGTCAAATAAAGTGGACTCTCCATCTTTGGTATCCTCATCAAACACAGGAAGCACCCCAGGCGCAGCCCATCGGGAAGGGGCAAAGCGATCTGCCTGAATATATGATTGAAGTCCTTTACTTAATGCATACTGATATAATACCATGTTACTGACCATTTGCTGCCTCATCCCAGTAAGTTGGCCTTCATGTTTCTGTGGGTATTTTAGGAAAAGGAATCGACTAACAACCCACTTCAAGTACGCATCTCCTAGGAGCTCTGCCCTTTCGTAACAAAATGTCTCCTGGCATGAGGCAGCGGTCAAGGCTTCCAAGATCTGTTCATGTAGAATACATGAGTTAACTGCAGAAACTAAGCTAAAACTAGAAGCTCACTACCCTGTGTTGAGAAGATCAGAAGATACCTTTACAGCCGGGACAGGATAATTTATCATACTCTTAAGCTGAACTGCAAGCAGCATACTTTCAACTCTCCTCATTATTGAAGGCAACCTCTGGGCACCACGAACAAGTGATCCAGGAAGTGGGTGTACTAGGCAGAGCTCAGGAGGAAGGAAGACATAATAAGTTTTATCATGAGTCCCTTCAGATTCATCTTCTTCATGTGCTACAATGACACGACATTTACCATGAAACAAGAATTGAAAAATTAGCAGAGAGTAACAACTCGAAGATAGG
The DNA here is from genome assembly GCA_037177725.1 of Cyamopsis tetragonoloba. Lineage (NCBI taxonomy): Eukaryota > Viridiplantae > Streptophyta > Magnoliopsida > Fabales > Fabaceae > Cyamopsis > Cyamopsis tetragonoloba. Next base: position 54,298,697 of record CM074125.1, read on the forward strand.
AATCATGAGAACTCACCTTCAGTGTGTTCGAACCGAGGGGACAGAAGATTCTTGCAGTACGATACACCACGCCCTCTTATAAGAGGTTGCTGCTTGTAAATCAAATCAACCCCATACCTACACCAACGCAATAAAAAGAACCAGTGCCATGTGCACCCTCGGTTGTGCAAGCAGAGACAGAAAGCTTCTCTAATCTGGAAGGATTGGCCGGCTATTGCCACTTCCATGGGACACTGCTGATATAGCCGTCACAATTTAGAGGTGACAACAGACGAATCCTTCACAGATCAAGATTAGCTCCCTGTTCTTCCTGCACAACATTAGAGGGGCAACATGGCTAACAAGTTGGTAAGACTTTTCAACGCCAAGAAACGAAAGAATAAGGAAAAATGGGATAGGGAAGCTTAGTTGGATGGAATAGAAAATTGCAAAAACCAAAGAAAAGAAAAAAGAAAAAAGAGGTCACTGTAATCTGAAAGAAAATTCACATCATACTTTTGCTTGTAGTAATCAGCATATGAACTGTACTCCAGAGGACCAAGATATCCTTCTTTCCTAGGGAAAGAGTTCTCTGCTGACATATCATAACGTATTGAATCAACATAAAACCTCTTTCCGGAGTGTGCAGCAGTTACAATTTTCCCTACCAGATCCTCTGCATTAGTACAGGTATCCGCCATCATCAATTTTCCGTTGGTAACAATATTGATATTCTTTTGTGTATGCATGGCATCTCTGTTAGGAACCAATCCAGAAGCCTTAACCACATCAAACTGGGCCACAGCTCCTCTGATTCCATACGTTGGATGTGATTTTTGACCAAAAGCCATGCCATGACGCAATTTCCCAAATCCATATTCCCTTCTATCTCCACCTAATGTTCTCTCATTAGTGCCAAGGTAAACATCTGGTCGAGCTCTCTGGAGGGGATTTTTCCATGCATCAGCTCCAATTATTGTCTCAATCAGATGCCAGTCAATTTGGTTCTTAGGATCTAAAGACTTATCGCCAACCATTGGGACAAACAAATATGCTTTTGCAGGATCCCAAGGAGTGGTAGATGGTTCAACATCCACATCCAAGACAATGCTCATCAATCTTACATGAAAGCTTTTCAGGGATGCCAACTGCATGCCATAAAAGAATAGAGTTCATCCAGGCATTAGAAACAATTTTATAAAAAATAATAAACATTTATAAACTTATATAGACTCTAGTGATAAACAAGTATAGCCAACCTGACTCTCAGTGATATCTATTGAACCTCTAAAGACAAGAGATGCCTTAGTAGTCACAGTTCGAGCGATAAATAGATCCATTGACATCGATAACACCTAAAATAAAGAAATGTGATCAGAGGGAGAAAAAAGTTCATAATATTGAAAAGCAAACTGGAAGACAGAGCACAAATAGAAATTACTACCTCTGCATCCAGCTCACTGCCAAAAAGTACTGCAAAATCTGACACTTGAGTCAAGAACGGATCCTTCGAATGGCCTACATTTTCACACTTCAAAGCATACATATGTAGATGAAGCAATTTGGAGCTTTTGCAAGCATCTTTTCCAGATAAGATCCATTCTCCCTGAAAATCCAGATAGCATTGAGCAATAATGGATATTGTAGAGCATGGCAACAATTTCAAGATAAGGATTGTCATGGAAAAAAGCCAGAAAGGTGAGAACAAACCTTTTTGGTAACTCGAGACTAATAAAAGCATATACAAATATGATTTGTTTTGATTTCAATAGAAATATATCCATGTTGTTTTGCTAAATAATCTTAAATTTAGGGTTTGGGCCTAACTCACTCCCAAAAACTAACTCATAAGGGGAGGATTGTCACACCACTTATATACAGTATAGTGGCCGTATCTCTAGCCAATATAGGACTTTCAACACACCCCCTCACACCCAGGACTGGACATCTGGAGCGTGGACAAATACGGGTGGCCCAACAATATGAGATTTTAAATATACTGGAAATTCCGATTTATTGAATAAAATAGGTACAAGGTTCTCAGATTAATACACTTGAATCCTAGTCTAAAAAGCGAAATAATCAATCCTAATAATTACAATAATGACTAGAAAAGAAGAAAGAATCAATACATAATTATATACAATCTGATAAAATCATGGAAGAATCAAAAACTAATAATGACAATATACTCAACAAATAGAAAAAATTTTAGGTTGCACTTGTTCATCATTTATCTTCTTTGTTGATTTGTTCCATTAATAATAACATCTCCAAATCCTTCAATGTCATATCATTCGATTAAAGATATTACACCCATAGAAAGGCAGTGCGTTCTGGTCAGGTATATACCAAAACCATAACAAAATGACAGCTTAGACCATGTAACTTGTAGAATGAACCAACCTTCAGTATGTCAGCTACGCCTTCAGGATAAAACTCCCTATGTCTAGCAGTCCCTGGAAGTGGATCTCCTTCATCATTTTGCTCGGCCTTTTCTCTTTCTCCCCCACTTCCTTTATCTGGCAATAGCATGTCAGTGAATGCTCCCATCTCATGCAGCTTCTTGCAAGCAGCCAGACATACAGCCTGCAAAACGTCAAAATAATAACCAACGCTTCTTGTTTAAGAATAAGTAGAATCAATCATATTGATAATAAAACACCACATGCCTGTTGTGCCAGGCGCATTGAACTGCAGACAGGACCCTCAAGGTTTTCAAATGGTGCATTACACGGAAGTTGAAGTTTGCAAGAATATTCAGTGGGACCTCCTGCTTTTTCGTGCCTCTCCATAATAAACTCAGGACGAAGAATTGAATATCTGGATGATGGATTAAAGACACTCAAATCATGATTTCAAGCTATAAAGAAAAAACTAGTAAAGCAAACCATTGGATCCAGCAGAAATGCAGTACCTGTCACTAGGTAGTTGAGAGCAGTAGAAGTGAATAAGACCTACAGCAGAATTCAAACTCACAACTGCACCTGTTGACTTCACCTGATAAACTGTTCCAGGCCTAGTATCTGCAGAAATCAACCTTGAAGTGTCTTTCAGGTGACTAAGGTCTGTTCTCTCTATTGCTTCTTTGCGCAAAGTCTCCTCACTGTTCCTGGCATTCCTTAGGAATGCTTCATGTGATAAATTTCCCCTAGACACAACAAAATCACAAATGGGGGGTTCAGGGGAAGAGATGGAAAATGTTCTCAGTTATTCAGGATCCATTGACATAAGTAACAACACCATGTATGAAAGGTAAACTTAGGGGGGGAAGTGCTGATTAACACCAGATCAAACAAAAAATTATAGCATAAGTTTTTCTGTATGCCTCTTGGAGAAGAAAAAGAATAAATACCACAGCATATTCATTACTGATTGAAAAACGAAAATCACATATTGCAACTAAATCAGGCAAACACTAAATCAGCATATCCAAGGACCGTAGCTCAAGTGACACCAAGTTCCGTAGAATTCTACTTAATCTCACATTCAAAACCTATTGAAGCCACTTCGCCTCAACTTTAGCCTGCCTTCCCCACATCAGATCTTGAAGCTCTCTTGTAAAACTAAAAAACAAACTAAGCCTCTTCCCACTAGGTGGTGACTGCTACATGGTCTCAGATCATTTGACAGTGTAATGTTGTCACATATTTAGTTCAAGGATAAACTATTTACCTCTAATTGTCTAAAAATATTTTGCCTATAGGTTTTCTCAGCCTCCCTCTACATTCAACAATTGGACTATCCTTCATCTGCACAACCTTCTTTACTAGCTTTTATAAGTCTTCTTCAATCTCAAGACATGTCTAAATCATCTAGGATGAGACTATCATTTTTTATACAATAGGTGCTCCCCTAACCTCTAAATCTCTCTTACCCTATGTTTGGTTGAGAGGAAAGAAATTGGGAGGAAAGAAACACACGGATAATGATGCAACTTCTCTTGTTTGTTTGAGAGAAATAGGAAGGAAAACGTTGACTTATATAGAGAGAAAAATTTCAAATATTTCCTTCAACTCTATTTCTTTCCTCTCTCAATTTCCTTCCACCCTATTTCTTTTCACTAAACCAAACAAAGGGTTAAGGATTTGTCTAAAGTTTTTTCGTGGCCTAGCTCTACCTCTAACTATTGGACTATCCTTCATGACTTCAACCCTCCTTACTAGCTTTTATGAGTCTTCTCCACACATGTCCAAATCATCTATGAAGAGACCCTATCGTTTTTTACAATTGTTGCTACTCTAACTTTCTCTTTATGATGCTTCTAATTCTATCATCTAGTGTGATCACTTATTCATCATAACATTCTCATCTTTGTGACATCAAGCCTCCCTTGCAATAAAAAATTTATAATCATAATAATAATAATGATAATAATAATAATGATAATAATAATAATGATAATAATAATCCGTGCATTTAAACATAGAGAATGAAGTGCGTGGAGAAAGGAGGATAATAATCCTCTTAACCCCCTTCCTCAAACAAAACAAAACAAAACAACACAACACAAAAAGAGAAAGAATAGCAAATCAATGGTATAGTAATAAACTAATAATAATTTAAGAAGCACCCAAGAAAGAATAAAAGACTTATCTTAGTTACAGTGGTTGAAAGGGGGATATAAAACTTTCAGATTCACCGCTCAATTAATGATAGAGCCAACACCATTACAGCAAGCCATTGACTTAATTATAGGCAAACTAGAAGTAAACAGGTCAAGAAAGGGAGGAAAACCTAGAGACCAAATGTAATAACTTCCCTCTCAATGAGGTTCCTCTTACTCTTAGGCTTACCAAATCTATAGAAAATCATACTTGAACAACATGAAAAAGAAATGGCCAACAGTTAACATGGCCATAACCTGTACCTCTCAACCATTAGGATGTAATCAGACCCAGGCTTTCTAGCACGGCCCCTAGACTGAATGTATGCCAGAACAGTCTTTGCAAGGTCAAAGCGAATAACTACGTTGCATTGCCGGATATCAAGTCCTTCTTCAGCAACACTAGTGGCAACTAACAATGTGACCTACAAACAATAAGATAAGTGAGATCAATAGAATACAAGGGATTATTTTCCCCCCTGGGAAAATGATACCAGAGCCATGCCAGCAAGATATATCTTACTCGCCCATCACGAAACTTAGCAATTGTATCTTGCATTTGGTGGGTCCGCATTTCCTGACTATTGTTGTGACCAATCAAACTTGCACACGTCACAAAACGAAGCGATGGGAGCTCTGCAAAAACCTGCAAGATTGACAGACAGACAACCGGCCGATATTATCTTTTGATTATGCAACTGAATCAACTAAAAGGAACAATAGAACCAAGGTGTATGTATAACCTTGGGTAGAACTAACGCAGACACAACACGTTCAACAAAGATTATTGCACGGAAGTCTTCTGTGTGCTGATACTGGAGAAGTATCTTGATTAGTGCCTGCACCTTGGGGGTCACCTTGCCATCAGCTACAGCAGCTCCTATTACAACATCGACATGCTCCCCGCCAGAGACAACTGATCAAAAGAGTACTGGCTTAAATAAAAGATCAAACTTCATTCCATATCAATCATTCATATTTAAATAGCTTTATAAAGTTAAGCAAAATTAGCCATGTACTGGAAAATAGTATGATGACAACAAGAATAATCAAAGTGCATATTTTAGGCTTTTGATGATAATAATTCCTCCTGATAACCAAGGAAAGCAATACAGATCTGTACCACCAAGACCAGAATGTTCATGCACAACTGTAGCACAAAATATTAATGCTCTTTAATACATGAAATGTTTTGTCAAAATTCTGAGTAGTCCAATATTCTATACGCTCTAAGAAGTTACCATAAACCCACACTCGTAATGTACACCTTATCCGGATTAGGATAATTTGCAAATTCGAACAAGTATGGACCTATGTAATTTGAGACATTACAAAATTTCAACAACCAGGCTCACCGTGACTGTCTGGAAGCTCTCCCTCTTCAACCTCTTCAGGTTGTGACCCACTTTGAGCCACACTATTCTCCAAGCCATCAACTCCAGCATTTTTGTCAGAAGCTGCACCCTCGGACAGTTCACATTTAAGAAGAGAGACAACTTTACTCAGATAAGATTCCTGAAACTTGACATCAAGTTGGTAGTTTGCCCTTTCGTCATTTTGCAAAGCTGCTAGGAAAGATTGTGCAACCTGTAAAAGCAAGAGAAATTATGAAGATAAGCCAAGAAACTCATGATTTTCCCATTCTCCATGAAATGGTATGTAATGTACCTTATATGCACACCACTGTCCTAGTTCACCAAGTGCATAATTAACAGCTCTCAACTTCTGAATTAAGTTTGCAGCCCCATCACTTTCTGTTCTTTCAGAAACACCATATACTTGGCGCAGCTCTTCCTTAGCTCCAGCATCTCTAGCTCCCATAAACTGCCATTTGCTTCTTCTTGAACTAGATTTTGCAGCTTCTTCAACTTCAACTTCCATTTGCTTTATCTGCTCATGTAGATAATATAAACTAGCTGCTTTATCATACTCCACCACAACTTCAGATGGCATCGGCACATGTTTCTCCAGCTCCTTACGATCTTTAATGGTGCAAACTATTGAATCCAGCTTACTTTCAAGATTACGAATTTTTATTGCACAATCTACTTGGCTGGAAACACCTGAATATACCATAAGCATGAGCAATATTAACTTGAAAAAAAATATATCATATATACTAGAAGAATAGAAAATTGCTGAATAAAGGATTAATTCCCAAGCAAATCATAGGTTGAAAAATTAGCAACAGCACAAGATCCCAAATTCAATGGAGAACATCAATAACTACCCTTCAAGTTAACAGGAGAAGCAGTCATTCCAAATACAGATGGTCTCTTCTCTTTGGGTGTTGTATGGTAGAACTCAGACATCACCAATGAATATGGATGTTTCTTCACAGCATGATGACACTCATCCAGAATCAGGAGATTAATTGCTTCCATTTTTATTATGCTATGCCTCAAAATGTTCAAAAGAATTTGAGCAGTCATGACTAAAACCTACAGCAAGAATAACCAACTGAGAAATTGCAGTATATATACACACCAGCCCAAAGAACAACAATAATAAGACCAGTGGAAAAAAAAAGGCTTATGAATCTTGTAAAAAAAAACTATTACCGACAATTCACAGAATTTTTTTCTGAGAGCAACAAAATTTATTAGAATAAAAATTGCAGAAACAAAAGCAACATAACTTTAAGCACATATCAGATCATGGATGATTTACCGAAATCTTGACACACCAAGCACTTTAATGTATAATTAAAAAATAAATAAATAAAACTAATATAGCTTCAATGGTTACAAATTTCTAGTTTTCTGAATCAGTTTACCAATGGGGCCAAAATCATGCGTTGGCTAAGGAATGTTCTGTAGATCATAGATAATACAATACAAATACCACAAAAGGCTCTTAGAGATCAAACATTATAGCAATGAGATAAACATGATGTAACAAAAAGAAAAACAATAGCTTAAGTACATAATCATCAGAAAGTATATTCCGCATTCTGACATATTCTGGAAACAGGATTGTTATAACTACAAAGCATGAAACGCATTCCACTTTAGAAGAGTTCAACATATGAAAGTTTGGGTACTTAACAACACCAAATAAAATTACCATGCAGATATGATTTATAGAGAAAAAGGGGAAAAAAAAAAAAAGCTGCAATACTAGTGCATAATACTAATCATATTAAGCATAAATTTAATCCAACAACACCGCCAATTTTATCCCACTAGACGAGGACATTTCATCCAACAGCTAGGCTTTAATAAAATTATGATCATGGCTTATAGTTAATAGTAGTATTTTTTTTTTGGCTCAAATATAGTAGTATTTTATTTCTACCAACAAAGGTAAACCTCAATAGGAATTTCAATGTTCAAGACATACATGTTTGGTGTCAAATTCACGCTGCCACCTCCGAGCATCCCAGAAATCCTGCCCCATTTCTCCGCAGTAGTGGCCCACTTGATAACCAGTCCGCTCGCGAATTACTTCAGCTTGCTGCAATCAGACAGAGAAGCGGAACTAAATGAACATCAACAGATGTGGATGGTCACCATTTGAATTGAATAACTTAAATCTCATAATGTCTCTGAGCAAAAGTATTTTAAAATAAATACATTGTCAAAAAAAAGTATATTACCTGGTAAACAAGTGGAACTTTTGGAACCAAAAATACTGCAAGCATTTTCCTATTTTGCTTTTGTAAATTCTCATGTATACTTTTAATGAGAAGAACAGCAATCAGTGTTTTCCCTGCTCCAGTTTCAAGAAAAGCTATAGTATTCTTCTTCTTTGCCTGCTCAAGAACATCCAACTGATACTGCCTAGCTTTTTCCTCTGGAACCTTCTCCTTAGCCTCCTCAGAATTCTTCTCAAGCTTTCCATTGCTTTCCTGTTTCACATCATTCACCACTTTCTCTTCCTGATTCCGATCTGGTTCCCAAGTGCCCAAGCGAAAGACTAAATCATTAGAACCCGACTTATCCCTCTCCCAATATCCCCTCTGTTCTCTATCCCTCCGATCCCTATCTCTGACATCTCTCCTGCCACAAGTACCATAATGTTCTCTTTTCTTCACACTCTCTTTCTCCCTCCTGTCAATGTCGTCCCTATCTCGCGGCCTCTTCCTGTTGTTACAAAACCTCTCTCTCTCCCTAGCTTGATAATTTACCCTACCATAATTAGGCCTCTCATTCCTGTAATTGCCGAGCCGTGCCCGTTTGCTGCATCTTTCTTCATCATCAACCTCGTTGCCTCTACTCAGATTATGACCTCCATTATCCAGAGAACAACTAACCAAAACTCCACCTTCATTCCCATTAGAAAGCTTATTATTACAGCCATTACTCTCAGCTACAGAATGATCCAAAGCATCACCATTTCGACCATGTTTGTCTCCAACCAGTCCACTCTTAACAAAAGCATCCTCCTGAATGGTATTAGAACCAGCAAGTGGAGTCAAAGCAGAAGAAGCATCCTTAGGAAACAATGCTTCTCCTGCAGATAAATTAGACTTGGGTTCAGCATCAACAGGAAGGCCACTACCGTTCTTGATGCTGTCTAAGATTCGATCAATTCCACCGAAGAAGTCCTGATTGGAAGCGTTATCGGGCTGGTCCGCAACGATGGAAGACACATCAAAATCAATGAAATCGCAGGAAATGTCTTCACAAGCGTCAAGCCAGTAAGAGGGGGAGGAAGAACGACCCACTGGGTCATCCCCAGAAACCCTATTCCCATCCTCCATAACTAACAAGTAGACTCTTCTCTTCTATGCAGAATAATTTATTCGATTATGCTAGGTTGAAACTTGAAACTAAGAAAGCAGAAAGGGGTATATACTATAAACTATAAAGGACAACGGGAAGATTGAAACTTTGGGAGTGAGGTAGTTGAAGGAGTAAAAGGGAAGAAGGTATGAGAAGAGAGGAGAGTTGAAGGGTAGATAGAGCGCAAAAATCAGAATGAGTAGTTATAAAAGAAAGGAAAAGAGCTAAGTGAACCTGAAACCACAAATCCTGTAGTGTGATTCTACAAGATTCCGCGGTCTATAAACACTATTCTCCTCCTTTTTCCTTTTCCTTTTTGATTTTTCGATTCAAAACCCCACGCGTGCACACAAAGCATGACCAAACCACACACAGTTCTCTACTCTATATCTCTCTGTATCATATTTTCTTTACCCGATTCTGAATTTTGCTTCTTCTTCTTCTTCTTCTTCTTCCGCTGCTGCTGCTTTTTGCAGTGTAGAAAGGAAAACCACAGCGACAGAGACAGAAGAAAGCAGAGCAAAATCCCAGACTCGGAGAAAAACACTGAAACATAGAGAAGAAAATACGATCTACCCTATTTATTAGTCAATAAATTAGTAATTCAGTAATTATTAAATGCATTAATTATTAATTATTAATTATTAATTATAGCTATAATTATAATTATTCATTCGTAAAGAGAATGTTTTCCTTTTTCTGGTTAGATATTTTGCTGACCGCCATTACCAAACCTGATTATCGGTCGGATTCGGGTATCATCCAACCGGAACATTTCTTTAACTTTTCCGTCGAACAAAAAAAAGAAAAATTTGCTGAGAAAATTATGTATTTTCTTTTTTTTTAATAGAATATAAGTAGACTTTAATATTTTTTAATATAAACAAATTGATTATTTTGATCATATTTAATGATAAATATCTAAAATACTTTTTAATTAATTTTACTTTATAATTTTCAACAACTACTTATCTCTATCATAAATATAATTATTCTTGTTCTTGAATGAAATATAATAAAAAAGTAATAGTTATTTAATGTTAAGGAAGTTAGTCTATTACATATATTTCTTGATTTCATGTAAGAGAATAATAAATAAAATAACTTTTTTTATATAGAAAAATAAGATAATTGGGGATTGAATCTGTATCTTCACAAGCATGTTACCACAAACTTACTAACTCAGTTATATAATTAGAATTATCAAAAATAACTTTAATGTTAATTAAGATGAAATGTAATTTCTTTCTCTTTAAAATAATTATAAATTCTCTTATAATTCTCTTTTACAAATTCTCTTATTTACTTAATAAAAAATATATTAATTGTTGATTATATTTTTAAAATATAAAATATATTTAATTTTATATTTAATCCTTATTCTATATGTGGGTAATATATTAATTTATTTTGTAAAATTAAGAATGTTAAATGTTTTTTTAATTTTTTGAACCAAAACTTTAAACGGAAGATACTCTAGAACGGAAGAAATATTTTTTTAAATTAAATAATAGACAAATAATTTTGTGCTATCTTAGGGGTGTCTAATGGTTTGATTGATTCGGTTGAGAAAATTCGATACTCGAACTGATGAAAATAGTTTAGGTTGGTTTGGTTTGTACAAAATAATTTTAAAATCCAAAACAATCAAATTCAAAAGGTGATGGGTTTGTTTGGGTTGGATTATCGAGTTACCCGCTTAAAAAAATTAACTGCGTCGTACTCTTAACAATATATTAATATTATAGTAATTAAACATTTAAAATATTAAGTTCAATAAAAATAAACTCAAAATCCAAACACTACAAATTCAAAAACATAATATATTATCAATTTCACAGTACGATACAATTTTCAAACTCAAGTTTAACACTACATATTTCAAAATCACAACTATTCATCTTAATTTTTAATTTTCCCTTCTTCATCAACGTATAATAAGATAATAATCACATGAGATAGTAGCTAAATGGAGAAAAATTTTAAATTCACGCTATATTAAGAGTATGTTTTAAAAAATAAAATATTTTAATAAGATCATTAGGTATATCATTAGGTTCAAATTACTAAATTTAATATCAAAACCAAATATCTTCAAATTTGTTTAGTTTAATTCAAATTTTATTTAATTATAATTAAATTAAACACTCTAATAAATTAATTTAACTTATCAAGTTCATTAAGTTATCCAATTCGATGGACACTCTATCCTATCTAGTAGCACAAATCAATATCATCCTTTAAAAAACAAAAAACAGCCCTAAACTATTAAGATTTAAGAGAATAATAATGAATTCTACCACAGGCCAGGTAGACGATGGTTCATAATAATTACGTGGAATTAAATTTATTGTCATTGTCAATTATGTAAAATTCCTTTTGCGGCACCACTTATAAAAGAATATTAGTATTTACTTTTTTCGTTTTATAATATAAGTTTTTACATACAAAATTAAAAATATTTATTATAATTTTTTAATTTTTAAAACCATCCAATCAATAAAAAATAATTGAACTATTTTTCTTAAATTGTGAAAAATGTTAATTTGAACTTTGAACGTATTTTATAGAATAAAGAGACTATTAAAATTTGGAATGCAATTTTTTTTACTATCAATGTTATGCTTTAAGTTAAATGCACAAAATTAATTTTTTTTAAGCTATAAAAATAATTAAAAGTAAATTTGATCTCTTTCAATAAATTAGGTCCGTTTAATTTAGATTTTATTAGAATGAAAGTGAAAAATACACAAATCAAGACAAAAAAAAAATAATTAAAATTATTGATACATGAAAATCAAAATGATTCAATAAAATAAATAATTTTACATCTGTAAATTTTAAACAAACAAACCCTTATTTTTTATCACTGAGAGAAATTCATCAAGTTATTTGTGTTTGCACAACATGCAAATTTATGAAGTTTTTATGGTACAACACACAAATTCATCAAGTTGAACAAAGAATAGGATTTGGCATAAAAGTAGTATGAGCATCATCACATCACTTGGTCAAAGTTTGGACAGTGGACCAATGCAGTTTCCAAGACACATAATTCATTCAACTTGCAATTAGCACTTGATGCCATCTTGAGAATATTGTTTCGAGACTCTTCTTTAAATTAATTAAATAATCTATTTACAAAAATATCATGCTTTTTATTTCTTTTATAAGCTAAATATATGTAAATAAAAGAATTGTAGCTCAAAATTTTATTCCTTAGTCATCAGACTAACTTATTAAATGTTAAAAGCCTTAAGATTGAGTATAAATATGAGCATTTTATTTTATTTTTATGGTATTAAAATTATGGTTTGAAGAAAAAATATGACTTAATAACTTTTATTTTTAATAAAATCAATTATACATAGTACAATACATATATGACTTACATTGCAAAAATAATTTTGGTGAAGAGTATTTAAAAAAAAAACTCAATAAAAATTATTTATTTGATACTATTATCATTTTTTAAATAAAAATCACTTTATTTTTTATATAATCAATTTTACTCACAAATTAATTATATAAAGTTAATTTTATTACTACAAAACCGAAAACACACTTATAAGGCATTCATTATTTGCCCATTTAGATATGATTTTGTAAGGTACTAAAATCAATTTTAATGAAAGTAGAAAAAATACTTCTCATAAAGTTGTCTTCAATTACTATCAAAATTAATTTTGTTCTGTGCAAAATCTTATCTCAACGGGTCATATATTACATTGATCGATGAGTTTTCATACCTTTTGTATTTATGTGGTATAAATTATAAATTATATAGTATTTGGTTCAGCAATAAGAAAAAAAAACTCATTTAAAATATGGATTTAGATCTTCTTATGTTTTTTTTGGTCACATTGCTCATGTTATGAAATAGATAGATACAACAAAATAATAATAGGTTTAATTGTAGTTTTGGTCTCTCTTGTTTGTATTTTGAGCGATTTTAATTTGGTCCCTATGTTAACTTTTCTTTTAAATTAGCCGCAATTTTTAGCCAATTTAGTAACCGTTTTTCTCCAAATTAATGAGGGAGGGACTAAAATCATTTACAAATAGAAAATTTTCAAAAAATATTAATTTAGTTACAACTTTCCTCTAAATTAGCGACATGTTTCAAATCGTTTACTAAAAATAATTAGGAAGAAAATTGTAACTAATTAATAATTTTTTATAATACATTATACCAGTAAACAATTTTAGTCTATCCTAACACTAAATTAATTAAAAGTTATGATTAATTTAAAATAAAAACTAATTAAAGGACCAAAATTATCCATTTAAAACTTGCGGACCAAAATCATCTAAAATGAAAAAAAAAACCAAATATACAATTAAATAATAATAATAATAATAAGAACCATAATTCGTTAAAAAAAAATTGTTGTATCGTTGTTTTTCATAACATGAGTAACATACTAAAACTGAGGATCCAAATCCTTAAAATATAACTTATCAAAGCTTAGTTAAAGAATAAAATAAAAAAATAGATAAATGAATTTGAAAACTCAAGAGGTGAGTTTTTTTAAAGTATTTGACAGCTGAATACCTTAAAAGCATGACATCATATAAATGCATATTGTCTTTTCTAATAAAAAAAGTTAAACAAAAATTTAAACTTTTATCGGCGATTTAAATTACCTATATAATTATTTATTAATTGTGCTATGCTTTGTTGATATATAAGAGGTGAGTATTTTTAATTCCTGAGCTTTGTAACACCATTATATTTTATATTTAAGTATTTATTTTTGTGAAAAAAATTTAAAGTCACTATTTATGACATAATTATCGTTTTTATTAGTGAAAAAGTTGAGCTGATGGATGAAAACCTGAGAAACAATTGAAGTAGGCAAGTATTGCTTATCCAACAAAACATGCTGAAGGAAGTGAAAATTATGTTTTATATCAAAGACTATTTTTGTTTTTTTTTTTATATGAAAATATAATAATCAAGAATTCAATCCAAATAATTACACATATATATCTTTATACACTCAACAATTAAATTATATGGCTGAAATCTTTTTTCGTTGAATTTAGTAATTTGTCTCGTAGTCAATAAGAGTTAGCATAAGTAGTTACAAAAGGAGATACTCCTTTCGGTTCTAAATATACTTCTAACCGAATTATTAAAATGGTCTTAAAAATAAGATTTTTCCAACTACATCTCTAACTAAATGTGTTAATAAATATTTCAATTTAATTAATAACCCATTCTCTCTTTTATTCCATCATCTTTCTCTTTCTACTATAAATTAAATCTTTGAAAATTTTAGAAGGAATAAAAGTGAAATTATCCATAATAAATTAATTAGTAACTTATACTTAGGACCAAAGAAATCTTCTAAAAAATATATTTTATATTTAGAACCGGAGAGAGTATGTATGAACCAATCATGAATTTAAATCTCTTTAAAGTCACTAAAATCCCTCTAGGAGCACATCGATCAATTCCAAGACCCCAACACTTTGGTAATAGTTGAGTAACTGTGCGTATTAGAATACTATTGCTTGTGGTTTATAATGTCCAGCAATAATCTCTTGAGTTGGAACTCTGCTCGCAGTCCCAACATGCCATTGACATGGTGTGACCGAGGGATGCCACTTCTTCTTACTTCTTACTATTTTAGTTATAAAAGAAGTAATTTATCTTGTGACATAATCAAAATCTAATAGTATGTTTAGATATGATTTTGGGAAGGACCAAAATGCATTCATGTAGAAGCCAAAATTTCTAACTTCTTACCTTTAAAATTTATACCAGAATATATTTTAGATGCTGCAAAATTTTATCCAATCCTAAATTGTTAAGTGAAAAATTTTTCTCATATTTAGTTGCAAATTTGTATGTATGTGAAATAGCTAATGTCAAGAATTTTTGGTATCCTAGATCTTCGGTATCCTCGTTAGCACAACTATAATGGTGCAAAGTACACCAATAGCTGTATCATAACTGAATATATTTTTACCAAAAACAAAACGAAATTTCTTTTTTTTTCCACCGCTGAACGAAAATTTCAAAAATTCAAATAATTATTTGGTTTTTTTGTCTGTCAATAATTAATTAGTAATTAGCATTCCTTGATAATTTTCGGATGAGTAAGGGACCTAGATTAGATTTTGTTCACGATATTAACAACTACGCAAGGGGGGAAAATTAAACGTATTAAACCTATAAAAAAAAAAACATTCCTTTCATCTCATAATAATAATTGTATTTTTTTTTTGCTATGTTTACAAAGCTAGTCACTATTTACACCACCCATATTTTTGCACAACAAGTTTTGCAAACTGAATTTTCAAAAATATAATGGCTAGTGTGGCTAAGATATTTTGGATCATTCCCAACTCTTCTGTGCGCGGGTTCTTCCAGTTATCGGATCATGATTGGATTATAATTTGGCTGCAAATTGGTTTGCGCTGATGATTTGGTTAATCTGGAAAGCGCGCAATTCAGTCCTTCATGGTAGTGCTATGTTTGATCCAGGTGTCATTCTTCATCAACTGAAGTGGTATGAAGCCATGTCTCATGCGGATCAACAATTTGAAGTTGGTTTTTGGTTTCCTAGATTCAAACAGGTTTCTGTTGTCTAGTCCTTTTCGCCTGATGGGTGGGTGAAGGCGAATGTGGATGACTCCCTGAAGCTGAATGCTAATGCGGGTTGCGGAGGTGTACTACGCGATAGTGCAGGCTCTTGGATTGTCGCATTCTGCTGCAACTTGGGCAAGGGAACGGTGCTACACACTGAGTTAATGGCTATCTACCTAGCTATTCAATTGGCTTGGGAGAATGGTGGCCATAATTTATGGGTTGAAAGTGACTCACAATTAGCTATTCATCTCATAAATGATGGCCATTCGGATGCACACTTGTAAGGGAATTTGCTTAACAATATTTCAGCTTTTAAATAATGAGATTGGAGGATTGTGTTCACTCATGGGTATCGAGAATGCAATAATGTTGCTGATTATTTAGCTAAACATGCTCATTCTTTGCCTCGTGGAGTACATTTATACCCTTCCCCACCTAGGGAGTGTGCTAGTTTGATTAGGCAAGATATGGTAGGAGTTTCTCATACTCGTTGGATCCGTTGTTAGTTTCTATCTTTGGGGTTTTATCCCCTCATGTTTACCAAAAAAAAAATAAATTAGGCACTAAATCTAATTGGTATATGTTGGGGAATCACTGTCCACAACACTTAATTACTTAAATCTCATGGCATACTATGTAGTGTTATTTTTTTTTCAGTTTTTATTTTTGCTCGGAACTTATCTTTTTTTTTCAACACTGTTAGCATATATAAACTGAAATATGCACTAGCATCTATATTTTGTCTTGCTCGGACAATATGTTCTGTTTTAGAACTAATCAAACGAATTGTAATAATCGTTTCGTACAAACATTAATATCCGTTTAAAACACACATTAGTATCATTTTAAAACAGAATTTATATTCTATTTTACTGTTGATTGTGAATTTGATTTATTATATGATTCTTAGCATCATTATTGTTTTATATATAAATGGAAAATATTAATATAAACTACTCTCTCTTTCAAAACTTTTACTATTTTAGAGTTCAAAATTTTATTTCAAAACATTAACCTTTTTAGATTTCAAGATACAATTATTTTTTTTCTTTTTTTTTCTCTACAGATAAATACACTCCTCCTTTTTTCACTAATCATATTATTCAATATCCCTGTTGCATACCTAGGATCCAGATATGCAGGAGATATGTAGACGACTAGATGTTCCGATGCGTTCCACGGCGGGGTAAGTGGTACCTGCAAGGATTTTGACAATCAAGTCAGTATGGCTAAGGTTTAAGGTGTAAGGGTTAAAGACATCATACTTGCACCCGTGTTTGTATTTTATATATATATATATATATATATACCTTAGTTGGACTGCGTTAGGGTCCAATAGCACATGGATTCCTGGCATAATTCCGGAATATTGGCCTGTCAAGCCACTAAGATTGTCAGGCCGGGGTTTTATCCCGGTATGTTGGTCTACAACAATTATTTATCTCTTAATTACATTACCAATAAGTTTAATGGTGCTAAGAATCATATAATAAAATTCACAATCAATAGCAAAATAAAATATAAATCTGTTCTAAATGAATACTAATGTCTGTTTTAAACAAATACTAACGTATGTACGAAACAAATACCATGTCTACACAAAACGAACATTCTCATCCATTTTATAAGTTCCAAAACAGAATTTATATTTCGAGCGACACAAAAAACAGATGATAATATCCGTATCAGTTTACAATGAGCAACAATATTTTAGTTTCAAAACGGAACATAAGTTTCGAGCGAGCATGTAGTGTGTTGTAAGATGTGGGTGGTGCGTATCGTAGTACCCTATGTCTAGAAGGGGTGTAACTCTTATTCTTATTCTTATATTAAGAAATAAAGCAAACTACAATATAGAGGGAATCACATAATAGAAGGACAAAACATAGTTAAAAATCTTATACTTGGCGCCCTCCTCCTAAACTAGTGGTGAAATGGAACTCGGATGTTGCGATTATCAATGCTTCCAATTGAGTTGCTATTGGGATTGTAATAATTCAAAAAAAAAAAGTATTTTTTTATCATTTTCAAAAAGTAATAATTCAAAAAATTACTTTTAAATACTAATTTTTAAAAATTTTAAAAAATAACTTTTCATAAATAATAAAATAAAACTATCAGAAAGTAGCATTTAGAAGATGGGGGTGGTTCATTTAGAAAAATGAGATGTACAAAAAAATAACTCCCGTTTAACAATAAGAGGCTGCCCTCAGCCAAAAACCAGTTGGGTCTGATAAGTGCCAAGGCATATCCTAAACAATGGGCCTGATAAAGTATTTTCAATATTTCACAATATAGGACGCAGGGATTGACACCATCCTAATTGGGAACAAGATAACCTTATTTCATACATCAGCATCTAGATGACAATGTAAAATAAGAGTTGTTTCTTTTATATTTTTACTATTTTACGGACGATAACATCGGAAAATATCATTTCAAACGCTGATATCCAAAAAAATGATATTCATGTTCCCAATTGTGATGGTGCCCATCCCAACGTCCATATATTTATGAGAAAATATTTTCCATCATATAATCATATAATCCACAAAAAGAGGGTTCTGAGCTTCACAGGCTTTCTAGTGGGCCTAACATCAGCTGCAATGGGCCCATACATAGTACTGCAAGGTTGAAAGCTATCCACCAAAAAATAGCAAAAAATGCTATCCACCGAAAAATATAAAAGAACCCAAATATGCAATTCTAGAATGATATTCGTGATCAAATAAAAACAAATTCTAGAACAATATGTAAGATCAGTAATTTTTGCACAAAATCCCTAAAAATTTTATAAAATATGCGAAAGGTGATGAAATTTAGTCATAGGTTGTATGAAAACAAAATTAACAGAATTTTAATTATTTGTTTTCCAATTTTCTTAAAAATGTAATTTAGAAATTTTGTATAAATTTCTTATTTTGCCTTAAAAACTTCAAAAGGTTTTATATGTGTGTGTGTAATTCTGTTTTTTCTATAATTATTTTTTCAACATCATGAGAAAGCTTTACTAATGAAAAGAATTTTCTGGAAAATATAATTCTCAATTTCGATGAAAAAGAAATGTATGTGATAAATTATATGAAAAAAGGTACAAAAGTGATGTAAGATAAGTAAATTGTAAGAGTATAATTATTGGTTATATATATATATATACACACACCTCTCTTTGATAAATCACAATCCACAAGAGATAAGGTGGTACCCAACCCATAATACAAAATTTTATCTTTACAAGAACTAGAGAACTAAAAGTTCCCCAAAAGACAAGGAAGATCCAATTCACTGTACATCGCCAAAGAAACCAGTTGTTTGTTTTTTGTTTCTGGTCAAGAAAGAAGTCGAATTTAAATAATTATCAGTTTAGTCCTTGAGTTTATAAGGATAGTTTACATAGGTCCGTGAGATGTACGGAAATTCATTTAAGTTTTCGAGTTTAAAAGATTAGTTCACATAAGTTACTGAGTTGTACGAAAGTTCAATTAAGTCCCTACTAAATATTTATTCACTTAAGTCCCTGAAATTTGATAATCTCAAGACATAAATGAACTATTCTTGCAAACTGAGAGACAATAATATTTTATAATGTTAGTGACATAAATGAACTACCGTTGTAAACTCAGATTTAAGTGTTCCTATGTTCAAAATCCAAAGACCTATGTGAATTAAATTAACTAAATCAGATATTTAGATATTTACGTGAATTATTTTTATAAATTGAATTATCTAAATGATGGTTCACTCAAATTGAGTTGGGACTTGGGTCTAAGGTGTGAGCGAATGCATTTATAAATATATCTGAGAAAAATATATATAATTGATTCAGCCATATGCAAAGAAATCGAATAGTCCTCGTTGAGATGGGAACATGAATATTTCGCATGCAAATTAATGTCAATAGGAGGCCAAAAAAGATAAAAAAGAAAAAAGTGATAATCTCTGCTGGCGTTGAAAAATAATGTGATTTTGTGACTTGTGAGAGAAAAGGGTATAATAATAATTTGGAAATTGGAAAGTGCATGTGGATCACACATGCTCCCTTGGGGTTAGCCAAAGAAAGAAATTAATAAGAGAAAAAAAAAATACAAATAACAATATTAATTTTTTTTCTTTTTAGGATATTTATAATTGAAAACAGTGTTTAATTACCTCTCCGAGTTAATATCACAAAAAAATTGTAATTGACATCTGAAAAATAAAAAGAAAAAAGAATTGTTCTAATTATGTAGTGATGTAGTTCAGTTGGTGAGCGCATAACGACATGTGTACATGGGTACGTAGTTCGATCTCCGATTATGCATCTTTTTTATAAAAAAAGGAAATTCCTCTTAATTAATTTTTCTTCTTTTCTTAATTTATGTGTAGAGCAAAAGTCTGATTTGATTATAATGTATATGATCAGGTGGTCGGCGGTCCATATATATGTGATATGTATGTGCACTTCATTCACATTTGAGGCTCTTTCACTTTCCTTACCTAACTTACTTGCATGCTTTCTCTGCTTTAATATCATCCACAAACACTCAAACCACACAAATTCCACAAATTCAAGTAAAATTTTCATATCAATCTCTCTCTCTCTTCACTTGTTCATCCTAATTTGGTCATCACACAGTTACAAACCAATTTAATTTACAAAATTATTCTATGTAAAATTCAATAAAGAGATCATAGTGAGACAAATTGATTGGTCATAAAATTGAATATCTCATAAAAATAACTCATGCATATATACCTCAAAGATAGGTCACGATAACAAATATATGAAACTCTGGGTGAAAGATGTCTTCACGTCTTCCGTCGAAGACGGTCTCTAGTGTGAAGGATTGTACTTGTAGAGACTTCGACGCCTAAATTAATGACTATTAAAATTTGTGTATATGATTAGAATGTTGCGTAAGTGTGAATCAAGTCGATGTGTTTGGTGAATGTCGTATTGGGCTTCATACATATTGAGCTTGGGCCTTAAGTTTAATTGGATTGTGAAACTCATAGTAGCCAATAACTTTAGTGTCTTAATGTCGACATATATTTAAGACTGGGATGATAATTCTATGTTAGGATTTCAACATAATCACTATACTGAAATGCCGGTCCGTAACAATTACTAAAATAAAACAGAGTGAGGTAATAAAATTATTAAGTTATCATTATGTTCTTAGGTGTCTTTAAAAACTTGGTAGCATATTGTGCCTTGACAACTTGTATAATTAAGAAAATCACTAATAAAAAAAGGGAATTTTTAGTTGTTATTTAAAATAATATCTAAGAAAGATCATACTTATTTTTATAAAGAGGTCTTTCCTCATTTTTATTTTGTTAATTATAAACCTAAGAAAGTGGAAAATAGTATATATGTATTTGTCTTTTCTCAATTTTTCTATTGTGGTTGATTTTTTTATCAGCCTAAACAAAATATATTTATAAATCAATACCATAAATGCTAAAAGTACAAATATAGATAGATAATACATGATCTTGATAAATACATGATCTTGATAAAGTCCCAACAAAAGAAAGATTCTCATCTTACTGTCAGAATCCGAAAACAAAAAAAAATATAGGGAAATCGAAACCAACCACCATTAAGGTGAACTACTAGTAACTACAAAAACCTGAAAACATATTGAATCTAACAACTAAACAAAGGTATCATAAAAGGAAACTTTTGAACACATTATATCCAATAGCCTCAGATATAGATACAACCACGTAAGAAAAATAGAAAAAAAGGTCAATGTCAATCTAATATACTCAACAAACAATCAGCAGGTGAAATCAACCATTGACTGAAAGAGTATGAAAATCCTGAGAAGTATGTCTTCAACCAATTCCAAACTAGTACTTTAATTCTTTCCAAAACCTCTTCCCAATCATCTTTAATTTCTTTAAAAATCAAATTATTCCTCCAAATCCACAAATTCCAAATTACATAGACCCACATCACATACCACCCTTTCATAGAACCTTTTTCATAGCACAAAGATTTATACGGCTAGAAATGTTCCTTTGGTGAATTATGTAGTACTGAAATAGTTCCAACCCATTTATATATAGCACAAAGATTTATGCACAATAGAACCTTTTTCTATTGTGGTTTATTATGTTGGAAAATACGACTACTACTAGATAATTGCTAAATCTCCTCGTGTAATCACATTACACTCTTTTAGCATGAGCTAGGGCATGATGGAAATAAAAATTGAACGATTTTCACCTAATTTTAAGTTTAATTTGGAGGCTCGTTCTCATGCACGCGAGCCTATTTCGCTTCTTAGCTCTTTTAAGTTTTATCCCTCAATGTGGGCTTTAGCATATAAACACTTGGCAAGTCACTAAATCCCAATATGCGACTTTAAAATATAAAACAAAAGTGACTTTAAGGTAGTGTTTGGCAGAAACATACCTAAACATGACCGGACAGGACACTGGAGTACTATTCTATGTTTGGCACATCAATGATAAGGAATGAAACAAGACACAAGTTAAATGAACAGAACACTTTGGTTCCACATAAAGGGTAGAAACGAAGAGAACTTAACATAACACATAGTATAATTATCATTATTCTTAACAAGTTATGATGCCTTACTTAGCAAATGGGTTTGGCGCTTAAAGCATGAGAGAGATTCGTTGTGGAGGAGGGTGATTTTCTCTAAATATGGGGAGGAGGGAGTTGCTCTATATTCTGGTGGGGTTCAAGGTTCATGGTGGTGGAGGGATTTGGTGAAACTGTTTTCTATAAAAGAGGGCAAGTGTGGGTGGTTCAAGGAGAATGTTATATCACTATTGGTGATGGGAAGGACATCTCGTTTTGGCACGATAGGTGGGTAGGGGATTTTTCTTTATGCGAAAATACTTAAAAGTTGTATAAGGTTATTGTTAACAAATATGCAACTGTTAATTTCTTTGGTGTTAGGGGGTTAGAGGGTTGGAAGTGGAGATTAGGATGGAAGAGGCGTTTGTGGGCATGGGAGAAGCGTTTGATTAATGACCTTTTGTGTGATTTAGAATCTGTCCAGGTTCGGCAAGGTGTAGGCGACATTTTCAGGTAGACCTCAAAATCGAAAGGTGATTTCTCGTGAAAACAACGTATCAAAAAGCTGCACAAAATGATGTTTCTCATTTTTATGTTAAGTTCTGGAATTAATATGTACGGTTAAAAATAAAGATTTTTGCGTGGAAGGCCATTCAGGATCGGATTGCTTCTAAAGTCAATTTGCATCGCCATGGAGTTCTTGGCTATGACGCTGTTTCTTGTGTTTTGTGTGGCGTTTGTGAGGAAACAATGGACCACCAGCTGTTGCGCTGTGTACGGTCTTCTTCGGTATGTAATCTTGTCCTCTCATGGTTTGGCTTTACAAGTGCTCTCCATGGATCATGCAAGGACCATTTCTCTCAATCCAGAGGCTTACTTTCGTGTAATGCCAATATTCGTCTAGTTTGGCAATCGATTTGGTTCTAAGTTGTTTGGCACATTTGGTTAGCAAGAAACAAAAAATTGTTTGAACAAAAGGAATTTTGTTCTGCAACTGTATTTCAACATATTCAAATAAGTACATGGTTCTGGCTAAAAGTTAAGTATAAGGGTTTCATACATGCCTTTTCGTGTTGGGAGATGGAACCATGGGGTTGCTTGGGGCTATTTTGTTTGTAATTTAAGTTTACCGTGCAACTTTCGTTTCTTTGTTTTAGAAGCTTGTATTTGTCATTGGTCGCTGCTACTGCTTGGTTTTGGTTCTGTGTTTGTATTCCAGCACTTCTTGTGCTTTCTTTTTTTAATTGATTAAGTTGCTGTTAAAAAAAAAGTTATTTTTTATAGAAAGTAATATATGTATAAATTTCTTAAACATTATAATTTTTTATATGACCAAAAAATATTTTAAATATTTTTTAAAAATTTATATAATAAAAATATATTCAATATAAATTAGATTTAATAATCATTTTAAAAATTATATTAAATAATTATATTCTCGTAAGAATATCTTATTTAATAATTTAAATATATTTTCATATTAATATGAAAATTATTAAATTTTAAAATTAAAATATAATTATAATCATAAAAAATATAAAGTTTAAAGCAAACAAGTCCCCTGAACTTTAGTACATATGGACTTAAGTACCAACATTTTTAAAATGTGCATTTTGATTCCTATACTTTTTGAAGTGTGCAATTGTGCCCAGAGGCACATATTAATAATGATTTGATTTTAAATAATTCAAATATTAATCAAATAAAAATATATTTTCTATATTCTATTTGATTTATCAGCAATAAATCAAATAGAAACTATTATAAATTCAAATATCACTCAATCACCCACTACTTTAATATAAACATCTAGAGCAAAATATTCACGTTTACTATTATAAACACCTATACAAAACGTAATATATATTTATTAACTTTTTTTAAACTTTATCCTTATTTATTTATTTATTTATCAGCAATAATGAGAAATTTTATTAAATAGGCACGCGAGGCACCATAAAAATTACAAAACACTCAAACCATAAACACTGCAATTAATAATTATACTGCAACATTTAGGTGGAAAGGAATACATCAACAAAAACACATCCTAAAAACTACATGGATACATCGGGTGTCTTTGGATTGATGTCGAATCACGTTAAATCACGTTAGGATAGGTAAATTAATGATTGAGATAAATTTGGTACATAAACCGAGGCGGATCCAATAAACACAACAAAAAATAATGTTGAAGTGAATCCACATTATTAACATAATCCACTTCTATCCAAACATACACACCCTCCCCAAAAGTAGCACATGCTGAAACATTCTTGTGTGTGCCATCCTTATTTTTATTAAAGTAACTTATTACTATTAATATTGTTAGTTTGTAAAAGGATTATTTTAATTTGTACAATATTGCACAGGTTAAAAAACTAAATAAGAAAATAAAACACAGTATTTATTGTATATTACACATTGTTCATGGACACGATTTTAAAAAAACTCCTAGGTATAGTTTGAGCAATCTTTTTTTTTTTTTTAAAGTCACTTTTAAGATAAAGTTACAAATAAGTGGCTTAAAAAAAGCCATAAGCTATTTGGAAATTTTATTTTTTGTAAATTAAGTATAAGTTACTTATTTTAATTTTTTATTTATAATAATAAAAAGTAGTATATATCAATGTTATAAGAACCGGATCGGTGATTGAACCGGTCAAGACACTAGTTCACGGTTCATTGATCCAACCGTGATTGAACCGGTATGAATTAAATATATATATATATATATATATATATTTATTTATTTATAGTATATAATACATGATAATATTTAATAAATTATATTTTTATATACAATATAATAATACATGTATAAAAATTGTGCATATAATATCACAAAAAAATATGTTGGCATAGTGATAGATGACATTTCAATATATCCAGATCTGCCATTTCACTAATTTTGAAGGATTTTACAGCATTTTAAGTTAAAATCGGTTTGAAGACTCCGGTCCGGATCCCAGTCGAACCGGAAGGTCGGGTCAAATTTTTATAACAATGGTGTATATATATATATATATATATATATATATATATATATATATATATAATTTCAAAAATATTTAAAAAAAATTGTGGACCGGCGGCAAGTGGCAATTCGACCGGTTGAAAAAAAATAAGCTTCTTAAAGCTTTTTTTTTTCTTTCATTAAAAAAATTCATTTAAAATTTCAAGAACTTATTAATATTTTTGTTTGACCTAATTTTTTATTTATAAATAAAAAATAAGCTCAAAATAAATCAGATCAGAAGGTGTTTGGTGCCTTAATATTATTCTTGTTATAATAGTATATACCGTATATTATATTTGCAGTTTATTATATATATATATATATATATAACCAATTAACCATTGATTTATGGTGCCCTTTAAATTTAACCGTTCCTCCACTTAAAAGACATTTTTCTCATGAAATTCTGATCTATAGAACTTTAACGGCAACCTTTGAAGAGAGGATAGTCTTTTTAATTTCTGTTCATAAATATGTATAATAATAGGTATCAATTCTTAGTATCCTTAATTTCTATAAAGTCAACACAGCAAAAAAAAAATATATGTGTGGGTGTGTGGTACAGAGTTTAATTCTTGATATCGTTAATTTTTTTATAATCTAAAATAATATACATTGATATTTATTTTGTACTTTAATTTCTTATATTCAAAGTGTGAGTACTCATTACAAAAGGAAAAAAGAAAAATTAATTCACACTTATTTAACCAATTTATGGATTATTATGGATATTAGGTTTTATCTTTGAGATGGCTTAAGTAATAAAAAATAAAAAAGTACACTATAACAATTCCAATGGTCATGGTTACTAATGCTGGGAGACATTTTTAAATCACTGCAAAATGTCTTGCCGCACTAGTAA
Organism: Cyamopsis tetragonoloba; assembly: GCA_037177725.1. Classification (NCBI taxonomy): domain Eukaryota; kingdom Viridiplantae; phylum Streptophyta; class Magnoliopsida; order Fabales; family Fabaceae; genus Cyamopsis; species Cyamopsis tetragonoloba. The sequence goes on from CM074125.1 coordinate 54,325,029, forward strand.
CTATTTTGGTTGTAACCGCTAGTTTAATTTTTTTTTTAGAAAATGTTTCAACCTCTACACGGTGTATGTCCCTCATGTCTATGAATTATCCCAGATGCAAAATTTGTGCCAAAATACTTAAATATTAAATATATAATAATATATAAAATGTGTAGTGCAATAATTTATATGTATAGCTAAGGTCATATTCTATGTGTGACATTATCATACACATTTGTTGGACCACATTACATACACCATTATTCTGACAAAATAGTTTTCGATCGATCATTATATCTTTGAATATATATATTATCTTCTGAAATCAAAACCATAATATATACAGGACCCCATAAAAATAAAGGAGTTGCCTATAGTTACATAGCTAGCTAGGCATATGTAAAGTTATAATGTTCAATAACTTTAAGTACGTACTTGCAATTACATATACATGAGTTGTCACAAATATTAATTTGAAGGTATAAAATAATAAAAGTACCAGCAGTTCATTTTTAGATATACCGGAATCTATATTATTTATAAATATGATTATTATAAAGTCAACCAACAAAGTTTGGTGTAGTGTAGCAAGTAGATAGTTTGGTCTTTTACAAAAATTTAATATAATTTAACAAATAAAAGATTTTTTAAAGTACAGGTGGTGTGATTTTCAACATACTCTTTATTATGGGTGGTCGTCGAATAACAAAATTAGGATAATGTCTAATATCATCTTAAATTCATTCACTCTCAAAAATTATCTCATAGGAGGAGGATTGTCACGTCTCTTATATACTTTTTTATGGTCATATTTTTAGTCGATGTAAGACTTTTAATAGAAAATTTTACCTTTAAAATTGTCATGTCTCTTATATACTCTTTCATAGTCATATCTCACTCGATGTGAGACTTTAAACAAAAAAAATATCACCTTTAAAATTGTCATGTCTCTTACATACTCTTTCATTGATCATATCTTTTAAGTTAAGTTTCGATGACTCCAATAATGCAACTGATGAAAACCAGGGTTTATAATAAACATGAATATTAGATTATATCACAAATTTACATCATTTCCTTGTACTAATAAGTTCAAGTAGCGACATCATCTACTAATTGAGTAATATTGGTAATCCAATTAAAAATAATTAGGTATAATGTATATATAATAATAAATGATCATTCAACCAATAAAGTCCAACACAATTTGTAAATAATTGGACTCTTTAAACATACTAAAAGGGTTTGAATCATAACTGTATGTATAAATAAAGATTTTGTTAGAAGAGATTGTATTGTATTCACTTCGAGAATTTTTGCGATTAGAAAATATTAATATTCGACTGTTAACTAAAAAATATCATTGATGAAAAAATCGACATGAGCAATGTTCATTACTTATTTAAGGGGATTTTTGCATTCAAACAAACTGACATTTTCGACGCCCTGTTTGAATACGACAAATCCAAAAAATACTTTCACTACTAGTATTTTTGGATCATAACGTAGATCTCACGAAAAGTGAGTTTATGTGGGTTGGCTCATAATGGCTAGTTCTGTGAGTTGGTTTGTGTAGACTCATGGACCATATTAAAAAATAAAAAATAATTAAACTTTAAATAGACTAGTCTACAACTTGATCCTTTTAACCTACGAATAAAATGTTGGCTCATTCAAACACAATATAAATTTACATAAATTGATTAGTTTGATCGAACTAACTCGTATACCTTGCTCTAATTGTGAGTGAGTGAAGGTTTCACCTAACTAACTCTATGGGGATGTCATGTATGGGCTAGTAGTGTATATTTGTAAATTGAAGTGTGCATAAGGGATGTGTGAGCACTGAGTATAGTATAGATTGATTTCAAGTATTAATGAGGAAAAAGAAGCTAAGGAAAAATTGTGAGTTGTGAGTAAGAAATAAATGGAAAAGGGAAAACATAAAGGGAGGGAAGAAATTAAATACAGCTTGGCAAAAGGGTCCATCATAATTATACTCATATAATTTTGCAGTGGAAAGCAACAAAAGCAAAGTGCAATTACATGAATAAATGATATAATAATAAAAATAAAATAAAATAAAAAGGGGGGTTGGAAAAATGGGAGGGGGGGCTGTAGCAGCTAGAGGCCTATATAAGAGTCTATGGCAATTGAATTAAAATTAGAAAATGACCCAACAGAGAGAAAAGCCCAACGGTTTTCTCAGAGGGTAGAGAGAGAAAGAGAGAGAGTAGACTCCTAGTGTGGGGTTTATTTTCACATTTTTGTACAAGGATAAAAAGAAAGACGTGAATCAAAAATCTCAACTGTAATTACTATATTTACATATGCTTCTACAGCTACCTAGCTACTACCTAATAATTAATTAATTAATTATAGCTGCAGCCTGCTGCTATTATTTGGCAGATTGCAAAATTATACTCCCTCCGTTTTTAAATATAAACAAATTTTTTTATAATATTATGTTTTTAAATATAAACAAAATTAACTATATTCACTTACATTTAATAAAAAAATTTCTATTATACCCTCCACTCAATTCATTTTCTCATTTATTATAGTGGTTTTGAAGAGGATAGAGAGTAATTTAATGGAGGGTAATTTAGGAAAATAAATTGATTTTTTAATAGATTCAAAAAAATTAAATGAAGCTAATTATATTTCTTAAAGGGTGTGAGTTAGGTAATTTTTGTTTATAATAAAAAACGAAGGGAGTACTTGATTACTACATATACGATAGAGTTAAGTTATGATCATAATAAGTATATTTTAAGGTGAAAAATGTTTTTTGATTTTCTTTATAATGGTATTCTAGTGTGAATGAGAGTTGTAATTATAGAGATTCTAATGTCAAGTAAGTGACTATAAATGTTAGAGTGATTAATTATATATTTCTTTTGATTTTAAATATAATAAGTTATTTTTAACCGAATTACTAGAATCTAGGGATGGAAGTTAACTCATTAAATTTGTCTAAAAAATAATTTTTTTCAATTATATCCCAAAATAAATGTTTTAATAAATGTTTTAATTCAATTAATAACTTTTTATCTCTCTTATTTCACTATCTTTCTCTCCATTATTAGTTAAGTCTTTGAAAATTGTAGAAGGAGTAGAAGTGAAAATAATCCATAATAAGTTAGTTAATGGCCTATATTTAGGATCAAAGAATTTTTTTAAAAAGTGACTTATATTTAAGACTGGAAGAAGTATATTGTTATACATATATAATCTAATATTTATAGTAGAATTTTTAGGATTTAGAGAGCGTCTTAATGAGTTTTCATGAACCTAAAGTTAATTGAACTATATAAGACTTATAAACTCTATTTCGATGTATAACACTGAGATAATAGTTCTACAATAGAATTTTGATATAACCAATAATCAAGATGCATAGCAATATTATTATAGCATAGTACTGTAAGTATGTATAAATAAATATAAATATAAATATAAATATAGTTATAAATATTGATCTGAAATGGAATTATTTGGGTAAACTCGCCAACACTGAATAAAGTTCCTTTTTTCCAGCAATCTGGTTGATTTTGTATAATTGTAATGTGTCCCCATTCCCTTACATAATGGTCCCACCAGTTTTCTTGTGGTCTCCCCTTCTCCCCTTTAGTTTTAATTTATTTATTTATTATCCCTTTGTCATGGTAGCATAGTTTTTGGATCAATAAATCTCATACTCCCCATCTCTTCATTTTGTCCTATCCATATTCTATTAATGTTGTCCTATTTTTAAATATGTACAATATTTTTTAATAAAATCTTTTTTTTATATGTACAATTAGAATTTGATTAGAATAAGCATGTTTAAGCGATCTTGCTATCAATAATCGTTAATTTTATTGATATATTTTGAATGATATTCCTCTTTTTTTAATAGTGAATCGAGTTGACAAAAATCTTCCTTAAATATTTATCTATGCGCATATTAATTAATGATACATTTTTAATAATTTTAATTTGCATAATATATTAAATACTCTATTTTCTTGTATAAATTTTTTATTGTTAAATTGTTAACATGTGCATTATTGTCCACGATAATCATACCCATAATATATATAACTAAGGCCCAGATGACAATTGGTTACTACTAGTAAAAAAATGGTTACCAAAAACGTACCCTTTCAATTAATTTAGACACCCCTTGGCCCTTGCATGGGTGGATTAAAGATAGTTTTCTAGGTCATTTTAATTACTTGAAAAAATGGCCTTTGAAAATATAGTTCAAAAGAAAGTTGGACCACCATGTGGAGGGTTGAATATTTTGCTATCAATATATTAACAAAAGTTTGTCAATTAATTGTTCATACTTTTCCCATTTAGTTAGGATTAGGATATATTCTTCTTAAAATAAAACCCTTTTTTTCCCTCACATATATATAATATATAATATCCACATACTAATATACAGAAACAAATTATGTTAGGTCTTCTGTATATATAATTAGGTTTAAACATAATTTTAATTCCTATACTTAACATGTTTTATAGCAATTTGGTTTTTACATTTGTTGTCTTTGCATAAAAAATATTGGTCCCTGTTATCACATTATCTTGACACTGTTACTAAAGTTTTTGTCATAACTCTTCTTTTGGCAATTTTTTTCAATTCAGTCTTCATAGTTCACACTTTAAACAAATTTAGTTTTCATACATGACACCTAAATACATGAGTTTTGCTATCAATTAATTATATTATTGCCCTGACCTTGACCTTAGGATAATGATTATTAACCTACTCATAGATAAAAAAATTAAGTATATATTCGTAACAGTTATAATTTTCGTTAAAATTTTTCTATATATGATTGTATTATTAATTAACTATTATCTTTAGATCAATGATTTACAAAACTTTATATATCTCTCTTAAACTAATTGAAGCTTCTTTATCATCTCTTTATAACACAATTCATTTATCAATATTTAGAATCCGTTTATTTGTATTTATTTAGTAAAATAAGTACTTATTTTAATAAAAAAATATTTTTATAAGTTTTTAATATGTTTATTTGCGCTTTTCAAAATTATCAGAAACAAAAAATAATTAGATTTCTAATTATTTTAAGAAACAACTTTGAGCTACTTCTCAGAATAATCAATTATTATAAAAGAGTAGAGAAAATTAAAAAAATAATTATTCTTATTCTAACAAAACATAAATAAATTTTAATTTTCACTACAATTAATTAAAAAATAATTAATTTTAAATTAATTAAAAAAATAATTAATTTTAAGTTTAAACGAGCGAACTCGTATTCTTTTTCTTTTTAATTCTAATAAAGTAGTAAACATTATAATCATAGCTAGCCACAATAGGTCTGTTTTCTTTTGTTTTTTTTTCCTTTCAATTACTACAAACCACGGTTGGAAATTGAGGGGAAATATATAAACATTGATTAGGATGGAAGGGATTAGTACCATCTCTATTGAGAGTAGTATTATCATTTTAATATATCATATATAAAAGGATGATAAGATTTCCAAAATTGGGTGGTCTCAATCTCTCTCACCATTGATTAGTTATACAAGCCCTATTCCGTAGTCTACATTGGGGCACATGTTTGCTAGAAATAAAATATTAAAGTTTAAACTAATAAAGTTTGACATAGTTGTTAGATTATTGGATCTTTTAAATATTTTGATAGGAGGTTCGAATTCTAGTTGTGTGAATAGAGAAGACTTTATTGAGAGAAACAAAACTTACTTTGATGATTTCTACGTCTTGAAAGAATTAATCTTCGATAGAATATCTCTAATACACACAAAAAAAATATTGAAGCATGAACCAAAAATGTGAAAACTACTTTAGCAACATGACCTTTGCATTATACTTAGAAAAAATGTTCAAAATATAATTTTTTTTTAACAATCTAATATTTTTTTAAAAAAATATTGTTAACAAATTTAGCAACATGATCTTTATACAATATTTATCGAAAATGCTATAAATGCACAAAAAGCAGGCAAAAAGTTAATGCCTAAGTGTATGTTTGAATACGAACTTAGGGATCGTCACATCTATATTGAGATATGAAATTTCTACATATAAAAATACTTTAGTATTGATTCGTAATATATCCAAACATGCACTTAAAAACCTTAAAAGTACTTCTATTGGCGGTGATTTCGGATTCAACAAAAATCTAAAAAAAAAGTTTTTTTTATTTCTTTCAAAAATATTTTTATTTATAGTAAAAATATAAACAAACAAATCATAATCATAATTAGGTAGCTAGCTTTTCATTCTTTTTTAAATTATCAATTTCTCTTTTTATTAAGTCAACCATCAACAAAATTTAGAAACAAATATAACTATCACTACAACAAAATTGACTTTTAACAATATTGTCAAATGCAACATTTGTAAAAAATGTTGCAAATACTAAAGAACAACACTTTTTAACAACTTGGCAACATTTTTTAAATGTAATTAAAACCTTTTTGCAACATCGCCTGATACAATATTTATCAAAAATGTCGCAAATACATAAAGATAACATTTTTAGTGATTTAGTAACAATTCAATAATATTTTTTTAAATATTGTTAAAAATTAATTATGTAATAGTGTATAGTAGTCCTATCTTTGTAATTAATACTAAGACTTTATATACAACTACTAAAACAAATTATAAAAGTTAATATCTCTTTCTATAAGCATATGTTATAAAAATGATGAGCATCTATTATGTTTCTTCATTTTATATTAATTTTATATTAGAAGATCATTTTTAGATATCGTTAGTGTTTTATTATTTGTAGTAAATTTTTAACAGTATTTAATAATTTTTTTTAATATTTACCCTTTTAAAATTAATAAACTATTTAAAATAATAGTACAATATAATTAATGTTTTGATGAGAAAAAATAAGAATATATTTGAAAAAATGTGTATTTTTTTAAAAAATTAATACATTAATTAACTTCATTACATGTTTTTTTTTATCGGACTAAATACTATGTAATAGTAATTACTAATTAGGTGAGAGCTTTTATTAGAATAGAATGGTTCTTTTTTCTTGTACAAACTATTTTTTATTTATATAATTATATCCTAACAAATGTTACATTCCAGTCACAAATAAGAGTGTTGGTATAATAATATGAGAAAATTACACTTTGAATTATATTTTGGAGATCAGAGAATAATAGTAAAGAAATCAAACTGTTTTTATTCAATATATTAATTGTTTATCTTAATAACAAAGTAGAGGAATATAATATCAAAGAAGAAAAATGTGACATTCCAGTTGCTGTACATGAGTATAATAGTACCAATTGATGTCAACTTTATTTGCCATCTCAATTGCAAGTGTATTCGGAACACATTATTATATTCTCAAAAATTGGAATAAGCGTGATATATATACTATAAGAAAAAAATAAAATTGCAATCAGTGTGATATATCAAAAAAAAAATAAAAAAAATACACAAACATCAATGTATGTAAAAATAAACACTCTGTTCCATTGATTCAATCAGATCATATACTGCTAATTAACATCATCTTTATCATTCAAACTTAAACTAACTACTACTACTATTTCTATCAACTATGACACCAATCAACAAATATTTTATTAAAAAAATATTTAAATATTTTTATTTAAAATATATCATTAAATAATGTTTTTAATTTAGAAAGACTAATAAATTAATATAAATAAATATTTAAATTTTAATAATATATGTTCAATAAAAATAAAAATTTAATTTTTTACGAGTTAGTGAAATTAATATTAAGTTATTTATATCTCAAATTTGCCTCCTTCTCTCCCCTCGTGCCTAGCTAAAAAATTTGGTTTGGCTTGTCTACATCGATGCTGTGGGCAAAATAAATAAATAAATAAAAAAGAGTGTGAGGACAATTTTTCATATATGAATGTATAAGTCGGGACGAAGTTAGCTCAAAATTTTTGGGATCAAATATAAAAGATAAAATAAATTAAAATTTTGATGGAAGCTAATTACTTACAATGTTAATAATTTTTACTAATATTTCAAAAAATTATATATATATATATATATATAAATACTTTTTTTGCAATAGGGGCCAAGACCCCTTTATTGCACAAGCTGAGGTAAATATATACTCTAAATTAAATTTTTAAAATTCTATTTTAAATCTCTATTTTAAGTTAAGATTCGAACCTTAAACCTCCAATCTCTCAAGCTTAAGACTTGTACATAACTAAGTGGGTTAAAGCCCACCGTCAATCTCAATGTGTTAATTTTGTGCATTCATGGAAGGTAAGATTTTTGGTTATGTAAATAACTGATTAACTGTAAAAAAAAAAGAAAAAGAAAAAAAAAGAAAAGGAGTAGAAATGGTAGGTGAGGAATATTTTCAAGTGTTGTAATAAATTAAAAATTTTGTAGTGTATTTTACTATTTTCCTTTTAATCTTGCTCTCTCCCGTACACTTTTAAAATTTTATCTATAAATAAATTTCTATTTTTAAAAATTATTACAAAAATACTTAATTAAGTTATATATCCAAAACACAACTTTAAACTCGAAATTATTTGTGGCAGTAGAACTGAAGAAGCGGCTATCATCCAACACCACATCGTCATAGTATATAGTATAAAAATTTAAAAGAAGTACTATTGATAGATGTATATGTATATCCAATGAAGCAAAATGTAGTTTCTATTTATATAATGATAATGATAATAAAAGCTCCTATAACACAGATCAAACGAAGAGGGGTCCCCAATAGATTTTTGTTTTGACGATGATGTGGGGCCGCTTCTTTCTCATGCAAAGCCTTGACAATTTTTTATGGTCTACAAACATGTATTTTTTTTATTAGTGATAATTCTATTCGAATCGAAGTAATTAATTTACATTTATAATATGATTAACTTTCTCACTAAAAGCTAATAGGATTCGGTACTAATATTAAGGAAGTAGAATTCCCTCAAGCTGGTTGGTCATGAATTTGAGGCATTGTGGAAATATTTAATTTTTTTTAGTGGACAATTCTCCCTAAGGAGATCCCTTATTGCCTAAGGACTTGTTGAGTCATTGTCTTGACAGTAACCTCTATATAACATTAGACTAGTCCAATTTAGGGGTGATTGATAAGTCCTTCGAGCCACCTGCACCAAATTTCCAATCTGGGCACTGAAGCCTTGCTCGGTGGCTCTCATCTCCACCATTTTTTTCAACCAAATAAAAACTTTCTCGATGAAGAATTTTTTTCCACTGACAAAAGCTCAAACTAAGGGTTAACTTTCTCGAATAAAAAATATTGATTTACATTATTATAATAGGGCTAACTTTTTCACTAAAGGTTAATAGAGTTTGGTTCTAATGTTAAGGAAGTGGGATCTTTTTAAGTTGGTCGTCATGAATTTGAGGTACTGTGAAACCATTTAATTCTTCCTTAGTAATCTCTTGCTGTCTAAGGGCTAATTGAGGTATTGCTTTGACAGTAACCTCTAGATAGTCTTAGACTCATCCAGTTTAGGAGTTATTGATAAGTCTTTCGAGTCACTTGCACTTAATTCTTAGTCCGAGCACTCGCGCCTTGCTCGGTGGCTCTCATTTCTACCATTTTTCTTTACCAAATAAAAACTTTCTCAATGAAGAATTTTTTCTATATGGGCAAAAGCTCAAACTAAGGGTATGTTTATTTTGACGTGATTTTAGTCTCAAAATTACGTTTAAATTAAAAAAAAATCATATTAAAACACATTTAATTAAAAATTAAAATCAAACAATTTTCTTTAACTTAAAAATCTAATAAATCTGCGTTCTAATATCGACAATCGAAACACACATTAATGTCATTTAAGTGCATTTTTAAATTTGTTACTAGGTTATTTAGTAAGTATTAATTAAATTAAATTAATTTATAAAAAAGGCGTGAGGGCGGCGGAATCAGCTTCGTCCTAATTAGTAGTCCTAAGCTAGGGTACTAGTCTTAAATTGGAATCTAGCTTAGCTTCATAGCTAGCCATGCACTTCTTTTCTTTCTTTCTTTCTTTCTTTCTATCTATCTGTCATCCCACATGCATGTATGAGGTGTGTGACATTTGACATTTCCTCGGAAAATTCTCTTGGTAGTTGTTATTCACCAAATGTTACGTTTAATTTCCAGATAATAATTAATACTACAAACTAACTAACCAATGGGTATAAAAAGGAAATAATAATAATAAAAAAAAACATTATTGTAGATTGCTACTACAATTAATAATATATGAAGCTAGCTAGTATGGTGATTGGTGACCAATTAATTATTAGTATTATATATATATATTTGTCACATCAAGCAGGGAAGGGAATGGATTAAGTCAATTTAATGTGATTATTTTGGGTATGAATTATATTTCCTCCTTTGGTTTCTCTGTCATATTGAATGGGTTCAGGTTATATAGTAAATTTTGGATTTCAATCGCTTTATCGCCTGCCTACTACTTCGTTAGTTCTCAATCAATTAATGAAAACAAGAAAAAAAAAGAAAAAAGAGATGAGATACATCACTCTTTCAGATGGGAGAATTCAATGTTATTTTCAGAAATGGAAATGAAAGCAAGGGGGAATAATATAGACCAATAATTCTGAATTAACTAAAATTCATTCGATTGATTATCTTTGATGCCAAAATTAATGACAAATGCTCATCATGTACGTAACTTCACTTGCCATCTGGGTTTCAAATTAAATTAACCTTATGGTCACGTTCCAGTTACGTTCATATATTGTGTGATGGTATATATGCAATCCCACCTAGTTGCATGGATAGACCAATGTATATTGTATAATGTATGCTCTCGTGCAATTTCGGCATCTACGAAATTGCAAATCAAAATTAAAAAGGATTGTATGTTTTATTTAAGTAATTATTACTGATGAGATTACTCTTCTCTCGTGTTTCTTGATATCCAAGTTAATTTGATATCTTAGACCGGCCACTAAAAGTCAAAGACTAATCATGGTTTGATCACTATTCATCAACCTTCCATGTGGATGATTTTATCGATGTGAGTCCGTACAATCTTCTTAATTCTTGCTCGATCAATCTCAATAATTGTCATTACTGATAGCATAATATTTAGGTAACGTATTTGCGACGAGGATTAGGCTCTCTCATTTTCTAGACAACAAAGTCGAGTTCCAATCCGGTTATAGCTATGATCGAGTTGTATAGGTCAGCTCGGACCGGCCTTACCATAAGGTTGGACCTATATATATATATATATATATATGTGAGCTGCAGCCAGAACATACAATTGTAATTTGTAATTAGAATGTGACTAGACACCATGCATTCCTCTTGTGAAGGCAAAGGCAACTTGTTTGATCCCATCTCCTAGCTATCTTTCTCTACAAGTTGAGTATGACAATATTAATCTTTTTGCTTGTCTATATCATAGATGCAAATATATATATGATAATTTATGGTGATTGGAGGCTCCATGCTTCCATCCCAAACAAAATGGCCACATAGATATATATACATCACCATGGACCACTTGATACTTACTACTCATAAACATAGCCAACTATATATCTTGTATATATATAGAGAGAGAGCAAGAGCTATATAATCAAGCTAGGTCTATTAATTGTACTACCATTTATATGGGTGAGGATGTGTTTGCTTTATGCTTTCAAATTGCCTAATTAACTAACTACAGTTGAAAACGAAATACATGTCAAAACCCGGTTTGAGTGTTATTCCAATGTATGTATAATTACACTTTTGTTTCATTTGCTATAATAAGAAAAAAAAAAGCTATATTAGTTGTTCTCCGCCTAGCAGGATTTTTAATCGGGGACCAAAACGCGATGATGCACCAAAACTAAGAGTTTTAAAGGTCATCGAAAATGCATTCGACCGTGATTGAAGTTCACAATAAACACATTTATTGTAATGCGATCGTAAATGTAACACGACCGCAATTATAATTTAAAACCTTAATGTCTTGTAAAACCAAAGAATGTAAGCTAAAAACATATACATGCTGGAAGAAAGGTTTTGAATTGGTGTCCATTTTTGTGACATTACATTGCATCATTAAGGTTTTGTTTGTTTTAGAAATCACGTTGGATCATAACTACGATACAACTGTGAGTGATTGTAATTGAAGATATTGACTCGGAGATTCTATGCATGTTTGACCTAACTTTTATTTTTTGACATCTCTTCTTTTTATAAAGAGAACCTCAGCCAAATAGATTTTAAGAAAAAATATTAAATAAAAGAAGTTGTTGTGTAGTGCCCCTCAACGCAAGGATCTTGACTTCCAACGAACTAACCTCAGCCAAGTCCTCCAATGGCTATATGTGGTGGTGCAACTGGCATCTTGGGCGTTCAGTTACAATGAGATTCCAACGTTTAAATCAGTGCTAATCTAGAGTAAGTATAGTGATAAATGAATAGTCCCCTCATCTATGTGCATATGTTTATGAGTAGTAAGTATAGAGTAATCATATCTAGTATGATATTGAGTAGCAACAAGTGAACGAGAATATATTCCTTGGCGGGATTCCATTCATAACAAAAATAGTTTTTTATTTATTTATTTTTTATTTCCTAAAAAAACCTCTAAGAATATAAACCACTAATTTGATTTTTTACTTCTCTTTTTGCTTTTACTTCTATTTTTTTATTTATAAGCTGTTTATAAGTTAAAAAACAATAAAATTGCTAAACAATTTTTAGTTTTAACTTAAAAAAGACAGCCCAAACAAAGCCTCCAAAGCCTCCGTTTCTTTCTCAAGATATTATTTGTTTTAGAGGGTGTACCTGTATTCTTGTGTTGTGGTTGGTTTGTTATATTTTGTTTCTGTATTTGAAAAATAATTCTCAAAGGGAAATTGGTCTTTTTTGTTTTTGCAACAAGTTTAGATATTTTTAGTATAACCATGGTTTTTCCATTTTTAAGATGAGATTAATCTCGTTTGTGCTGCGTATCTGGTGTGGATTCCTGAAAATTTAGCATAAGTGAGATTCGAACACGGGTGTGCCTACTCTAGATCGTCCCTCTAATAAACTTAGCGGAACTTTATACCGCTAAACCAACCGTTAGGGTTACAAGATAAGTGTAGATGAGCACATAGCTTATAAATATTAATTTTAGCTAGCCCGGAATATATTTGTCGCATGATCTACCTAATAATCAAACAGGAAATTAAAAGGTTGGCGGTGTTGGTAAATGTGTTAAAATTCTACATTAAATTAAATATCTGGCTTGAATAATCTTTTACAATAATTAATAAAATAAATTGATGAATATTTATCTAGCGAAAGGAAAATCACGTGCAGGAGAGCATCTTATAATAATTGATTTAACATAGTACATTTTTTTTTCATATGTTAGCAAAGCATGCAAGTTTTAATTTCAAATATATATATATGTAATATGTGGTTCATTCCTTTGAGTTCATGTTTTATCCACAAAACTCCAGCTACTATATATACCTTTAATAATAATAATAAATACAAGTGATAATCATGTGGGGAGTGGCAAAAGTACAAATTTGAAAGTTTTCTTTAGATATGTTTGGTTGGACGGTAGACCCCATGAACCTACAGTAATAAAATTTTGAGTATAATTGAAAAGATATGCTTATTATGTAAAAGAATTGAAAAGCATTTAACTTTTATCTAGAATTAAAAAATTTTGCAATAAATTTAACTGTTAATTAACTGATCAATAGATATCAAAGTATACATTAGAAGGATCTAATTATTAATTACTTGGAAAATTTTAAAATTGAGTAATTATATTTTTTAAAATAATTATAGTTTTTTCAAATTTTAATTTACTAAAAATTATTTATCATATGAAAAATTATGATTATAAACTTTTTTATTTTACTCCCATATATAAATATTTTAATCATGTAAAATGAGACAGTGAAAATGTATATGTAAATATATAAATAAAAATATAAAAATCTATCGTTCAAATATTTTCTGCATAACTAGAATAAATTAAAATTTAAAATTTTAATTAATATTATGTAAATATAAAATAAAAAATTATATTAATATGAAAAAAACCATAAGAAATTTTTTTAGATATAATTATATTTATAATATGAATAAAAGTAAAAAAACAAAAAAACAAAATAAGCTAGTAAATAAAATCCTTAAAAAGTAGCGTTTAATAAATCCTTAAAAGCTTATTAACTAATAAAATAGGTTTTTGTCCGGTAAGGAGAGCACAATTGGCAAGGACATGTGTGTGAGTGTGTAGTATATGGTTCAATTCCTTGTGTCATTAGATTTGTAAACAAAAAAGTAGGCTTTCAATTATGTGAATTTATTTAAGAATGTATGTGAATAACTATTTAATTAAATTAATATAATTGGTGAATTATATTACGTATTTATTTAACAATATATTTGTTAACTTTATTAACCACATATATGTAGTTGTATGAGGTTAACTGTCAAAAAATATATGATAAAATTATTACATAATAATTTAACTAAATTATGTATTAATTTAATCACATGTTTTTTATATTTTAATTAACCATAAAAATCTTGTATACATGGTGTATATAACAGTTAGTTAATTTACATAATTTTTTTTATTAGCAACATTTTTTTATTATTAGATCTGTACTCGTACGTTGCGTGGAATGGATTGGTCCACAAAATTCTTCTTAATTATTTTAAATATATCATTTAAATATTGTTATTTATTATTAAATAACTATTTTTGTTATTCTATTGTTAAAATTTTTAAAAAAGTAAGTCAAACAAAGAAGTGACAAACAAGGAGTTTGTAGCTCAAATGGTACAAGAAGAAGCTCTTGGAGTTTGAGGGGGGAGGTTCAATCCCCAATAAGAAGATTTAGGAATAGTATAATATAGAAGTGTGTGTTTGGATGATAAAAAAAAACAATGAAGTGACAAGATAGAAACTAACTAGATTGAGGAATTATAATACTAAACAGTAAGGCTAATAAAATGTTTTTAACCCTTACCTTATTATAAACGTCATTTCTTTCTAACTAAATGCTCTCTCTCTCTCTATATATCTCACAATTTGTCAAAGAATCTTTTATCAAAAAATTGCCACAACCTTATGATCAAGGACTTGTATCAAAATTTTCTTTCCCAAATTTCAAATTCACTTCCTAGCCACCTCTATCCAATACCCATAATTAGAAAAAAGGTAAATTCTTCTCCAAATTATTAGTTCCGTTTCACACATTATTTCT
The DNA here is from genome assembly GCA_037177725.1 of Cyamopsis tetragonoloba. Taxonomy (NCBI): domain Eukaryota; kingdom Viridiplantae; phylum Streptophyta; class Magnoliopsida; order Fabales; family Fabaceae; genus Cyamopsis; species Cyamopsis tetragonoloba. Next base: position 54,340,231 of record CM074125.1, read on the forward strand.
TTCCAGACCCTCTACAAACCATTATTTGGGAATCTACAAAAGTCTTACTAATTCGTTTACTAAATTAATTTTTTCTTTTTTTTTAAGTAAATCCCAAGATAGTTGAAATGCATTGCCAAACATACTTGGCTTGAGAGACTTCAACAGTATTTGATATTTTTATATAAAATACAATGTTAAGTATGTTTTTTGATGTCTAAAAGAAATCAAATAAATAGGGCTCGATTGATTTCTCATTTTGAAAATAACTTTCTATTTTTAAAAACATAAAATTAAAAAACTCGTTTGGCAGTCAAGTTTTTAAAAACAGTTTTGGGGAATCGTTTTTGTTTTTCTGTATTTAAAAACTAAAATATGAAAATATCTAAAACATGTTTTGGTTTTCAGTTTTCAGAATTTACACATAAATTTGTATTGAAAACTCCTCTCACTTTTTTTAAATACGGTTTCTGAAAACTATTTTATAATATAATTTTTAAAAACTAAAAATCAAAACTGTTTCAAACAAGCTCATAGTTTATGGACTTACTTTTTTTGCGTAACTTAAAATTAATCTGGTTTAGAAGTGAAGCTTTCATTATTAATTCTTGGGTCGAATTCCTATTAGTTCTACTTTTGCCTATAAAAAAGGCTATAGCATGATAAGTTAAATTTCACTGAAAAAATTGATTTAACAATCAAATTAGCAATTTGTTAGTCACTAAAAGAGATGTTGTCAGTAATTTTTATCACTAATTCAGTCGCTAAAATATTTAGGAACCAAAAAAATAAATTTAACAAAAAATTAACTTATTAAATTTTCATAAGTACCTAAAGAATGAGGGCATGATATCATTTACGTACGTTGAAAATAAAATAAACATTTACTATTGTAGGGAAAGAAAACAATAAAGAATTAATAATTTTTTTTTATAGAAAGTTAGTACAACTGATGGATCGAATTCTGTACCCACATACATGTTCTCATGTGCTCATTAGCTAAACTAGATCACTGGGACAAAAAGGAGAATTAATAATTTGTTCAAAAGAAAAAAAAATTAATAATTTTTGTAAGGAAAGAAAATATGATGAATTCTACTCCTTTGGTCCTATTTACAAGACCATTTTCAGACAATGTTAGTGGTTTTTTTTATAAGACCCATCAAAATTTACAAACATTAATTATCCTTTTCTATGTTTACACTTTACAGTGAGTTAATTTTTTTTAAATCTAATATTTGAATTACAAATAAAATTAATATTTTTTACTACTTTCTTGAATAGAGATAAACATTTAAGATTATATAATTTTTAAAAATTTTATTTCATTAACTAATTTAATTACATGTTATTTTAATAATTATAGTTGTCGAGTTCTTATAAAAAGCATAGGAGGGAGTAAGAAATAAGGATATACTAAAACAAGCGCGTGTACGGTTAAGAAAACTATTAAAGAGTTGAATAAGTTACATTAATAAAAGGTAGGTAGGGCAAAAAGGTCATCAAGCGGCTCATTTTAATTAGTTTGGGTTACATACATTACATGAATTGAAGGGAAGGGAACTTGGTTACTGGTTATTGGTTTGAAAAGTGATAAATAAATAATTTTTCATTTATTACTATTATTATTATTTGTACAGTACGTCTCTCTCATAAGTATATAACTAGGTAATGGGGTGGGAATATTGATTCTGTGATTCTATATACAGTACACAAGAAGAACAGGCACAGGGTTAAGGGAAGGTAGTAGTAAATTTAATTAATTAAGGTTAATTAGTAGGAGAAGAGAAGAAGAGAGGATCGGATCGGATGAGAGCGGCTGCAGGGTGGTCTTTTCTGTTTTAACTTCATTCTCTTTTATTAGTTTTACCTATTTGCTTTTTCCCCCCCGGCGGGGACCATCCACAACCACAACCACAACACACACATACAATCAATGCCACTAAAAGTCAAAAAATTAAGTCTTCACTCTGTCCTCCATCCATCTCCACACTAACACACTACCATTCGCATTTCCTCCTCCCCCTGCTCCTACTAGCTACCCTTATATAATGACCCCGTACATACCCCATACGTAGCTTTATACTCATTTACTATATACTTTTTCAAAATTTATATATATAAAAATAAGCATGTATATATTGATGGGTGTGGTCACCGTCATGTTGCGATTAAAACTGATATAGTAGTCAATTAACTAGGGTTTGTCTAAGTGATTGGCGTTTAGATCGTGCTTGTTAGATTTGGGGTTCAAAGTTCTACTCCGTTGAAGTTATCTCTCGTTCGTTGATGATCAATTTTTAAACTGTATTATAATTTCTCTACGAGGATTGTGATATATCCTAGATAAGCTTACTCCTTGACTAAACTTATTAATATAAAAAAAAAACTATTGTAGTGGTAAGCATTTTTGCTGATTGTAACAACAGTCTTATATAGTTCTAATGAGTGATTGTCAAAATCAAAGCATAACATTGCGGCCTAATGTTGCATAATGGATTTTGATTTTAAAACTTCTGTATTTGTATTATCAAAAGAGTGCCTAACAGAATTAGTAGATAGATGGGTCATTCGTCTAGCATGTTGACAAAGATTCTAACCTTAACCGTATCTACAAAAAACATTTTAATATAAAAAAGACAAAGTCCGCTTAGATGATCTCTTCTCGTGCGTCGATCAGAAGAATTTAATCTTCGTTTATCAACCGAGAGAGATGCCCTTAACGCATACTTCAAAAAACATTGCATTTGTAATTACATATATATTTCAATGGTGCTTTAATTTTGGTGATACTAAAAAGGTAAAGTGTGGAAATTAAATTCAAGTTGGTTAAGGGTGTGATTGCTTCTGGAACAACTGGCGTTTTGGTCTCAAGGGGGAAGCATAAGTATTGTACAGATTATACCAAATATGATGAAAACGACAAGTTGCTCACATGACCACAATAGGCACATTATTCATGGCCCCCACGTAAGTGTAGTAATCCTCTATCTACCTTTCCCTCTCTCTCTCTGTCTGTCGTTTGGACGAATAAAACTGGGGTTGCAAGAAAATTTGTTGCTTCTTTTCTTTTTTCCTAGTTGTAAAGAAGCTTCCTTCTGTGAGGTAACTATACTTGTTAGCTAAAATCCACAACATGACTTCAATTCCCCTCTTCTCTCTAACTCCTCATATTATTCTGCCTTTGTAGGTCAACAAATAACCACAATTTTGAATTACAATCCTCCATGTCTTGTCTTTCTTTAGGGTTTGGATCCTCCTGGTCAAACTTCATGCCACCGACTCTTTTAATTTCAGCCTTCTAATAATCCATAATTAACAGTTCTTTTTCTGTTTTTGCTTCTTCAGAATTTAGAGCCTCAACAAAATCTGGGTAAAATATCTCCTTCATGCTACCTACTTGCAAGTTGGACTCACCAGGTTTTAATTTCTTTGACCTTACAAACCACTTTTTCTCCCACTTTTCAATTTCTTCTCAAATTCAATTTATTTATTATTTTTTTATTTTGCTTTCCTGCCCTCTTCGCTTTATTCTAATAATTTCTTCTTCTTCTTTTTGGTATTATTTCTTCTTTTGAGAGATCCAGAGTTATAATTAACAGAATTGAAGGTAGGTCTCAGTCATAATTTCATGGAGTTGATGCAAGAAGTTAAAGGATATTCCGATAGCAGGGAAGAAGACGAGGAAGAGGAAACCGCAGAGATCGTCGCAATCACCACAAGAGAAGAAAGCAGCAGTAAGCACTCTAATTACCTCTGGTTCTTCTTTAATTTCCATGTGATAACAACAAGTTAATCATAAATTGAAATTAAATGAGAAAATCCATCCGTTGATGGTGGATCCATGTAGCTCTAACGATGAATTGATGTTACTGTTAGGGTTACGCGAGGAAGATGAAGCAGCATCCTCCAATTGGATGAATCATCATCACAGGAAGCAGCAGGAGCTAGAGTTAATGGAGTTATCACTGAGTAGTAACAACAACAAGGAAGAGGAGCTAGGATCCGGTGGAGCGCACGTTCACGGAAGCCACGCTACTCCTTCTTCTTCCTCGAACGAGCCGGTGGAGAAAGAGCACATGTTCGATAAAGTGGTAACGCCGAGCGATGTAGGGAAACTCAACCGTCTCGTGATTCCGAAGCAGCACGCCGAGAAGTACTTCCCGCTCGATTCCTCTTCCAACGAGAAAGGCCTCCTTCTGAATTTCGAGGACCGGAACGGGAAATTGTGGCGGTTCAGGTACTCTTACTGGAACAGTAGCCAGAGCTATGTGATGACAAAAGGATGGAGCCGATTCGTGAAGGAGAAAAAGCTCGACGCCGGTGACATTGTGTCGTTCCAGCGCGGCGTCGGAGAATTGTATAGACATAGGTTGTACATAGATTGGAAGCGAAGGGATCATCATCACGCTCACGCGCCTGATCCTTCAACCTCTCTCATCGCTCCTTTCTTTCTTCCCAATCAGTACTCTATCAGATTTGGTGCCAGATTCTACACTCTCCCTACGCCTCCTCCCTCCGCCACCGCTGCTGCCGCCGTGCCTCGTTACCATGATCATTTCCACCACCACGTCAATTACAACAATGTCTACGCCTTTCAGCAACAGCAGCAGCAGCAGCAGCAGTTCCACCGCGGAACCGCTGCGGATTATAACAACTTCCCCGGAGGATCCGGTGGTTCGCTGTATTACCTGAGGTCAGGGGCTGATCATCAGCAACGGCAAGAGAGGGAAAGAGGAGTGATCATTGATTCTGTGCCGGTTGCTCATAATAATAACAACCAACAGTATGGCGGTGGAGTGACAAGTGCGGGTGAAACGAATTCTGTTACAACTACCGGAAAACGGTTGAGGCTGTTTGGGGTAAACATGGAATGTGGCTCTTCCGCAAAAGATTCTGGACACTTGTCGTTGGATAATGTGACAATGCCTAATTCACTTCCTTCTCCTTCTTCTTCTTCTTCTCTTCAGCGCCAAATTGATGAAGGCCCCTCCGGCAGAGGGAGAGGCGGCACAACTTCCGTTCTCTTTGATTTGGATCCATCTTTGCAATACCGGCGCCACTGATCCAACATCATCAATTAAATAATGCATTGCAAGACCCAAAAATAATGAAGAAGATTTTAGTTTCACTACTACTACTACTGTTAGTTGGGCTAAGCTAGCTTCATCACTCTATCTCTTTTAATTTTTCTGCCATTTTTTGTTTTTTATTTTTTCTGTCAATTTCTCTCCTCTCAGCTACAAAGGAAATAGCTCCCAAACTTTCTTCTTCTTCTTCTTCTTTTAATTATTATCATAATCAGTAATTACTAGTATTTAGTGCATTTTCCAATTCTCATAGTGCCTTTCAGAGCGTTATTCATTAGTGTTGATGAAAAAATGAGATAGGGAATGAGCTTAATTCCGTTAGATCAGCTAGCTACACATTTCAATTGTGTATAATAGAAAACAAATATTAATATTAATATTATTATTATTATTATTATTATATATTTTGATATTTATCGTGATATGTTTTTTTGTCCCCCCAGCCCGATTTGTTGGTATTAATAATTTGTTTATTGCACATATATATATGTCAAAACTGTACTCTCTGTGGTTTTGGGTTCACACAGCAGCAATAAATGAAACACAGAAAAGCTTGTTGCTTTCTTGTATCCCTCTAATGTTTCTGTTAGCCTTGTTGGGTTGATGCGGTTCACAACACTGCTGCTTCTGCTGCTGCTGCGGCTTAGTTAGGCATTTCCGCGTTTGCAGATAAACAGCGCAGAAAGTTGTACAGCTGTAAAATGGTAAATTTTTATTTTCTCTACTCTATTCTCATTATTACTTCTACTTTTCCTATATTAACTGTGCAATTACTGTTTTATATATCATCATCATTTATTTATTTATTTATTTATTAAAAATAAAAATGGAGTATAGCTACAAAGCTAATAAGAGCTACTATATATATATATATATATATATATATATATATATATATATATATATATATATATATATAAATAGCTAGCTAGTATAACTCTTCTTCTGATTCTGTTTCTCTTCTCTTGATCTTTAATTTGATTAAACTTTTCTGTCTTCTCTCCTATTTAGCAGTCGCCTTCTTGTCTGGATCGGATCAGCACTGCTCACAAACGTGTTTTAGATCAAATCAAAATGTTTGGGGATTTTAATTTTCCCCCTTGATTTTCCCAAGGCTGCGCTTCATAAACGGTAAGTATATATATATCCTACTTTTGCTCAGATTAATTTCTCAAAGTAATTATTACTACTACTTGCAGTGGATATTATTCAATGACCTGTGTTTCTGATATCTATATGATGCTTATCATAAATTATTGTAGACACACAATTCATACATGATTTCGGTTAGATTAGTTAGCGTTGATATAAATTTGTTTAATGAATTTATTTATTAGTTTAAATCTAATTATATGTTTATATTAATAGATTAATTTTGTTAGAAAAAGTCTTTATCAATATAACGATAGTTAATCTAAAAAAACGTTAATTAATAAATGATAATTTTTTGTTGGGACTCTTTGGTTTTATAGTTATATGCTTCTTATGATGTCTAATTGCTGATATTATTTTTCAATACGTATGATAATGATAAGAATTTGCATATCCTCCCATTGTAAAACGTGATACAGATAATTGGGTGGTCTTCGGCTAATGAAATATATGTTAATTTTAAATTATGGGATGGATTAGTAATTTATTAGTAAATTGATCTGGTTAAAGAGTGTAAATTTCTGATGATGAAATATGCTTTGAGGTTCTGAAAACATATACACATTATCTCACTAGACTTGATTTGTTCGTTTTTCATATTTTGAATGGTTGAATGATTTGAAGTATGAGATTCTCTTGAGAATTATTAGTACTTGAAAGTCATCCGGGGGGTTAACCTCGCATTTATTACAAAATAGACTGTTCATAGCATAAAAAGGAGAGATTAAATGGGATGTTAGGTTCTCACAAGTGTGATGATTGAAAGCAAAAGCAGTATATATATATATATACAAACAATATATATAGAAAACTGTAAGATCCACAGTAGGAGTAGGACTTTTCTTTTGCTATACATACACTTGAATGTTCTGATGCTTTTCCATTGAGATGATAAGTATCTCAGATCCTTCAGTGGTGTCAATATATATATATCGACTGCTGGAAAATTACTACTATAAAGCAATATGATATACTGGTTTTTTTACTCTTTTCTTTTCGAATAATCCATCTTAATATGCTTCGAATCCAACGAGGCCAGAAAAAATATCATTAAAATATAACAATATCGCCATAAAGAGATCTAGTTCCCCTCTTTTTTAATATTCCCTTTCTCTTTTTTTTATTTTTTTATTTTTAATCCTCCTATTGTCGTCCTAGCTAGCTAGGTACGGTAGTCTTGATCTTAAATATTATTTAGATTGATTAAGGAAATCAAATGAAATTTTAGAGGTTTGATCACTACTTATTACCGATTAAAATTTACACCATATGCATGAAGAGTATGTTTGAATTTCGATTTAACTAATACTATACACTAGTGACCAGTAACTAACATATAATGTGTATATATATAAATAAATTACCTAGGTACTAGCTAGACAAGACTTTGTGAGGTTTCTATATATATGACCACTGAACTCTCTACCTGGGGAAAGTTAATTTGCAGTTACATCTTAATACATACTTTTCTGTTCATTGTATAGGCTATTTTTAGAATATGATGACTAAATTGGATGGGTATTATAATTAGTAAAAACATAAATGGATGCATGCCATATGTACATAATATATTTTCAGTGTTATGGATTCAACATGTTAATAAAGGTAATTAAGGAAATAAGTTTTAAGTTTTATTGTAACTCGCTCTATGTATCTCAAATTTAAATGGGGGTAATTTGTTTTGTTATATACATATATATATATCCAGATAGAAGTTGAGTGCATGAATGAGATGAGAAGCAATATATATTTGTCATTTTGTACTGTGATGATGGATGCATGTTAATTAGGTTCATCTACTTTTTTTGAATATATATAATGTTTGATAGGTGTGAGTGAGTGCAGATCAGAGAAGCAGCATAAAAGCTCCACCAAACAAGACCGAATCGTAACGATCATGATAAATTATATTGATGAAGATCCCTCGTCACTTGTCATTTCATCACTGCGTGCGTTTTTATTTGGAATATTTACCCAAGGTATGTACCATCTTTAATTTATTTCTATATGTATGTATACATGGGCTTTTAATTTTTTAATTTCTCTCATTCAATCACTAATATTTTCGTTATCAATATATATAAGTATATTATTACTTGCATTCATCATATACAATAATTACGGCATTTTTTCAATTGGTTGCAAAGTATGAATCACCCACACCTCTTTGTGGTGTGTTTGACCCACCTCCAACACTACACTTATACTGCACGTTTTTAATACTTATTTAGCACTGTTTAATAAAAAAATAATTTGTTGTTGACTCGACACTTCTATTTAGCTTGACACTTCGAGTCAATACTTATGTGTAATTTGACACTTTCGAGACATACATTTCTCGTAATTTTTTCCTTAAAAAATTACTTAAAAACTTTATATGTTGTCAAATAAAATAAAAATATATAATTAATTAATTATAATTTTATAATTTAAAATAAAATGTCGAAAATCAAAATCGAAATCAAAATAAAATGTTTAAAGAGAAATAAGATGACACCTCATATTACAGAATATCTAGTATTTGTTCATAGTAATCTCCATTTTCTTATAAGAAATAGTTTACAATACCTTTAAAAGAAAACAAAAAATGTGAGACATAACCGGAGATGAGTTTAGATCACTTAAAGATAGTGCAAAGCTCATTAGTTCATTGATGAACCAGAATTGAAATCTATATTTTTCAATTATGAGATCAAGGTGAAACATCTTAAATCAAGTTTATCTTCAAAAATTTTGTGTGCTAGGACTTACCTTGTAATTATGTCTTCTAGTATTTCTTTCTTGGTGATGCATATTATGACAAGGTTAGAAAAAATATGAAGTTTATGTGGTAAGAAAGATAAAGTGTTAATATTATGATAATTCCTCTAAGTTTGTTTTTTTTTTTTTTTTGTGAAACTCATTTATCAAATAATATTATAAAGTTTAAAAAGTTATTTTACAAAGATGAATAATTTATTAACTTATTGTGAGAGATGAAGGTAATAAATCTTAACCATTAAATCTTATCGGTCCTTTATAGGTTGCAAATCATAATTATATACATGAGCTAAATTTATGAAAAAAAAAAGCCTATATAAAACTACTACAAAATATGTTATAGACAAAGTGCTACAAATTAACTATATATGAATCGTATAAAAAGGAAAAACAGTTGAGAACTTTAGTGTAAATTATTAAGACTCATTCAGTAATTCATCAAGTCTCGGAGGAATTTGAATTCAGTGATAACTGATTACCTGAAGTCTCGGAGTATATACCTCAAGCAACCATTGACAAAGACCCTGTGACACGACAATAACATGATTAATGTTCAAAATATAGAATATGAAACACTACTTACAATTATATATAAATATTTAAAAAATTATACGGATCATGACAAAAACAATTATAAGTTGATAAACAAAATGTTTATCTTTATTCTTCTAAAATAAACTGTTAAGTTTTATAGTTTAACTTATAATAAAATGAGTTTTACGAAAAATATAACATCATGTGTTATCACAATAAAAATATTATGCTTTTTCTGTTACTTAAAATCAGGGGCGGAGCCATGATGCAAATCCCAGAGGGGTCAAGACCTATTAAAATTTAATATTTAATTTTTTAATTCAATTAATAGAAAATTTTTAATATGAATATAATAACAACATAATTATAAATTTAAATGACTTAAATCTTTTTTTTTTAAAAAAAATAAAAAATTAAATATCTAAATTTTTGTTAGGCTTTTTTTAGACAAAAATCTATCAAGTATCAAAATTTTTTATTGAACTTCCAATTTTCTTATTTTGGAAATTTCAATCTTCATTATAATAAAAATTTAAAATAATAGTAAAAGCTTTTTTTTTTGTCAATAAATAACAGAAAAAGCTAAATGTCTTGGTGCTTGAAATATTAATTGTTGGGCTATCATTTTCATTTTATTATAGTTATTGGGCCTTTTTATCCAGAAGATAAGAAATCCTAAATACTCATCTTCTTTTTCTCTATAGAAGAACTGTGAGAGGCATGAGAGTAACCATGATTCCCAATCTATGTAAATATCACTGCACATCTTTATCTGTAGAAGACAAGTTAAAAGGAGAAGAAAAATGCATGAATGACTACACTAGACACTAATCCAAACCATGAGAGGGCCATAAATTTTTTTACTCATATAACTGCAAAAAAAATTGAAACCTTGGGGGTGGCCATGACCCCCACAAGCCACCCCTTGCCTCCATCCCTCCTTAAACTTCACATTTTGCCTAACCACCACTATAATATGTCTCAACAAAAAAGAAATATTAAGTCTTATCACAATAAATTTTGAAGAGAAGTTTTAATTTTAGGTATATGGCCATTTTCTTAACTTTTCTCATCGAAAAACATAGCCTCCAGATTAAGAAAAAGTGTCTCAAAAGTGTCGAGCCGATAATTTTTTTAGATGTGTCAGACAAATATCATAAGTATCGGTGTTGGACATGTGTCGAACACGGCGATACGGAAGTTGAGAGAGGTGTCAATGCTTCTTAAATATAACTTCACAGCTTATTTCTGTTATTACATCAATTCACTCTTTTTTCTTTTTTCTTTTTTTAGATCTATCTGTGTAATTTTTCAAATCACATATAAGTACTCACCAAAATAATATCACATGACCCACTTCTGTTTCTTTTCTATATTTTTCTCTCTTCCTCTCATTCTAAGTTTAAACATCAGTGAATCCATTGAGAATTCTGCAGATTGCCTCTACTATTCACTTGTTGAGAATATGTATCATGCTTAAAATATCATGCACTCTTTTTTTAATTACACTGGAAAAAAAAGAAACAAGAAAACTATATAATTAGTTCAAATGACACAAGGAGAAGCTCTTGGAGCTTGAGGGGAGGGGTTCAATTCCCGGTAGGAGATTTATGAGTAGTGTAGTATGGGAGTGTGTGTTTGGCGGATAAAAAAAAATCCGGACTGAAAAGTGGCATGATCCGCTTGTGTAGAAGCTTCCAAACTAGGAGAGGACTCTCATCTTGAACTCCATGCTTTGCTAGAGCATCTGCAAGCATATTTAGATTTCGTGATATCCGAGAGATATGAAGCTCTAAATCCCACTCTCACATGCCACGGATTCGAAGTACAATATCATGCAACATCAGTGACGAGAAACATCGATGGAAGGATGCGATGAACCGCATCCTTACAATCAGTTTCACATTCAAGCTTTCGAAGCCCCAAAAACCAAGCATGCTTCAAACCAACTTCCACGGCAAGAATTCTTCGTGAAGAGGGTTTGCATAGCACCAATCAACAAAAGAAAAACCAGAACTGCCTTTTACAGATAACCAATTCCAAATTGTTCAAATTAATTGTGAGTTCAAAATTAGCAAACCTTTTCTCTTCCCATTTTTTTCCAGGGAAGAAGCCTCTAAAAAAAACAAGCCAACCACCAACTGTTGATGAAAGAACCTCTTCAATATCCATCCATGCCAAAACTTTCATCCATAATAAATTCGCAAACAAAAATGCTTAATCTTCCTACTAATCTTTTTACTCACTTGATTTTGACAAGTGTCATTTATCTCCCACTTAACATTTATTTGAATAGAAAGATTAATAGAATGATTTAGTAGGAGAATTAAGCATTACTCATTCGAAAATAAACCGGAATAAAAAGGAAATAAATATGACGTAATTGTGTATTTTCTGGTTTGGGCATTTCTTATGCTCATTCTGTTTAATCTAATATATAATTTAGTTTACCAAAAAAATAATAATATGAAGTCATTATCAATAGGAGTGGCAATATCTATTCTTTAATATACTACATAATAAATTTAAGCTAATTAAACTAGCTATAGGTTTATGTAAACTTTAAATGATAATTTTAATTTAATTAAAATTACCTATAGAATAGCTACAAAATTTTTTAATATATCACTATGTCTGATTAGCTATAGATAATATTCCATAACTTCCATTTTTATTTTATTTTTTTCATTTTCTATTTATGTATGCTGTATAGACTAAAGAATGAGAGGGGTGAGACTAAAAATAGTATTTTTATGTTTTGTTTGAAAAAGGAGATAAAGAAGTTTTATAGAACATTAAAAACAAGTTGTAGTTGTATTGAAGGTAAAATATAAAACACAAAAACGACAAATCAAAAAAAAATATCCTAAAATTTCTTTTTACAATTACTTTTAACATTGGGAATGAGCTTCATAGATGTCTTGCATAACATTCTCGGATTCCTAGAATTCTCTCTTGTGGTATTCAGATCGTCATGACTAGGTGTGAAAAACCACCACGCCTAGGTGGCCAACAAATCTACTCAAAAAAATCCTAAATGAGAAAAAATAAAACAAAACAAAATAAATACTAAAAAATAAAACAAAGAAAATTAAAACCTACAATTACGAAAAATGAAAATAAAATAACAAAAATTAAGACAAAAACAAATAGAAATGTGAGATTTAATAATTTCAGCCTAGTAGTAGTGTTTTACAGAGCTTAGTATTTTTTGGGATTATGAAGAAATTTTGGTGATTATTCATTAATTTTAGGGGTTTTTAGAAATTTAATTGGGTATTGTGTTGTTTCTAGCAATTTCAGCGGGGGAGTGTTCACAAGTATATATAGGTGGGCTTTTGGGATTTTAAAAATCTTTTAAGAGTATTTTTGGGATTTTTTTTCAATATTTTAGTTGTTTTCACGTATTTTTAGGAATATTTTATGTTTTAAGGGGATATTACGTTGTTTCTAGGAATTTTAGGGATTGGAGGGTTTTCTAAGTTAAAGAGATTTTTTAAGGTTTTTAGAAAAAAAATTTCTGGATTTGTTTTGAGAGTGTGTCAAATATGTTTAGGGGTTTCGGGCTATTTTATTTACAATTTTTAGGATTTTTCTAGAGATGTTTAGGTTTTTCAGTTGTTTTAAGGGTTTTAGGAGGTATTATGATCTTTAGATTTTAGGAATTTTAGGGTTCTCTTAAAATTCTTTTGGGTTTTCCTTTTTTTTCACATTTAATATACTAAAAGATAACACAATAAAAAATATTAACAACCTAAACTTACTTCACAAATAAAAAAAAGAAAAAAAATCAAATACAAAGGAAAAAGGAAAGTTACTCGGCTTCCCATAATTTCTTTTTGTGGTATTCAGATCGTCACACTTAGGCGTGGAAAACCGCCACACCTAGGCCGCCAACAAATGTGATAAAAAATCCTAAATGAGCAAAAATAAAACTAAACAAAATAAATACTTAAAAGTTCAAACAAAGAAAATTAAAACCTTGAATTATTAAAATAAAAAAATAACAAAAATTAAGGAAAAAACACATAGAAACACTTGTTTTAATATTTCCCGCCAAATCATATTGTTTTATGGATGTTGAGTATTTTTTGGGACTATGAGGGAATTTTTGTGATTATCCATTATTTTTTAGGGGTTTTTTTGGGATTTAATAAGTTATTGTGTTGTTCCTAAGGATTTTAGAGGTGGAGAGTTTTTAAGTGTTTATTACGATTTAAAAATGTTTTAGCGTGATTTTGGGTTTATTTTAGGCATTTTAGTGATTTTCACTGGTTTTTAAGAATTTTCTATGTTTTTAGAAAATATTATGTTGTCTCAAGGGTTTTTAGGGATTGGAGAGTTTGCTAGGTTTTAAAATTTCTAGGGAATTTATAAAATATTTGTGAAATTGTAACCAGTTTTGACCGTGTCTCTAGTATGTTTAGGGGTATCAGATGGTTTTTTTTTATGATTTTTAGGAGTTTTCTAGGAAATTTGATGTTTTTGGGTTGCTTTAAGGTTTTTAGGGGTATCATGATCTCCTTTAAATTTTAGGAATTTAAGGAGTTTTTCTGATTTTAAGATTCTCTTAAAATTCTAGTGGGTTTTTCTTTTTCTTTTTCCTTATTTTTTCACATTTCTTATACTAAAAGGTAACAAAATAAAAAAGATAATAACAACATAAAACCTACTGCACAGAAATAGAAATAAAAAGACAAAAAAAAAGATGAAAAAAAGGAAAATTACTCTCCTATCATCATTGGTGAAATAGATGGCCTTGTTAGCATTTTGGAGGCACGTTCTCTAAAAATCCATTGCTCTATCATTCGCTGCAAAATCATAAACAATCCACCTAAGTGACAGAAAAATTAAATAAATCAATCACTAAAAAGAAACTATAAAGAAAAATATAAAATACAAAAACAGAAAATAAAAAAAAGAATCTTGGAATTTTATTTTTTTTTACATATACTTCTGAATTGTTGGAAGAAGGTAACAACTTGCACAAAAGAACTTCAAACCTTGGGAATTCCTTCCATAACATTGTCGGCTTCCCAAAATTCTTTCTTGTTGTTTTCAGATCGTCACGCCTAGGAGTGGAAAACCGCCACGCCTAGGCGGACAACAAATCTGCTCAGAAAATCCTAAATGAGAAAAATAAAACAAAATAAATAAATAAATAAAACAACAAAAATTAAAACCTAAAATTACCAAATAAAAATAAAATAACAGAAATTAAGAAAAAAAAATTAGAAATGTGAGTTTTAAGATTTTTTGCCGAATCATAGTGTTCTGTGGAGTTTGAGAATTTTTTGGGATTATGAGGGAATTTTGGTGATTATTCATTAATTTTAGGGGTTTTTAGTAATTTAATAGGGTATTGTGTTGTTTCTAGAGATTTTAAGGGGGTTATGAGTAGAATTGAAGAAACACAATGAATGAACATTCTGTTATTAATCATTGAGTGATTCTGATACAAGTGTAAGCTATATATACAAGTAACAGAATAACAGAAATAGGAAAAACAGTTACAAAGGGTAACAAGAAATAACAGTCATGTACTAAGAATCCGGAAGGGAACTACAATCATTGGATCGAATAGATGCAGTAAGAGCCATTGGATTAGAATCATAAGGAGCAGTAATACCCCCCTCAAGCTAGAGTGTGCAAAGATGTTAAGGACACCTAGCTTGGAGAACAAAAAAGTGAAGGTCTTTGAAAGTAAAGACTTGGTGAAGAAATCTGCTATTTGCTCAGCAGAGGGGATAGGCAGCAAGCGAAGTAAGCCTGATTGAACCCGCTCTCGAACAAAATGACAATCAATGTCAAGATGCTTGGTGCGCTCATGGAAGACCGGGTTGTGAGCAATATGCATCGCACTTTGATTATCACAAAATAGAACAGGAGGCTTGGAACAAGAGACATGAAGATCACGCAGAAGGAAGGTAATCCATTGCAGTTCGCAGGTGGCATGAGACAAGGCACGATATTCGGCCTCTGTGGAAGAACGAGCCACTGTGACCTGTTTCTTGGAGCACCAAATAACAAGAGCATTGCCAATAAAGAAGCAATAGCCAGAAATTGATCTATGTGTATCTAAACAACCACCCCAATCAGCATCAGAGAAGCCACGAACTTGAGAAAAAAGAGTTTCTAGGAAAAAACAATCCCAATCCAGGTGCTTGTTTGAGATAATGGAGGCACGCATACCAGCACGTCGATGAGTTACAGTGGGAGATTACATGAACTGGCTCAACTGCTGAGTGGCATAAGTGATATCAGGCCGCGTAGAAGTGAGGTAAGTGAGACGTCCAATGAGTCTGCGATATGAAGAAGGATCAGAGAAAGCAAGACCTGAATCTTGGTGTAGTTTGACAGCAGGATCAAGAGGAGTTGAGGCAGGTTTGCAATTCTGCAGAGAGGAGTCTGTCAACAAATCCAAGCAATATTTGCGTTGAGATAAAGCAATGCCATGTCTGGAATGTGCAACTTCGAAACCAAGGAAGTATTTCAGGATGCCAAGATCTTTGATTCCGAAAGTACTGTTTTAGAAAAATGAAATCTGAAAGGGAAGTACCAAAGAGAATTATATCATCCACATACACCAAAACACCAATGAAAGTAGAGCCATGATATTTAAGGAACAATGAATGATCAACAAAGGCATGTGTGTAACCAAGTTGGCGAAGAAAAAGAGACAACTTCTCAAACCTTTGGCGGCTGGCTTGCTTTAAGCCATAGAGTGATTTGTTGAGCTTGCAAACATGAGTGGGAGGAACACCCTTCATTCCTCGAGGTGCCTTCATGTAAATTTCCTCCTTCAAGTCACCATGAAGGAAAGCATTGTTGACATCAAGCTGATGCAACAACCAATTGTGAGAGGTAGCCAAGGCAAGAACAATACGGATAGTGGTCATTTTGGCAACCGGTGAAAATGTATCCAAGTAGTCAAGTCCTTCAACTTGTGTATAACCCTTGGCAACTAAGCGTGCTTTATGCCTCTCAATAGAACCATCAGCTTTCCTTTTAACTTTGTACACCCATTTGCAGCCTATGGGAGTGACACCAGCAGGTAGGGGCACCATAGTCCAGGTCCCAGTGTTCTCTAGAGCTGTAAGCTCAGCTTCCATGGCTTGGATCCAACAATCAGACTTGCTAGCCTCAACATAGGACTTAGGTTCCTAATCATGACTAATAGAGGCACTAAAAGCAGCATGTGAGGTAGATAAAGAAGCAAAAGAAACAAAGGAAGAAAGGGGATATAACATACCTGAGGATGGTTGCTTCTGTTGACAAGTGACAAAATTACACTGATAATCTGCTAGATGAGAAGGTGGAAATTTCAAACGAGAGGATCTCCTAAGAGGGGGCTGGGAGGGGGAGTAGGTAGGGAAAGAGATTCAGTAGGAACAGAAGGAGGGTCAATAACTGAAACCGGAAGCATAGGTGTTGGTTCAGAAGAAGTGGCAGCGGAATGAAGATGATCATGGAGAGGAGTAGGAGGGGTAGGTGGGGCAGCAAAAGGTAAGGCAGATTCGGAGGCAGAAGGTTCAGAAGTGGCAAATGGAAGAAGAGTAGGACTAACAAGGCAAATGGGACTAGAAGTGGCAGGAGAAGTAGTAGATCGATAGGGAAAAACAAATTCTTCAAAGGTAACATGCCTAGAAAGTGGAATTTGCTTAGTGTGAAGACGGTAAACAAGAGATCCTTTGGTGCCAGATTGATAACCAAGAAACACAGCTTTATGAGACCTTAGATCAAACTTGGACCTATGAGCACTAAGAGTGAACACATAACAAAGGCAACCAAACACACGGAGATGGGATAGATCAGGGCTGTGACCATGGAGCAACTCATAAGGTGATTTATTGCTTAGTAAGGGAGTAGGGATTCTGTTGATGAGATGGACAACATGAGTAGTGGCATGAGCCCAGAACTGAGAAGGTAAGCGAGCTTGGAAAAGTAAAGCTCTAGCAACATTAAGGATATGTTGGTGCCTTCTCTCAACTCTCCCATTTTGTTGGGGAGTTTCTACACATGAAGTTTGGTGTAGGATGCCTTTGGAGTGAAAAAGGGAACGGAGGAAAAATTCAGTCCCATTGTCAGTCCTAATCATTTTGACAGATTTACCAAATTGGGTGGAGACCATGTTAAGAAAATTAGTAATGTGATAATGAGTTTCTGATTTGTGTTTTAAGAAAATAACCCAAATATGCCTGCTATAATCATCAAGAATGGTAAGAAAATATTTATGGTGATGATAAGAAGGAGATTTATAAGGCCCCCAAACATCCATATGCAATAAATCAAAAGGAGCAATAGCAGTACTAGAACTGATGGAAAAAGAGCAATTTCTTTTGTCTAGAGAAATGACAAATATCACATATATGTTTGGTGTTACAAGCAGGTATGTACGAATACAATTGTGTAAGAGATTTCAATCTACTAGAAGATACATGACCAAGCCTAAAATGCCATAAGGCACTATCAGGGAAAACAGAAACAATATTAACAGAGTGAACAGATGAGGTGGCTGAAGATGAACCTCACCAAAATATGAAGCACTAACAAAGTGGCCATCAGGTAATTTAACAGAAATGGGGTGAGGGAGAGAAAATAAATTGTAAAAAAGAGATTTATTGAAGGAAATATGATCAGTAGCACCAGAATCAAGAATCCAAGTGCTTGGGTTATTGCTGTTAATAGAGCAAACAAGAGAACTACCTGATGGATCAGACCAGCAACCTAAGGCTGTGATGAGGGACTAGCAATATGAGATTGTTGCAGCAAAGCCATGAGAGTGGTATACTGCTCAGAAGACAAAGAGAACTTGTGTGGAGCATCAGTATCTCCTTTCACGGTAATTTGATCATCCTCAACAGGTTGTGAAGACTGTCCAACAACATTATTCAAAGAAACAGTAGGCTTGGCCTTAGAGCCATTGGGATAACCATGCAATTGGTAACAAACATCAACAGTATGACAGTGACAATAAGAGCAGACTTTCACAGAGCCTTTGGAAGCATTCTGAGAAAGGTTGCCTTTGCCTCGACCAAAAGGTTTGCGAGAATCTACAACATTGACAAAGGAGGTAGGGGAATCCTCAGTAAGCAAGGTGAAATGCGACGTTCTTGTTGAACCACGAGTGAGAAAACTTTGTCAACAACCGGAAAAGGCTCCATTAACAGAATCTGAGTGCGAACGACATCGTAATCATCATTGAGACCACTCAAGAATTTCATAATGAGATCTTCTTCGTGATAGCGTTTGCCATTGCGGCTAGCCAAACAAGTACAACGTACTGCACATGAACATGAAGGTAGTGACCTGAAACTTTCAATTTCTTCCCAGAGAACGTTGATTTCTGTGAGTAATTGAGTAACAGAATTGGTGCCTTGCTTTAAAGATAACAATTCTTGTTGAATTTCGAAAATACGAACACGATCACGCAAGAGTTTCCAAGCAGCAACAGTGTCAAGAAACTCAATGCTTTGAGCGATAACAGGTTCAACGGAGTTGAAGATCCAGGAAAGAACAAGATTATTACAACGATCCCATGATTCAAATGAAGGATCAAAATCAGAAGGCATGGGAAGCAATCCGTCAACAAAGCGAAGTTTATTTTTGGAGATGAGAGCACGACGCATACCTCGCGCCCAGCGGTGATAGTTCTTGGTAGAGAGAAGGGAAGAAATGATCGATGAGCATGGATTCTCAGCAGGATGAATATAGTAAATGCTAAGTTGATCGAGCGCAGGATGTTGAGGATGAGAAGGTTGAAAATTTGAGGGTGATCCGTTCTGAAAATTCGGTTGAGAGGTGTTGCCACCGTTGTTGCGATTGCCGCCAGCCATGGGCGAAGAAAGCTCTTGAAAGGATCAAAGAAGCTGATACCATATGAGTAGAATTGAAGAAACACAGTGAATGAACATTCTGTTATTATTCATTGAGTGATTCTGATACAAGTGTAAGCTAAATATACAAGTAACAGAATAACAGAAATAGGAAAAACAGTTACAAAGGGTAACAAGAAATAACAGACATGTGCTAAGAATCCGGAATGGAACTACAATCATTGGATCGAATAGATGCAGTAAGAGCCATTGGATTAGAATCATAAGGAGCAGTAATAGGGGCAGAGGATTTTCATGTGTTTATTGGTGGGATTTTGGGGTTTTAAAAATATTTTAAGAATGTTTTATGGATTTTTTTTAACATTTTAGTTGTTTTTACGCGTTTTTAGGATTATATGTTTTTAGGGGGTATTATGTATTTTTAGGAATTTTAAAAGTTGGAGAGTTTTCTAGGTTTTAGAGATTTTCTAAGGTTTTTAGATTTTTCTGTGAATTTTGAAGAGGTTTAGAGCGTCTTTAGTATGTTTAGGATTCTCTGGTGATTTTTTTATGGTTTTAAGAGTTTTCTAGGGATGTTGAAGTTTTTTTGTTGTTTTAATGTTTTTAGCAATATTATGGTCTTTATATTTTAGGAATTTAAAGATTTTCTATAGTTTTAGGGTTCTCTTAAAACTTTTGTGGGGTTTTCCCCCCTTGTTTTTCACAATTCTTATACTAAAAATAACAAAAGAAAAACATTGACAACCTAAAACCCACAACACAAAAATAAAAAGAAAAAAAACCAAGATAAAATAAAAATATTACTCCCCTATCATCATTAGTGAATTAAACTTCCTTGTTAGCATTTTGGAGTCACGTTCTTTGAAAATCCATGTTTCATTATCGACTGCAAAGTCATAATCAATCCACCCAAGTGACTGCAAAATAAAATAAATCAATCACTAGAAAGAAACTAATAAGAAAAATACAAAACACTAAAACGCCAAACCAAAAAATAAATCCTGAAATCAATAGAAATGCGAGTTTTAATATTTTTTTTCCAAATCATAGTGTTCTCCTGAGTTTGTGTATTTTTTTAGATTATGAGAGAAAATTTTGGTGATTATTCATTATTTTTAGGTTTTTAGGAATTTAATTGAAGTATTGTGTTGTTTCTAGGGATTTTAGAGGGGTGGAGGGTTTTCAAGTCTTTATTGGTGTGTTTTTGGGGTTTTAAAAATGTTTTGAGAGTTTTTTGGGATTTTTTTTTGGCATTTTAGTGATTTTCATGATTTTAGGAGTTGGAGGGTTTTCCATGTTTTAAAGATTTTCTAATGTTTTTAGAAAATTTTGGTGGATTTGTATGGGGTTTTGAGAGTGTCTCTAGTATGCTTAGGGGTTTGGGGTCAATTTTTTTATTGTTTTTAGTAGTTTTCTAAGGATGTTGAGGTCTTTGGGTTATTTTAAGGTTTTTAGGGGTATTATGATCTACTTTAGATTTTAGCAATTTAAGGAGTTTTTATGATTTTAGGGTTCTCTTAAAATTCTTATGGGTTTTTCTTTTTCATTTTCCATTTTTTCACATTTCTTATACAAAAAGATAACAAAATAAAAAATATTAACCTAAAACCTACTGCACAAAAATAAAAAGAAAAAAACAAAGTTAAAAGAAAAAGAATTACTCTCCTATTGTCATTAGTGAATAAAACTTCCTTGTTAGCATTTTGGAGACACGTTCTCTGAAAATCCTGTGCTTCATCATCAACTGGAAAGTCATAATCAATCCATCCAACTGTCAGAAAAATAAAATAAGTCCATTAGTAAAAAAGAAACTAATAAGAAAAATACAACACACAAAAACAGCAAATAAAAAAAAAAACTTGAAATTTCTTTGCACAATGCACATCAAACCTTGGGAATGGGCTTTATGGATGCCTTCCATAACTTTCTCAGCTTCCTAGAGTTCTTTCTTGTGGTATTCAGATCGTCACACCTAGGCGTGGAAAACCGCCACGCCTAGACGGCCAACAAATCAACTAAAAAAATCCTAAAGGTGAAATATAAAGTAAAACAAAATTAATACTAAAAAGATAAAACAAAGAAAATTAAAACCTACGGTTATAAAAATTTTAAAAAATAACTAAAATTAAGACAAAAACAAATTGAAATGCAAGTTTTAATATTTTTTTTTCTGAATGATAGTGTTCTTGAGAGTTTGAGTATTTTTTAGGATTATGAGGGAACTTGGATGATTGTTCATTTTTTTAGGAATTTAAAGGGGTATTGTGTTGTTTATAGGGATTTTAAGGGGGTAGAGTGTTTTCAAGTGTTTATTGGAGTGTTTTTGGGGTTTTCACGGGTTTATAGAAATTTTTTTTTGTTTTGAGGGAAATTCTGTTGTCTTTATGAATTTTAGGAGTTGGAGGATTTTGTAGGTTGTAGAGATTTTCTATTATATTTAGAAAATTTTTGTGGATATGTATGGTGTTTTGAGAGTGTCTCTAGTATATTTAAGAATTTCGGGTGGTTTTTTTACTGTTTTTTGTAATTTTCTAGGGATGTTGAGATTTTTGGGTTATTTTAAGGTTTTTGGGGTATTATGATCTCCTTTATAATTTAGAAATTTAAAGAGTTTCTATGATTTTAGGATTCTCGTAAATTTTTTGTGGGATTTTCTTTTTTCTTTTTCTTTTTTTCGCATTTCTAAAAGATAACAAAATAAAAAATAATAACAACAAAAAACCTACTCGAAAGAAATAAAAAGAAAAAAACAAAGATAAAGGAAAAAAAAAAAGAAATTTACTCCCCTATCATTATTGTTAAATCAGACTTCCATATTAGCATTTTGGAGGTACGTTCTCTGAAAATCCAGTGCTTCATCATCGGCTACAAAGTCATAATCAATCCACCTAAGTGACTGAAAAATAAAATAAATCAATCACTAAAAAGAAACTAATAAGAAAAATACAAAACACTAAAACGACAAACCAAAATAAATCCTGAAACAAATAGAAATGTGAGTTTTAATATTTTTTTTGAATCATAGTGTTCTTTGGGGTTTGTGTATTTTTTTGAGATTATGAGGTAATTTTGGTGATTATTCATTATTTTTAGGGTTTTTAGGAATTTAATGGGGGTATTGTGTTGTCTCTAGGGATTTTAGGGGAGTGCAGGATTTTTAAGTGTTTATTGGTGTGTTTTTGTGGTTTTAAAAATGTTTTAAGAGTTTTTTGAGATTTTTTTTTGGCATTTTAGTGATTTTCATGGGTTTATAGGAATTTTTTTTTATGTTTTTAGGGGGCATTCTGTTGTCTCTTGGAATTTTAGGAGTTGGAGGGTTTTCTATGTTTTAGAGATTTTCTAATACTTTTAGAAAATTTTGGTGGATTTGTATGGGATTTTGAGAGTGTCTCTAGTATGCTTAGGGGTTTTGGGTCATTTTTTTTATTGTTATTAGTAGTTTTCTAAGGATGTTGAGGTTTTTGGGATATATTAAGGGTTTTAGAGATATTATGATCTACTTTATATTTTAGGAATTTTAGGAGTTTCTATGATTTTAGGGTTCTCTTAAAATCCTTGTGGGTTTTTCTCTTTTTTTTTTTCCTTTTTTTCACATTTCTTATACTAAAAGATAACAAAATAAGCGCACAGGGACGTGCGTGTGTGGGTATGGGGTTCGATCCCTAAAACCTACTACATAAAACTAAAAAGAAAAAAAAACCAATATAAAGGAAAAAGAAATATTATTTTCCTATTATCATTGGTGAATAAAATTTTCATGTGAGTATTTTGGAGGCACGTCCTCTATAAATCCAGTGCTTCATTATCAGCTGCAAAGTCAAAATCAATTCAACCAAGTGACACAAAAATAAAATGTCAGTCACTAAAAAGAAACTAATAAGAAAAATACAAAACACAAAAATAGCAAATAAAAAAAAATCTGTTGATTTCTTTTTACATATTCTTCTGAATTGTTGGAAGAAGGTAACAACTTAGCTAGCACAAAAAGACATCAAACCTTCGGAATGAGTTTTATAGATGTCTTCAATAACTTTCTCAGCTTCCTAGAGTTCTTTCTTGTGGTATTTAGATCGTCACGCCTAGGCGTGAAAAACCACCACGCCTAGGCGGCCAACAAATCTAGTAAAAAAAATCCTAAATGAGAAATATAAAATAAAACAAAATAAATACTAAAAAGATAAAACAAAGAAAATGAAAACCCACAATTTCAAAAAAATTTAAGAAATAACTAAAATTAAGACAAAAGAAATTGAAATGTGAGTTTTAATATTTTTTTTAATGATAGTGTTCTCTTGAGTTTGAGTATTTTTTGGGATTATGAGGGAACTTGGGTGATTATTCATTATTTTTAGAGATTTTTAGGAATTGAAAGGGGTATTGTGTTGTTTATAGGGATTTTATGGGAGTGGAGTGTTTTCAAGTGTTTATTGGTGTGTTTTTGATGTTTCAAATATGTATTAAGAGTTTTTTGGGATTTTTTGGCATTTAAGTGGTTTTCACGGGGTTATAGGAAATTTTTTATGCTTTTAGGAAAATTCGGTTGTCTTTATGAATGTTATGAGTTGGAGAGTTTTTTAGGTTGTAGAGATTTTTTAATTTTTTTAGAAAATTGTTGTGGATTTGTATGATGTTTTGAGAGTGTCTCTTGTATATTTAGGGGTTTCCGGTGGATTTTTACGGTTTTTTTGTAGTTTTCTAGGGATGTTGAGATTTTTGGGTTATTTTGAAGTTTTTTGGGATATTATGATCTCCTTTATAATTTAGGAATTTAAAGAGCTTCTATGATTTTAGGATTCTCATAAAATTCATATGGTCTTTTCTTTTTCTTTTTCTTTTTCCTTTTTTTTCGCATTTCTAAAAGATAACAAAAAAAAATAACAACCTAAAACCTTCTCAACACAAATAAAAAGAAAAAAACAAAAATAAAGGAAAAAGAAAATTTACTCCTCTATAATTATTGGCGAATTAGACCTTCATATTAGCATTTTGGAGCTACGTTCTCTAAAAAATCAGTGTTTCATTATCAGCTGTAAAGTCATAATAAATCCACCTAAGTGACAAAAAAATAAAATAAATCAGTCACTAAAAAGAATCTTTTTTGTGTATTCAAATCGTCACTCCTAGGCGTGCAAAACCTCTATAAACCCCCAATAAAATTACCCATCTCAAAAACAGAAACTTCTTTGTTGGCATCCACATTAAAAAGCCTACTAAAACACTCACACAAAGGAGTCTCTCCAACCCACACATCTTCCCAAAAACTTATGTGTTTCCCATCCCTTAAAGATCTCCTAATCCCACTCTCAAACCACTTTTTCTTCATCCCATTTTGATTCACACAAGAATTTAGAACTCCTTTCCACCAAGAAGAGGTCCTTCTATGGTTCCTCACCACTGAACAAGTTTCCATATTTAAAAACAAGAACCTTGCACCAAAGGGATGTTGGTTCCATAAGAGCCCTCCACTTCCATTTACCAAGAAGGGCCAAATTGAATAAATTGAGGTCTCCCACACCTAATCCCCCAATTTTTTTTTGGTTTACACATGGTAGACCATTTAACCCAAGCTATCTTTCTCTTTCCTACATCCCCACCCCAAAGAAATCTTCTTTGGATTTTAGAGATTGCACATAAAACAATAGTAGGAATTTTAAAGAAGGAAAGGTAAAAGAGAGGCAAAAAGGAAAGAACAGACTTTAAAAGAACAAATTTACCTCCAAAAGAGAGATTCCTACTTTTCCATGAGAAAAGTTTGCCAAGTATTTTTTATATCACAGGATCCTAAATTGACATAGAATTAGCATTGGTACCAACAGGCATTCCTAAATATTTGAAAGGAAGTTGACCCAATTTACAATTTAAAAACCCATCCCAAAAAGATAGAAAATGACAATATGCATTTATCCCAATTAAGCTACTTTTAGAGAAATTAACCTTTAAACCAGATACTAATTCAAAACACCTTAAAACGACTTTAATTGTTTTAATATTCTCCCAAGATGCCTTTCCAATAAAGAGAGTGTCATCTGCAAATTGCAGATGACTAATTACAATCCCCTTGACCCACCTTAATCCCCGAGAAGAAATTCCCATCTCAAGCATTTCTCATAAGTCCACTTAGTCCTTCAGCAACAATAAGGAATAGGAGCGGAGCAAGGGGATCCCTTTGCCTAAGGCTCCTCTTAGGACAGAATTCATTGGTGGGACTTCCATTGACCAAGACGGATACAAAGAGGCTAGGCACCCCCTAATCCAATTTCTCCATTTCCCGCAAAACCCCATTCTACTCATCATATAATCAAGGAATGCCCAATTGATCGACTCATAGGCTTTCTCAAAATCTACCTTCATAATTAATTAATTAAACCTGATTCCTTTCTTTTTTCAAATGGTCCACAACCCCAGTGGCTATAACAACACTATCCAACATATTTCTTCCCCTACAAAAGTAGACTGATTCTCTCAGAAATCAAAGAATTTATTACCTTTTTCATCCTAGCAGCTTAAAGCTTTGCAATAATTTTATACAGACACCCAATTAAAGAGATAGGTGTGAAATCATTTAGACTTTGAGGGTTATCATTTTTTGGAATCAAAGCCAGAAATGAGGGATTAGTTCCCTTAGGCAGCAACTCATTCTCAGCAAATTTAGATACTACCCTGCAAATGTCGTATTTAAAAAACTCCCAGCAATTTTTAATAAACTGCATATTAAAACCATCAGGCCCCGGGCTCATATTACCATCACATTCCCAAATTGCCTTCCTAATTTCTATGAACATAAATGCTAATCTTACTCTCTGAACAGTACCCGTAAAAATGGAAACTAGACATGCGAGTTTTAATATTTTCAGCCAATCATAATGTTCTACGGAGTTTCAGTATTTTATGGGATTATGACGAAATTTTGGTGATTATCCATTATTTTTTAGGGGTTTCTTGGGATTTAATAGGATATTATGTTGTCTCTAGGATTTTTAGTGGTCGGAGGGTTTTTTAGGCTTAGAGATTTCTAGGGTTTTTGAAAAACTTTTATGAATTTGTAAGGGTTTTGAGAGTATCTCTGGTATGTTTAAGGGTTTTTGGTGATTTTTCTAACGGTTGTTAGGATTTTTTGAGAGATTTAGAGGTTTTTGGATTGTTTTAAGGTTTTTATTATGACCTCCTAAAGATTTTAAGAATTTACGGAGTTTTTATAATTTTAGGGTTCTCTTAAAATTTCTATGCCCTTTTCTTTTCTTTTTTCTTCACATTTTTTTAATAAAAATATAAAAAAAAAAAACTAAAACCTACTGCATAGAAAAAAAGATAAAGAAAAAGAAAAATTACTCCACTCTCATCATCATTGGTGAATAGACTTCATTGTTAGCGTTTTGGAGGCATGTTCTTTGGAAATTCAGTGCTCCATCATTAACTGCAAAGTCATAATTAATCCACCAAGTGACAGAAAAATAAAATAAATCAATCACTAAAAGGAAACTAATAAGAAAATTATAAAACTCAAAACCGTAAATAAAAAAATCCTGGAATTTCTTTTTCATTTACTTCTGAATTGTTGGAAGGTAAAAGTTAGCTTGCGCAAAAGCACACAAAACCTTGGGACTGGACTTCATAGATGCTTTCCATAACATTTTCGGCTTCTTAGAAATTACTCCATCATTAGCTACAAAGTCATAACTAATCCACCAAGTGACAGGAAAATAAAACAAATCATTTATTAAAAGGAAACTAATAAGAAAAGTATAAAACTAAAAATGGCAAATAAAAAAAATCCTAAAATTTCTTTTCTCATTTACTTCTGAATTGTTGGAAAAAGGTAAAAGTTTAGCTTGCTCAAAAGCACACGAAACCTTGGGACTGGACTTCATAGATGCTTTCCATAACATTCTCGGCTTCTCAGAAATTTTGTCTTGTGGTATTCAAATCAAAACGCCCGTGGAAGCCCTCACGCCTAGGCGGCCGACAAATCTGCTCAAAAAAACCTTAAATGAGACAAAATAAAACAAAACAAAACAAAACAAATAATAAAAAGATAAAACAAAGAAAATCAAAACCTAAAATTACTAAAGATAAAATTGAAATAAATAAAATTAAGAAAAAAAATAGAAAAATGATTCAAAAACTAAACTTATCACACCCCATATTTACTTGTTCCAAAGTAAACAAAAGTAAGACAAAAATAAAAAGAAATGACAAGACACAAACAACCTACAAAATGAAAAAAAAAAAAGAAACACCGAAACTTCATGTTAAGGTTAATAACAACTTAAGACCTACCATAAAGAAAAAAAAAATCTGAGATAAAAGAAAAAAAAATTACTCTCCTATTGTTATTGGTGAATTAAACTTCATTGTTAGCATTTGAGGCACCATCAGTAGTGTCCTTTGTAAATCTACTGCTCTATCATAAGCTGCAAAGTCTTAAACAATCTATCCAAGTGACTAAGAAATAAAATAAATCAATCACATACAAAAATTAATAAAAAAATATGATATAAAAAACGACAAATCAAGAAAAAATTCTAGAATTTCTTTTCACTTTTCTTCAGCGTCATCAGTTGCAACTCTATCCTCATCTTCATCATCCTCATTTTCCTTTTTTTATTAGTGTAAAAATGACTTTTTTACATCGACTAAAAATCACTCTTTATATCGGCTCACAAGGCGATGTCCAGTAACAATAGCAATATTTATGTAAAACTGGTAGTTCCATTTTCTTGACTAGTAAATTCCAGTATGTTATTTCTACTTGTTCAATGATTATTTTTTATTTGCTACCAACAGGTTGTGAAGATCACCAATGGAAGCAAAGTCAAATACAATTTCGGATTCTGATGATTCTTTAGAAATATTACAACTCCAATTTTTGCAACTGAAACATCAAGAATAATTGTGCACACCTTCTCTGAAGAAATAAATGTTAACTAGAGATTAAAAATTCTTTGCACCTTTTTGTTCATAAGCTTATAAGATTAATAAAAGTAAGGATAGTTTGAAAATTTATTATAGACTTTAATGCAAAAATTGAGAGCATAAGCATATATGAATGAATGAAAAAGCAGAACAAATTTATCACTTACAATTTATTCTCATCTCTATATTCCCAAATTTATAAGCAAATATACATGTAACACACGCATATGCCTTTTCCAGTATGTTATTTCTAATTGTTCAATGATTAGTTGTTAGTTGCTACCAACATGTTGTGGAGATCACCAATGGAAGCAAGGTAAAATACAATTTAAAATTGTAATATAAAACCTATAAATCAGCAAAGAAAAACTAGCTTGATGAACACACCTGGTATACCAGTTTTGAAATTATGGTTCAGATCAAAAGAGGAAGAGTGTGAATAAGATTAAAAAGTTAAGGGTAAAATTCAATCAATTAATAAGAAATTTTATAAGAAAATCAATGATTTACTGATAACTTATCTCCTTATCAAGCCAGTGCATTTGAGGAACAAATCCCACCAATGCTATTTGATTTATCTTCTGCATTGATATCAAATCTAAAGTTTGGTTTATGAGCTTCCTGAGACTTCGACTCCACAATCTTATATCAGATGGTGGTTCACTACGATGAAAATGAGCAACAGCTTATTTTAGATGCAATGAATATAGTTGATATAAGCTAAGAAAACAAACACCTAATTATTTTCTCAAAAAGAAAGGAAAATTAGCAAGTAACATACATTTCAAAATTGGAAGATATTTTAAATAGTTGAGTCAAACCTAGTCACAACTCAAACAGAATGATTTCTTTACAAACTTTTTTTAACGGGAACAAAGCAAGCATGAAAGAAGAAGATTGCAAAGATTCAGCCTTAGTATTAGTAGAAGTGGGTAGCGGCACTGGGTAGACGGTCTATCCCCCTTTAACTTAAGTAGTATTTCCAATTTACTCTCTGTCTCTAAAAAAACCGTAACACAGTTCAGGATAAGTGTGACCGCGTAAATATACTATATAGAAATCCTGCCCCACACCCGTGGGTAATGCCCCCGTAACTTCGGGAGAAGGTTTCTGAACTCCTCTCTATTCAACCTGGCCTATCTTATTTTTAACAAGAGGACGCGAAATTCAAAATGATAGCGAACTAGAAAGATACAGGCCGTGGGGATCCTCTCTCTTTTATACCAATTACCGCCGCTTTAATAAATGAGATAAGAAGTTATAAATCAATTCATTATATATACCCTTACCTTCCTGCCCCACAGAAACTATTGCTAAGAATTCGACACATCACCTATATTTTTGAATATTAATGTGCCACATGAGCATTTTAATCTACTTGGCACAACTAAACTTCAACTTGTTCTTCCTCTATAATTCTTCTCTCACTACACTTAATCTCCTATTTAATACAAATCAAATAGACAAAGAAAAATATTATTATTCGTTTCATTTTAATAATAATTAATCATATGAAATTCACATTCAATATTTTTTTTCTTTACACATTCAATATTAGTTATAACAACATTTTAATAATGATATATATTATAACCTAATTTCAAATATAAAAGTTTAATAGAGAGATAATTAGTACATATTTAAATTAATTACAATATGCATTTGAAATTTCTTAAATTATTATTTTTAAAATTCAATTAATCAAATTACATAAACATTTTATTTTTAAATTGTTAAAAAAGTAATTAAATTTTTCAATGTTTGAAATTAAAAAATTTCTATTTTAATATAATAATTTTTAAATCACTCAATATTTGGTATTTTAATTTATAATATAATTAAAAAGATATTACAAATTATTATATTTATATTCTTTATAAAAATATCAAGAGAAACCATGTTAGTATGGAAAGTTACAACTTTTAAGACCTCGTAAGAAAACAAGATAATTGAATCACTAAAGTTCAAATGAGTTATTTGATTACAAAATATCTTCATTTGAAAAAATAATGAACAATTTATCTCTTTACTATGACAAATTCATATATATATATATATATATATATATATATATATATTATATTTCTCCATCAATCTTATTTTAATATTGTATAATTTCTTAAATATTATCTAAAAATTAAAACATATTTATGTTTTCCTAAAATTATTTTTTTGAACTTAATTCAAGAAAATTAATTATAAATATTTTTGTTTTCATATATATGTATTTTATATTTCTCTATCAATCTTATTTTAATTTTGTTTCATTCTTTAAGTAATATCCAAAAATCAAAAACACATTTTATGTTTTCCTAAAATTACATTTTTTGAACTTAACTCATGAAAATTAATTATAAATAAAGAGACATACAAAGTGCATGAAAAACTCACAAAGTGCACATTATTTCATCTCTTGAAAATTAAAAAAATATATTATTTGATAAATTTTTATTATATTTAGTTTGTTAAAGAAGTTCTTGCGGTCTATGACATCCGAATTTTCAATTTTTTTTAAGTTCGCTAAAGTTGATGTGAGGGCAGATTAGTCAAGTGAGCGTACTTGTTTTTTAATGTTTTATTTGTTGCGTACTGCTGTATCACTTCTTGGGGTTGGATGAGATTAGCACCATCCCTATTGGAAGTGGCACCATCCTTTTTAGTATATAAATTTATGATTCTTACATATAAAAAGGATGGTGCCACTCCCAATAGAGATGGTGCTAATCCCATTCTCCGGATGGGATTAGCACCATCTCTATTGGGAGTGGCACCATCCATTTTATATGTAACAATCATAAATTTATATACTAAAAATGATGGTGTCACTCCAAATAGGGATGGTGCTAATCCCATCCACCATCCCATCCTCCTTTCTTGGATGTTATGTGACCCGATCTGACCCTTGTATCAATTGGGCTGCGCTCTGATCTATTTTAATGAAAGTACTATTATGGTAAAAAAAACATCAGAATTTTCATTCTGAGTTAGTATCAATTTCTGCTATGTAGTGATCACAGGGAAATGTATGCCGCTGCCATATAAGCCCATGTTTTCCTTCACTAACCAATAGGCCCGGCCCAATAAAATGTATGCATAATGACTTATCAATTTCTCAGATGTTGTTCAAAAAAAAATTTCTCAGATGTTGACCCAAAAAAAATTGTCAGACAAAAAAATATTCAGTCCAAATTTTTTTTTATTTATATATAGTTTTGAACAAACAAACTAATTCAAAAAGATACGTCTTTTAATCCTTAACTTAATAGGGTTTATTCACATTAGTCTTTGACACTTTTGACAATGTAAATAAGTCTCTAAAATTATGTTCTTGTGATGCAATTTAGTGCTCACCGTCAATTTATAATTAAAATAGTTAACTTCTTGGATTAAATTAAATATTTTAAAAAAACTCAAGAACTAAATTGATCTTTTAATAAAAAAACACAAGTACTTGGATGAATCCTTTTTAAAATTTTAAAGGCCAATATAAATAAAAGTTATTGGTGTTAATTATAAATTAACAATATGAACTAAAAATCATGAAATAGAAATCATGGATCCACTAACAATGTTAAAGATTAATATGAATAAATTCTATAAAATAAAGAATTAATATAAATAAATTCTACAAAATCAAAGACTAATGTACTGTATCACTTAAAAAAAAGTCTCATAATAATCATTGACATTACCGACAATCATATTAGGATGTAAAGAGTGTAGGGGGTGGAAGAGGGAGAAAGAGAGCAAATGAAAAAATGTGATAAATAATTTGATAAGAATGAAAAAAGTGAAAGAAAGAAGAGAATAAACGACACGTAGGAAAAAAAGGAAGCAGTAATTATGAGTCGGATAATCCAACTAATTCGACAATCTGATCTGATTCAATCAAAAAATGGATTAGTTTGGATTAACGGTTATAAACAAATTGAAAAATTATAAATTCAATGTATGCGAATCGGATATCGGATTAACAAGTTATAAATCCGAATAATCCGATTAAAACTAGATTCTTAAAAAAAATCAAATTTAAAACTAAATTTTCTAATATTTTTATTTTATAAAATAACATATATGGCTTTTTAATACATAATACATGAATAATTTATAAATTATAATAATATAATTTGCCTATATATATATATATTTTAATTTTTTTACATATATTTTATTTTTCTCTTTAAAACGGATAATCCAAGATCCAATCGATTCTATCCGTTTGAATCAAATTTCTTGACAGGAAAATACAAATTCCATCCAATCTAATCCGTCTATTTTTAATTGGATTGGACTTCCAATTTATTAAAATTCGAATTTATCAAAATTCGATCAAGTCCGGTCCATGATCATCCTAAGAACTCTCTCTAGTCCTTATTAAGGCACTTCTTAAAAGAATTTTATGGTCTTTTTTATAAGGTATTAGATAAGTCCCATGAAACATTTATGGCCACTTTTCATATTTGCCCCTATTAAATGTTTTGTCTTTATTGTACCAACTAGTCAACTACTAAACACAATATTTAAAGAATGGTAAAATTGATATATCACTCAATTTTTTAAGAAAATTGATGCAACTAACTAATTTTATTGGTATACGTAAATTAGGTAATTATACCTTATAATAAGGACTCAAGTGCGTAGTTTATATGTAAACTATGAAATAAAGGCAACTAAGTTTTGCCGAATTGACTTTATGTTTATAACTTATGGCTTATAACTTATAGCTTAGGAGTAAGTAGATGTATTTAGTAAAACTAGCTAATGAAAAGTTAAAATCATGCCAAATGACTTGAAATGACATATTTATAATATATTAATATAATAATATTAATATTAATTGTCTTTATTCAAAAAGAATAAAGATAGAATTAAAAAGAATTATTAAAAATTACTTTTTATAAACTATAAACTAGTTGTCACTAAACACTTCTACTTATTCATAAGTCATATAAGTTATAAGTTATAAATTTGTAAATAAACTATAAACGAGTTGTCAAACACACTTTTTAGCTGCATGCAAATTTCATTTACCCTTTGTTTGGTATAAGAGAAGTGAGAATGAAAGAAGTGGGTAAAAGGAAGTGGTTCAAAATTTTCTCTCTATAAAATCAACTATTTTTATCTCATAATCCGCACTTCTATTCTATTTCCATCATACATCTCTTTTGCCAAACAAAGACTTACTGTGTTGTAGTCCATGTCGGAAATTCGAGCAATTGATTTTATTTATTCAAATTTTTAGTAGAGAATTTATATTCAGCTAACATAAACGGGTCCCACAAAATTGCATTTTGTGTGCATGAAAATAGCATATGAGAATCTCCCTCGTTTTTTTATTTTTTATTTTTTGTGGTAACAAGTGCGAACTGTTAGATTTTATGTAAGGTACAAGGGACTTAGAACCACAAGATTTTGATTTTTGAAGGCAAAGCTATCCTATGAGATTCCGAATGCCACATGGCAACCAAACATCACATTACCGATTTGCACTCTATCCTTTAAGATAAGACCCTCCTTATATTAACAAAATATTTGCATTATTTGCATTGCATTTCTTTCACAATCAGCATAAACATTTATTTTTTCCACTCAAGTTGAGGGCCTGTCA
Source organism: Cyamopsis tetragonoloba (assembly GCA_037177725.1). Lineage (NCBI taxonomy): Eukaryota > Viridiplantae > Streptophyta > Magnoliopsida > Fabales > Fabaceae > Cyamopsis > Cyamopsis tetragonoloba. Next base: position 54,374,103 of record CM074125.1, read on the forward strand.
TGGCTTCCGCTTGTGCTTCCTCTGCCATTGCAGCTGTTGCCATCTCTACCCCAAGGCAAGTTTTGTCCTTTCCCTCATTGCTTCTTCTTGTTTATATACTTTAGTGTGTCTATGACTTTACGTAAATTTATTTCAGTACAACTAAGAGTAACTTTTACGTAAATTTATATACTCAAGTTGAGGGCCTGATTTGACACGGTCTAGAAATACCATTCTGGACGCTAATATACAAAAAAAAAAGGTAGTCTCGTTTCCAAGCATTACATGAAATGTATCATATATTGATTGATCCCTTTTAGAATGATCAATGATGAAAAGTTGGAAACCCTAATAATTTAAGTTAAGTGAGCCTTGATTTAATTATTCATGGTAGTAATCCAGACTTTGCATGCATCAAGATCAACAGTTTGTTTGAGTTATAAGCATAACTGATTGAAAATTAGTGAATGCATACAGTTCCCAGAAGAATGGATCAAGTTTGGGAACCCCAAAAGCTTGTTTTCTGAGTGGAAGGAAATTGAGGGTGAACAAGCAAACAGCATCAGTAGGAGTGAGATCTAGCAGTACAGTGTGTGCAGTAGCTGACCCAGACAGGCCTCTGTGGTTCCCAGGCAGCACCCCTCCTCCATGGCTTGATGGCAGTCTCCCTGGTGACTTTGGCTTTGATCCTCTTGGTCTTGGTAAGTTGTCTCTGTCACCGAATCACCTCAACTAGTTTTCCTTCTACCTTAACCTATGTTTAGTAAAATTTGGTTATAACTTTATGATTCATAGATTATAGCTTATAGTAGTTGTGTAGAGCTGTTTGAAAAAATTAGTTTACAGTTACCTTTGTTAAAATGAAGTCCCACATCAACTAAAATGAGGGGCACCATAGAGTATATAAGTGACGTGACAATCTTTTTCTTATAAACTAGCTTTTAGGAATGAGTTAAGTCCAAACCCAAATCTAATAAGTTTCATTGTGTTAAATATGACTTTACTTTGTTATGAATGGAAATGACAAGAAAAGTGGGTTTTTGATTGATTTGTATAGGGTCTGATCCAGAGAGTCTGAGATGGAATGTTCAGGCAGAGCTAGTGCACTGCAGATGGGCAATGTTGGGAGCTGCTGGAATTTTCATTCCTGAATTCCTGACGAAGATTGGTATCTTAAACACACCATCATGGTACACAGCTGGAGAACTGGAATACTTCACAGACACAACTACCCTCTTCGTAATTGAACTCATTTTAATTGGCTGGGCTGAGGGTAGAAGGTGGGCTGACATAATAAAGCCCGGGAGTGTCAACACTGACCCTATCTTTCCCAACAACAAGCTCACAGGGACAGATGTTGGGTACCCAGGTGGGCTTTGGTTTGACCCTCTTGGATGGGGAAGTGGTTCTCCTGAGAAGATCAAGGAGTTGAGAACTAAGGAGATTAAGAATGGAAGATTGGCCATGTTGGCTGTAATGGGTGCTTGGTTCCAGCATATATACACTGGCACTGGACCTATTGATAACCTCTTTGCTCACCTTGCAGATCCTGGTCATGCTACCATTTTTGCTGTAAGTTCACTCAACTTCCAATTAAGTGAATTCTCTTATGCCTTTGAAAACTTGGTGGCATTTGTACCTTGATAGCATCCATAGTTTACTTACACATGCTGTCGAGATACCAGTGTCACCAAGTTTTCAAAGGCACCTTGGAAATTCACCCTTTGAATATTATACTGTGAATTCAATTATTATGCAATTGTTTGTGCTGACTTTATCTTTTTCTGATGACTATTATAGGCTTTCACCCCCAAGTGAAAAGGGTAAGAAGAGTTCTGGATGAGGTTGCAAAAGCCTGGGAGAAACATGAACATGTTTGACTCAAGTAATAGAGCTCATGTGTCTTAGGTGAGGAGTGTTTGTAAGGAGAAATTAAAGCTTGTAATGTGACTCCTATGTCGTGCACAGAATGATAATTCATCGTACAAAAAATTATTTAAGCTCTAGATGTCATGAATGTAAGTTCAGTTGAGAATCACGTTTGTGCATAAATGATAACCAGCTTAGAAGATGTTAATTTTATCATTGAGCAGGGCTGGATCTAGAAAATTATGTTTGGCAAAACTAACAAGTTGAGGGTAAAATATAACTTTAGTTCTTTATTTTTTTAGTGAATTTAACTCTCGTTTTTATTTTTTACACCATATAAAAATAAAGGATGAAACTAAAGTTGTATTTTAACATTTTTTTAATATGATTTATATTTTATTTTATTTTTCTAAGCATTTAGGCTGTAAAATATTTATGAAAAATTCATAACCGATCAAAACATTATTTACTCTCAATTAATAATATAAGAACCAACTTATTTAATTTATCTTATAACATAGTTAATCTCAAATATAATCTAATCAATGTTTTTTTCTTAAACTTCATTCAACTTATATATAATTTTAATAATATTCTTTGAGTAAGGTATACATTTCAAAAATAATCTAACCTTTTATATAATTTATATTTTTTTATTGAATATTAATTTTATATTTTTTACCAATTATTTTGATACCTTTAATTTAAAAATAAATTATAACTACCAATATCAAAACATTCATGAAAACTTGATTTTACTTGTGTTGATAAAAATTATTGAGAAAAAAAAAATAGTCTTTAAGATTGTAGACTTTATTTATTTTAGTCACTGACTTTAGCATAATTTCTTTTTAGACTTTGGCATTGTACTTTATTATTCAGTTATATTCTTGACGTTATTTTTCCTAATAACTTAAGCATTAAATTGATTTTTTTAAAAAAAAAATCATGCATGAACTAAATTGAACTTTTTATACCAAACACAAAGATCCATTTGATCTGTTCTTTAGAATTTTATGGATGTGTGTGAAATTGTTTGGTGAACTGACGTTAGGGATATAACTCAATAATAAAGGACAACCTCAGAGACTAAAATGAACACTCATAAGCACCTTTGCAATCTAAAATTCTAAAAATTATTTTATTGACACAATAATACTAAAAATTAATATTTTTTTAATATATTTAATTTACAATAATATTCAATAATATTTTTGAGGCTTTCTAAATTTGGGACCTTAGGCCATTGTCTTATTGGCATGAGGCAATGTACGGCCCCAATTGAGCTAGTGTTCGTGCTCGAAATTTTCTCAAAAAAACAATTGATGATATTATTGCATTGAAAATGGCTGCTTTTTTCTCTTTAAACCAGAGTTTTAAGCTCGGCAATAAATACTGAATTGCATCCGCAGTGACTTTGTGAATTTATGGTAGAAAACATACTATCACTACCGGGTAGCTTAAACATCAACACAAGTAGAAATTTACACTCAATTCATAGTGCACTCCATCAAAAATCTTCTGAAAGAAATCTGCCAGGATGCTGAGGCCATTCGCAAAAACAGATTAGGGACAGACACTATGATTCTACAAGCATGAAAAGACAGTTGTAATCACAATATCACGTAGTAACATTTTTCACCACGTTAATGAATTTCTAAGCCTTGACCCTTTTATTTATTCTTTAAGAAGCTACCTTGTCTTGTAACATCTAATTATAGGACATGAATATACTAAACAATTTCCCTCGATAAAAATGTGTATAAATAAATGCTCGCAAAGAGACATTTCAAACTAATCGTCGTGGTACTGACACTTGTCTGCATCGCTGTAAATTTTCAAGAGCCACCATCTTGTTTTCTCCTGCGGTTGCCTGTTACATGAAAACCAGAATAAGCACCGGCCAGCGATGGCTTCAAATGGAAAATATAATTTTATAGCTAGTACCTCGAACAAAAGAAAATATAATGTTAAATGCAAATGCTGCACAAAGTGAATATGATAACCATTCACATACTATAACCTTATTGGTTTTGTATAATTTCATCACCAAAAGGGAAGGAGGAGGAAGAGGACCTGAGGAGAATCATGTTTTTGAAGTAGTTTATGCTAGATACTATCAGCAGCTATCAAATAATACTAGTTAGGAAGGTAAGTTATTTATAAAACATGAAGCTAAAGAAACAGAATGGCATTTTATGAATGACATAACTTCTAGTTCCAAAAAAGTAAAATAAATAATAAATGTTTTCGTTTAGTTTCAGTCCTATAAACATGTATAGCTTTCTATCCTATCAAACAATTGCCAATATGTGTTTCCTTGTATCTTTCGATCAACTCAGATATGCAGAGAATGAATCATAAACAGAAGTACAATTTCTTTATGTCCAGCAGGCATTTGCTGTGTGTAATTCTAAAGATAGATTTATCTCAGTCTGTAGCACAAGTTTAAGGATAAGATATAGAGCAATCCTAGTAATATTCCAGGGATATCTTACCGCCAAAACTCTTGCTCCATAACACCTGGCCATCAATTCCAGTTAGATGCTGATCATCGAGGCGTTTCCATGTTCTAATTGACTTGACATCTTGCCAACCACCATTTTCTGTTTTCTCCAAGCTAACAACCACCACTCTTGCTCTCCTTGACCATCCAGCTTTTCCATATGCATGATATCCAAATCCCCCAGCATAACAAAGATGTATACCCGTTAACTTGCCACAGAAGTCATTGACGTGATCATGACCGACGAAAACTGCCTTTACGTCTCCTGCTTCGACCAATGTTGTGAAGAAGCCAGAATTCACAGAGGCAGAACTAATGCTTTCTTGTTTCACGCCTGTAAAGTTGGATGAGTCAAAACTAGCATATTCAGGCAATGGGATGTGGAAGTATGCAAGACCAGGAGCAGGTTCTTTCTGAGGCACCGGTCCGCTCATGTATGCTTTCTAAAGAACAAAGATCAAATAGTTAATCCAAAGATTATCAAGGGGAAGAACTGAAAAATCATCCGCGTGTCTAATGTAGAACCACAGAAACTTCCATTTATAACCAGCTATTAAACAAAAAGAGAAGAGAATTCAATGTAATTTTGTAGCTAAAGTATAGCTAGTCAATGGAACTGAACAGGTAAACAACAGTACCTGAAGCTTTGCAGATGTTCTTTGGAACCAAAGTTGCTGAGAAGGTTTGATCCAACCATAACCAGGAATGAAGGGAACCTTGGAGTAATCCCCACTATCGAGAAAATACAGATTGAGAACTGATTTATTTTCAAAATCAGTTCCTTCAACTCCTCCAACCTCTAAGTTATAGTTTCCAAAACCATCAATAATGCGTACTTCTGGAGGATTGACTTTAGATAAAGTGTTCTTCAGCCCAACAATATGTTTCATCACCCCTTCCCTAGAGAGTGATCCTTCCTGGTCATGGTTGCCCAATATAGCTACCCAAGGAATGTTAGAAGCAATTGCAGGTGCAAAAGCTGCATCCATTGATTTAGCCGAATCCGAGGCATCAAATCCAAATATGTTATCTCCTGTCACACCAATATCAATATTTACAATGGGGTACGAATTTCATATCAACAGTCAAAGAAATTGGCAACTTGCTTAAAAAAGTAAACATTCAAGTTCCAAGCTAAATTTATGCAAAACTCTAAACTGCCATCCCAAGCACAGGTAACTAGAATAAAATCTTGATCTTTGGACTTTGATTATAAGAGCATCTCAATTGGTGTAACTGTACTAATAAGCTATAAGCTAGTGCAAGTATTGCTAAACAGCTCTACACACTATAAATAAGCCATAAGTCATACTATAAGTATAAACAGACGACCCTTCAACTTCTGGAAAACCCTTTAAATGGAAACCAACCTCAATTGCTTCAATAGCCCAAAGGCCAAAACGTGTTTAGCTGTTATTTCCTCCTCCTTGTAATTAAACGATGGCGGTGGAGGTGTTTCCAAAATAAGCAATGTTTTCCTCAATCAGAATTCAGAACTACTAGAAAGAAAGGAAGAAGAAGCATACCAGTGAAGACAATAAGGTCAGGGTTCTCGGCACGAATCATCCTCTGGATGAAGGCGGTGGTGTTGAGGTCAGAGCAAGAAGCATACTGAGAACGAAGAACATCCAAGCAGCGCGTAGTTTTGCCATCGGCATAGTGCATATCTGCAACCTGTAAGATCTTGAACTCTCCATTGTTCCTAAACCGAAGCACCTTCTGCGTCTCTTCTTCTTCTGCTTCCTTCGCCGCCGCCGAGATGCAAATCGGAACCAAGCAAAACCAATAGAGTAAGAACGGAATCAAAATCCATTTTCCTCTAAGTGCCATACCTATTTTCACATCACTCCAAATCATTGATTGCTCTTACTGATGCTTTGCAGTTGAAATCATTGTCCATTATACTGTTCGTTAAGGACAAACACGAAGGAAGAATGACTGAACCATTATTAGTCACGTAACTATTCATCACGGTCAATTCAACATTATCTAAATAAATAAATGAAAAATATAACTCAACTTTCTTCGTACTTTCATAATTATAGTGTATGAGTGAGGTATCACAACCCTACCAAAGAAGATTAATCTCTCACTTTGTTCTTCTTATGGTTATATGTGCTTGATTCAGAGATTTTTTTTTTATTACAACTGTATAGTGTACCTTTGTTAGTATTATTGAATTTGATTAAATTGATATTTTACATAAATTTTTTATTAAATTATAAAAGATATTATTTTCGTAATTTTGAGAAGAAAACATTTATAATTACTCCTCAATCAAACAATCGTTCTTTCTAAACAAATCAATTATCACTTATTCAGTGCCTGTTTGGATAGAAGTGGATTCACGTTAACGTAGATCCACTTCAACGTTACTTGCGTTCATTGAATCTGCCTTGACTTATGTGTCAAATTTATCTCAATCATTGATTTATCTATCTTTGATTTGACGTGATTCGACGTCAATCCAAACACACACTCAATAACTTAATTGTTATATTCTTTTTAATGTAGTGTTGATATATTCTCTTTAGTTTTAACAGTTATATTAAATAACGAAAAAATTTAAGAATTAAACTAATGTTTTATTAGAAAACCAATTTTAATTAATTTTAATCAGAGTTGTTGCTTTTCAACTATGTGCAGCACTTATTACCAAAAAAAAAAATTATGTGCCAAAGAATATTCTCATGGTTCATGGATGGTACCACCCATTCCATTTTACTCACATAAGGAAAAAGAAAAAAAAAAATACTCTTTTTCCTAATAATAAAATAAGTATTTCACAAATCATGGTTAGATGATAATTATTTCATTCATCCGACAAAAAGTTGAAACATATAATTTTGCTTAATTTAGTTATATACTAACAAATTTTTTGTTTCTATTCTTACAAACTTTCTTTCAAAAATTTCAAATAAATTAGACCAAAATGGAAATAATATTTTGTAAGGATTAAAGTTAAAAAGTATTGATTTTGTAGGGACTAAAAACAAATAAATTAAGTTAGACGAAAACAATTTTTTTTTTCGGGATTTAAAACCAAAAAATACCAATTTTATAACAATTAAAAACTTACTTATGCTTATTATTTATTTGAGCTTAAATGACATTAAAAAAGATTAAAAGGTTCAGTTAAAAATATGTGTAATTATAAAGGATAAAGTATACATTATATAATTATTGATTAGTATAAATTAATATTTTGATATTTATACTTAATTTTTTTTTTTGTGTTGGTCCCTTGTAAAATATTTTGTCTCAACTCGTGTATATATGTATCAATCTTTATATTTTAGTCCTTAATATTAGATTTTATTTCTCAACTCCCTCTTGATTATAAGCAATTTTATTTTAAGAATCCTATATTATTGATTATAAATAAATTTAATTACTTTTGTTGCATTTAATGAGAAAATATTTAATATACTTTTAATAATTAATTTACTTACTACCCGATATAAACATAGTTTTCTCTATAATAATTTTGATAAGACTAATCTAAAAAAACAAATTATTTTTTATTTAGAACTAACAATGTTAAATGAGAATAACCAACATTTTTAATAGTTGTGCGGGTAGAATGTTTTATCAACAAACAAAACTAGTCAAAATGGAGAAGATTTCTTTAATTTAAAGAAAAGATAGAGAGACATTGAAAGTACAATCCACAAACAGAAAAGACGAAGACATAAGTATCTACTATCAAGCATTCTTGCATTTTGATCCTAAAGTTAAAGGAGAAGACTTAAACCAAGGAACCCATACAGAAGTTGTCTTCTGATAAAGTCTATAAGCCTCTGCTCTGTCATCTTGTTTCAACATTCTATCTTCCACTAACTTAGTCACATAAGCCAAACATAGTGTATTAACCAATGCTCCAAAAAAAACCCAACCATGTCCAAGGTTCCAAGCAAATAGCACTAGTCCCCACCACCACACTTGTTCTCCAAAGTAATTTGGATGCCGAGAATAGTACCATAAGCCACTTTCAAGAACAGGGATCGCAGGTTTGTGTAGTTGTTTCAGGTTCTTGTTTCTGCTAACGAAGTTGTGAAGTTGAGAATCGGCAATGTATGCTATGATGATGCCAGTTACGCAGATTGTTGTGGCTACCAAGTCCCACATGCTTAAGGGTTTATTCACCGTGTGGATTATATAAAACGGGAGTGATAATCCAATCAGAAATACCTGTAAATTAATTAAGTTGACAGTTGCAATATCAGAAACAAAAAGGCTCTCATTCTACTTCATTCAATATTAGCATAGTAATTAAATCAAAACAAATATAATACTTAGGGGATTTTATTAAAAATAAAATAAAATAAAATATTGTGGTCTAATACAGGACATTACGCTATAAAACAAAAAGGCTCTCATTCTACTTCATTCAATATTAGCATAGTAATTAACATGGTTCGACATCTCTTGCCTAAGTTTACATAACTGTCTTAACAAGAGGTAATACATCTCTCTTCCATGACCCCCTCTTCTTCGGGAGGTGATTTTTCTTTTTTTTTCTTTACAAATCTCTTTATATAGTAGTTTTTAGTACATTTTTCTTCTATTGAACCACATCTTTCAATGAACTATGCAAGTTATCAATTCAACACTTCTATTTGAAAATTGGAATTATTGTTCCCAACAATAATACATAGTTTCAATTGCTACTTAAGGTGTATTAGGCTGTGATTGTGAACTGCAATGATTGCATTCAGCCATATCTAACTATAGTTAAATTAATGTGACAAAGATTTAAGTTAAGGATTGTTTCGCGACAACAACATTGATATCTTAGATTTTATTAATCACCAAAACTACATTAATTACTAGTGATTCTGGCCCACAATGGCCTGAACCGATTATATTTAGCTGTATTTAACATAATGTTACTACAATTTAAGTATGTGTTTAATTTTACGTCAAGACAAGGTAAACACGAATAAAAAAACGAAAATTCTACTTAAAATGAATTCCATGCATGTTTCCTCCTTAAAAAAGAAACCAAGCACAGCAAAAGAAGTTGAGAAAAAGGAATTAAGAAATTGTGGTAACCTGTTGAGGGAGGTAGATGGCAAAGAAAGAAGCCCACCACCAATGTTTTCCATAGTGATGACACATATCAGTAAAGCGCCAATCCTCCCTCACACCCCACTGCCAATTTTCTCGCCGGAAATAGTTCTGGAGGAGTCTAACACTCCACACCCATGTCAAAAACATCACTATCCTTGACCTCCACCAATCATACTCACCCAAACTCAAAGGGTGTGCTGAGTAGTAATGAACAAGCATCACTGGTATCACTGTCCAATACGGATCAATCATCTGCACCCAACACCCAAACATTTTACTAACTTAATTTCTTCAAAACAAAACAGAGTTAAACAGCGAACAGCTTTAGAAGTCCCACATCGTTTAAGTGAAAGATAAAGAAAAGTTTATATACATACCCAATGGCTGGACTGCATAATGCCAATGATCCAGAAGAGCAAATTGACATTGAAGAAGAAAAGGACATTGGCCAATAGCAGAGGGTGGTGATAGCACCACGTCCACAGATCATTTGACCAAGAAGTTTCTGACTTTGGTTTTGAGTCAGTCGTAATGGCTGATTGGAATGAGAGGAAGAAGAGGATGGAAGGATGAGGGACCAAGAATGCTAAAATGGCATTCTTCAGATTACTAACATTACCACTGCTACTTCCCATGGTGGCTTTAATTTGCTTTTGAATTGGATCCTCTGCTCTTGTTTGTTTCTATCTTTCGCTATGGCTTCTAGTTTTTATAGAAACAAATGCAGAATCAAATGACAGCATAATTTGCTTTCTGCTTATGGTGTCCCCACACAGCCACGCCCATCTGGTTATCAATTACTACGTGATTCTACAATCCAAATGTTGCTATGCCCACGCCCATTTCATGGATTATGAGTTTTCATGTTATTATTTCAACCTAATTTAAAGTAACTTTTCAGATTCACGTTTTTCTATCTTTCTAGTTTAATTGCAAATTTATCCTCACTTCTTCTCCATCCAAATTTCAAAATCTCGGTCGTCCATTGTATTCTCTTTCACACTTAGTTATTGTGCAATGATGAGTCAACGGACGGCCGAGATTAATTGGACCGATTTGAAGCTAGAGAGGATCCGAATTCTATCCTCTGCCTCCCTCCCCTTAGGCTGCAGCGAAATGAAATGATGTTAAAGAAATAGTACTATATAATTACTTTATCCTAAAGTTAAACAACCCTTTGCTCTATATTTTTTAGAGTTGAGGCCAGCTGCAAACTGCCATTTGCTTGTTAAGAAATTGAAATAATAACATGGTCATTAAGTTAAGTTGGAAGAGAGGTAAATGGTCACATCAAATTAAATAGGTTACAAAGAAGGGCACCGCTGCACGTAAAGGAATCCAATTAAAGGGCATAAATCCAAAAATCAAGGACAAAGTCATAGTATGAATTAGGATAATCCTTACCATGTTCATTAAAAAAAAAAAAAAAAAACTTTACCAGTGTCAATGATGTTGTCCCTAATGATATGTTAGAATCCATTTACTCGCATCGCATGACAGCTTAATCATGAAATTGCAAAATGAATCCTGATCGAACAGAACAGAACAGGGTCCACACTCCACACCATAGGTTCTTTTATTGCATGCATGCTTTTGATTTTGAAGAATAATTAACCTGCAGTGCTTCAATCACCGCAATCTACGCAGAAATAAGTAAAGTATAAAATAAAAAAAGAAAAGAGATTATATAATATACTACTATGTCACACTGCCACACTTTTTCTGAAGGGACCATAATGATTGTGTTGTCATCAATTAAAGAACAATGCTAGTATTCCTTATTTCTCAGCATGCCTAGCTACTGCATGTGTACATTAGTATTTAATTTATTTAATAATTGTCTGCATTTAGCATGCAAAGTTTGTTTCATTACAATCATGGACAACCAAATTGGAGTTATCAATTTTATAGTTACATAATATGTGGATACTCATATCAGAATTATTGGTATATTAGTATTCGATTCGTTATTTTTTATCTAACTTTTATAAAATTTCTTTTAGAAGAATTGGTATGTGATACAGTAAATTCTGTATACACAAGGTTATTAAGCAATTATGTGATCTAATAATATGGTAGCTTATCATCTATTGCTCTGGTACTAATATAATAGATCCAAAAAATTATTATTTTCTCTTCTTATTCTCAATCCAATATAAACAGAGTCAAGATTCTCTTAATAAAATACATTATTAAATTGAAAATATTTTATATTCCATCTTTCCTGTTTGACTAAATAATTTCAGAATTTTTTTAACCAAAAAAAAAGTTTACAAACATTTAATATTATAAATATATTTTAAATTTATATGTTTTAGATTTCAATATGTTAATTAAATATATCTCGTTTAAAACATTTCTTTTTCTTTTTTTCAAGTACTATACTTTTCCAATTCATATACTTTACTACTAGAAAACACATAACATAAATGTGCAGTTCCAAATTGGTAGAATTCTACACATTTTAAATGATAATTTGCGAGTCCTAAAATCCTAACAGAGAAGTGATTAGTGGTCAACTGGTCTGAAAACGAAAATTCTAAGGAAAGGCGCGCAACTGTCAGTCTACACGTGAGAGAATGGTTGCATTCAAAGTTTCAAACTCAAATTTGGTTCACAATTCAAATATCGGTCATTTTAAATTTTAATTTTATTGAAATATATATTTAGTTCGCTCGTAAAACATCATTCAATTTAGTATAATCAAAATGAATAAGTCAATTTTTCTATAAAGTTAAATGACTGATAGTTACAACCATTTTTTAAATTTTTCTTATTTTTAAACAAAAACAAATTATTCTTCAATCACAAAAAAACCATATATTATTCATTTGAATAAAATATTTTGTACTATAAATATCAGTTATTACAATAATAAAAAAAAATTTGGAAATTATTTTGTATGCTTTTAAAATATGGTTTTGTTCAATTCACCAACACCAATTAAGTTTATTAAATTATTTTGTTATGTTTTTAAAACAAGATATTATTTAATGTGAAAAATCATGTATTATTTACTTACCCTAAAGATATTCTTAAGTTAAATTTAAGGGTAAATAACAACAATTACCCTTTAGGTTTGTTAAAAATGTACATAACCTCATTCTTCTACTAATATGACACTCCACCCCAATTAAGATAATATCGATAGTTTTAACTAACATATGTAACAAAATATTCTTGAATGGAAACCATAGTTAATTTCATGACTCACTCCCACTCTCTCTCTAGTTTAATTTCATGACTCATTCTTGATTCGAGCTCAATTAATTTTATTTTTAAATGTTTTTAAAATCAAACACAATTTTTTGAGAGATCGTTAATTATACATTTGAAGAATATGGTAGTTTTTGAAAAATAATGAAAACACAATTTTTAAATTACTTAAATTATTACAAGCTTTATTGAGAGCAATGTATTATTAACTTTGAAGTCTTGAGCTCAATTTATTTTATTTTTTAATATTTTCAAAATTGTGTTGTCATTATTTTCCAAAAACTACTCTATTCTTCAAATGTATAGTTAACGATCTCTCAAAAAACTGACTTTGATTTTAAAAACATTTAGGAATAAATTTAATTTACTCAAAATAACTGAGTTTGATTTTAAAAATATTTAGGAATAACGAAATAGAGATCGCTAGTTTTTATATTATTCCATGTCTCGCAATTTGTTATAATTTTAAAGTTGCAATATATGTTTCTAGAAATCGTGTACTATACGCTTGAAAATAGGATTTTTTTAATTTAAATATGAACATGTGTTTCTAAATTTATTAAAATATTTGATTTTTTTTAAAAATAATGTGTTGTTCAAAAAGAAGTTTCGAGCTTAATTTAAATAATTTTTTAAATTTTTAAATTTGAAAAAGTTTTTCTAAAAATCATGTACTATAAACTTAAAAAATAGGAGACTTTTTACATGAAAAAAGAAAAATCATATTTTAAATTTTAAAATAATTTTTTTTAAAACAATGAATTGTTCACGATGAAGTTTCTAGCTTAGTTTACACATTTTTTTATATTTTTAAAATTGCAACATTTGTTTCTACAAATCGTGTACTATAGACTTGAAAAATAGGGTATTTCTTAATTTAAAAATGAAAATGCATATTTTAATTTTATTAAATTATTTGATTCATTTGAAAACAATGTATTTTTCACCATGAATTTCCTGGCTTAATTTACACAATTTTTTATATTTTTGAAATTGCAAATTTGCTTCTTGAAATCGTGTACTATACAATTGAAAAATATGGTGTTTTTTACTTTAAAAAATAAAAATGCATATTTTAAATTTATTAAATTATTTTATTTTTTTTGTAAACAAAGTATTGTTCACCATGATGTTTCTAGCTTAATTTAAACATTTTTTTTATATTTTTAAAGTTGCAACATTTATTTTTAGAAATCGTGTACTATACACTTGAAAAAAATGGTGTTTTTTACTTTAGAAATGAAAACGCATATTTTAAATTTATTAAATTATTTGATTTTTTAAAAATTATGTATTATTCACCATGAAGTTTTTAGCTTAATTTACACAGTTTTTTATATTTTTAAAATTGAAACATTTGTTTCTAGAAATTGTGTACTATACACTTAAAAATAGGGTGTTTTTACTTTAAAAATGAAAAAGCATATATTAAATTTTTAAATTATTTGATTTTGTGAAAACAATGTATTGTTCACCATGAAGTTTCTAGCTTAATTTACATAATTTTTTATATTTTTAAAATTGCAACAATTGTTTCTAGAAATCGTGTACTATCACTTGAAAAAATAGGTTGTTTTTTACTTTAAAAATGAAAACGCATATTTTAAAATTTTTAAATTATTTGATTCTTTTGAAAACAATGTACTGTTTATCATGAAGTTTCTGGCTTAATTTACACAATTTTTTATATTTTTAAAACTGCAACATTTGTTTCTAGAAATCGTGCACTGTACACATGAAAAATAGGGTGTTTTTTACTTTAAAAATGAAAATGCATATTTTAAATTTATTAAATTATTTTATTTTTTAAAAAATAATTTATTTTTCACCATGAAGTTTCTAGCTTAATTTACACATTTTTTATATTTTTAAAACTGCAGCATTTGTTTCTTGAAATCGTGTACTATACACTTGAAATATGATGTTTTTTACTTTAAATTATTTCATTCTTTTTGGAAACAATTTATTGTTCACCATGAAGTTTCTAACTTAATTTACACAATGTTTTATATTCTTAAAATTGCAACATTTGTTTTTAGAAATCGTGTACTATACTCTAGAAAAATAGGATATTTTTTAATTTAATTATGAAAATGTATTTTTTAAATTTATTAAATTATTTGATTTTTTTTAAAATAATGTGTTTTTCACCATGATGTTTCTAGCTTAATTAACATAGTTTTTTATACTTAGGAAATTGCAAAAAAAATTCTAGAAATTGTGTACTATGCACTAGAAAAATATGGTGTTTTTTACTTTAAAAATGAAAACACAAATTATAAAATTTTTAAATTATTTAATTCTTTTGAAAACAATGTATTCTTAACCATGAAGTTTTTAGCTTAATTTATACAATTTATTATATTTTTAAAATTGCAACATTTATTTCTATAAATCGTGTACTATACTATTGAAAAATAGAGTGTTTTTTAAGTTAAATATGAAAATGTGTTTTTTATATTTATTAAATTATTTAATTTTTATAAAATAAATTTTTTTCACCATGAAGCTTTTATATTAATTTACATAGTTTTACAAATTTTTAAAATTGTAATTTTGTTTCAGAAATCGTGTACGATACACTTGAAAAATAAGGTGTTTTTTACTTTAAAAATAAAAAAAATATTTTAAATTTATTAAATTATTTTATTTTTTAAAAATATGTATTATTTAACATAAAGTTTCTAGCTTAATTTACACAATTTTTTATATTTGAAAAATTGTGACATTTATTTCTAGAAATCGTGTACTATACATTTGAAAAATATGGTGTTTTTTACTTTAAAAATGAAAAAGCATATTTTAAAATTTTTAAATTATTTGATTCTTTTGAAAACAATATATTGTTCATCATGAAGTTTCTATCTTAATTTACAAAAAATTTATATTTTTAAAATTGCAACATTTGTTTATAGAAATCGTGTATTATACACTAGAAAAATAGGGTGTTTTTTAATTTAATTATGAAAAATTGATTTTTAAATTTGTTTAAATTATTTTATTTTTTAAAATATTATTTTGTTCACGAAGTTTCTACCTTACTTAACATAATTTTTTTTATTTGGAAAATTGCTAAATATTTTTCTAGAAATCATGTACTATATAGACTTTAAAAATAAGGTGTTTTTTACTTTAGAAATGTAAACACATATTTTAAATTTATTAAATTATTTGATTTTGTGAAAACAATGTATTGTTCACCATTAAGTTTCTAGTTTAATTTACACAATTTTTTGTATTTTTAAAATTGCAACACCAGTTTCTAGAATTCGTGTCCTATACACTTGAAAAATATGGTGTTTCTTATTTTAGAAATGAAACACATATTTTTAATTTCTTAAATAATTTGATTTTTTGAAAATAATATATTGTTCACCATTAAAGTTCTAGCTTAATTTACTCAATTTTGTATATTTTTAAAATTGCTTTATTTGTTTCTAGAAGTCATGTACTACACACTTGAAAAATAGGGTTTTTTTTTACTTGAAAAATGAAATCTCATATTTTAAATTTTATAAATTATTTTATTTTTTCAAAACAATGTATTGTTCACCATGAAGTTTCTAGCGTAATTTACACAATTTTTATATTTTTAAAATTGCATCATTTGTTTCTTGTGTCATGTACACTTAAAAATATGGTGTTTTTTAATTTAAATATGAAAATGTATTTTTTAAATTTATTAAACTATTTAACTTAATTAAAATAATGTGTTGTTCACCATGAAGCTTCTATATTAATTTACATAATTTTTCAAATTTTTATAATTACAAAATTTTTTCTAGAAATTGTGTACTATACACTTGAAAAATAGGGTGTTTGTTACTTTAAAAATGAAAACACATATTTAAAATTTATTAAAATATTTGATTTTTTGAAAATGATGTATTGTTCACCATGAAGTTTCTAGCTTAATTTACACAATTTTTTATATTTTTAAAATTGCAACATTTGTTTCTAGAAATCGTAAACTATACACTTTTTTTAAAAATAATGTGTTATTCACCATGAAGTTTCTAGCTTAATTAAAAAAAATTAAATTTTTAAAATTGCAAATTTTTTTCTAGAAATCATGTACTATACACTTGAAAAATAGGGTTTTTTTACTTTAGAAATGAAAATGCCTATTTTAAAATAATTAACTTATTATATTTTTTTAAAACAATTTATTGTTCACAATGAAGTTTCTAGCTTAATATACACAATTTTTTATATTTTTAAAATTGCAACATTTGTTTCTAGAAATCGTGTACTATACACTTGAAAAATAGGGTGTTTTTTAATTTAAATACGAAAATGTGTTTTTTAAATTTATTAAATTATTTGATTTTTTAAAATAATGTGTTGTTCACCATGAAATTTCTATATTAATTTACCTAATTTTTCAAATTGTTAATATTGCAAAATGTTTTCTAGAAATCGTGTACTATACACTTGAAAAATAGGGTATTTTTTACTTTAGAAATGAAAATGCATATTTTAAATTTATTAAATTATTTGATTTATTGAAAACTATGTAATGTGTATTATCCCAAATTTCTAATTTCCTAGAGCAAATTATTTAGATTCCCAAACTCATTCTTAAGGGGCTATTTTAGAAGAGATAATGAATTAGGAAAACTAAAATAGTAGGAAGCAATTAGGATTAGGAAGGAAAGTACCTATTTTAGTCTTTAGACTCAAATTGACTTGTTAAGTCCTTGATAAGAAGTTGTAGTTTAGTCTCTAGGACTTGTTTATAAATTCTAAAAGATTCTTAGATGAACTTAGGGACTAAAATTTAAATCTTATAAACTTAAGGAGGAAGGACTTAAAAGCAAATTTGGAAGAATTGATAAAGTAAAAGACCCAAACTCCCGTTTCCCCTCTCATTTTTAGCCCACACAGAGACAATACTCTTTCTCTCTAGTTCTTCGTACCTTTGTCAAACCCTCTTCTAATTTCTTGATCAATCTCACCATGGAAGCTCAATTCCATGATGTTTCCTTAAGAAATCATCAACACCAAGCCACAAGGAAGGTAAATCTTCTCTTTAATTGAACATGCAAGTCCCTCACTTCCTCCCTCATTCTCGCCCCACTCTCCCTCACACACACTTAAACTCATGATGTGGTTTATGTATGGCAAATTTATTTTGTAAAAATATTTAAAAATGTAATAAAAATTAAAAATTGAAAAAATCCAGTTTCAAAAATAATCCAGAAAAACAGATCGAGAAAATGTATTCGATTACTTTTTTGGAACTTCAAACTTTAAACAGCCAATCTTATATATTTCCAGAAAAACAGATCCGAAAATTATCCGAATCACATTTTTTGGAGAGCACATTATAGTCCTTTTAAAAAAAGAGAAAAAGAGGTGTGGCACATTCAATACCCTCTTCACGTATGTCAGTCAGGCCATTAGCCAAAATAATATATATTTTTAAAATAGATTATTCGACCATGTGAGACATTTCTAAATTTTTTCATGAAAACAGAGCATTTTCAACAAATTTAAAAAAGTTGATTTACTCACACTTTCCGTCAATTATCCGTAGTTAAAACCACAAAAAAATTAGCCACAGTTTGGGTACAATCGCCACTAAATATCCAATCTTAGCATAAAAAAGTGTTTTGCTTGCGATTTTCAAATCTTTAGTGGCAGTTTAAATCCTCGTTAGTGCTCAACTTGTTTGATGTTCTCTTTGAACCGTGACTAAATCGAAAAAGTTGCAATCGAATTTTTTTCTCTGTTAAAAATGTCTGATTTTAATAAATAATTTTAAAAATACCTCTAATATAATAAATAATTTTTGAAATAATTATTTTGGTCAATCATCCCATATGTAATAATTTAAATGAATATAATGAATTGGTTAAAAAAATGAATGAAATGAAGGTGCTACTATTGCCACACCCCTTTCTTTAGGTTCATTGCACACTTTTTTTTTTAAAAAAAAAATACCCCTAGCTGGAATTTGAGCGAGTTGCATACAAGACACCACATATACTTTTGTATAAAAAATGGACTATAGAATTTGGGAGAACAAAAATAGATTTTAGAATACTTATATATAACTGAATCTCCTTAATATAAAAACAGATTCTTGAATTCGGGGAGATCATAAAACTGAACCTACTAAATTCTATTTGGTAACAAAATTAAGCTGCATATTGCTAGAATATGGTTATAGTGTGTGATGAGCCTCTATATATCAACACAAAAGCTTCTAAATATCAACACAAAGTGACAAGAGATCAACTCATTCAACACTTTATTTTGGTTTACAAAAAAATTAACGACAAAAGAGGTTGAACCTTGTACCATATCACACATATGTCTTTGCCAACTATACTAGCCTTAGAGGACACTCATTCAACACTTTATTATAATATGGTTAATGAAACAAAAAAGTTCTATATCCCAAGTTGTTTCACAACCCCAAATACATATATCTAATTATGACAATTCCTTAATATATGAAAATTCTTAATTACCATTGAAATACATGATAATAATTGCATCAAGCTAAAGTTTTCCTTTTTGTTACCTTAACCTTCAAACCATCCTTCATATGAAGCAAAACTGAAAGGCTTGGGATAGCAACATGACCTTCCATCACTTCTACATGATACTTGCACAAAATAGAAATTATCACCATTTTCAATTGAATGAAAGATAAGTCCTTTCCCAAACATGCCCTAGGCCCAGCATTAAAAGCAATAAATTTGTAAGATGGTACATAAATTATTTTTCCATTTTCAGAACTCCATCTTTCTGGCTTGAACTCCAAGCAATCTTCTCCCCATATTTCTTCATTTCTTCCCATTGCATACAAAGAAATTAAAATCATTGTGTTTGGATTAACACAATGCCCACTTGGAAGTGTATCTTATTTAATTGCTTGCTTCCTCTCAATAGGAATTGGAGGAAAAGCCTTAAAGCTTCATATATAGCACCATGGAGATAAACTAGCTTATTCTTCACCTCTTCCATGTCAAAAATATTATTATCCTTGTCATTAATTATTTCTCCAAAATTAAATTTGATCTCTTCAAGAATCTTGGATTCCACTAAAAGATTTGTATAAGAAGCCAAAAGAACCAAGTAAGAGATGTAGTTATGCCATCTCTTCCAGCCACAAAAAGATTGAAAACAGCATCCCTTAGAAACTTGTCATCATGAACTATTCCCTTATTTTCTTCCCTCATCAAACATGTTAGCAAGTCACATTGAGCTTCCCACTCTTCATTATGTTCCTTGCACTACAAGAAAAACAAGAATGTTTTAACACTAAATAAGCTAATTTTAGCAACTGACTTCACAATTCCTATTTATGATATTGTTACTATTTTATAATCTAACACATTATAACATAATTGACTCTTAGCAACAGGAGCGAAGCTACCTTATGAATGAGGGAGCCTTGGCCCCTCATTGCAAAAAAAAATTATTAACATGTATATAATTTTAAATGTTACTAAATATCAATTATGTAACAGTGACATATTTAATGATTTAAAAATTAACTTTTGTGATCAATTTCTCTCCTTACTTTTTTATAATAAATAATATCATTTTGGTCGGTTCTCATATAATAAACTGCTAACAACAACTTAATTTTTGAAAGATTTTTTGTCACCATTATTTTTTTGGCTTAATTACAGTTTTGGTTTTTCTTGTTTATATTTTGGGCAATTTTGGTCCCCAAGTTTTAAAAAGGTGATTTTGTTCCATCTTGTTTCCAAAACAGGCAATTTTAGTTCTTCCGTTAGTTTTTCTTTCAAATTAGCCACAAATTTTAGTCAATTTAATGACAAATTTTCTTCAAATTAATGACGGAGGGATAAAAATCATTTACACGTAAAAAAAATTTCAAAAAATATCAATCTAGTGATAACTTTTCTCTAAATTAGTAACAAGTTTTAAATCGTTTATTACAAATAATTAAGAGAAAAATTGTAGTTAATTAATAGTTTTTAATAATACATTGTATCAGTAAACAATTTTAGTCTATCTGACTAAAAATCATGGCTAATGTGAAAGAAAAACTAATGAAGAGATCAAAATTGTCTATTTATTAAACAAAGGAGACCAAAATCACCCAAATTAAAAACAAGAGGGTCAAAACTACATTTAAGCCCATTTTTTTATAAGCATAAAAAATTTCATTAATCAGAATACAAAAGATACTCTAAACTCATTACTCCATCTGATCTAAATATAAGTCACTTCTAACTGAATTATCAAAACCAAGACATGGTAATTAGTTTATTAAATTTGTCTGAAAAGAGAATATTTTTTCGACTATACCCTTAATATAAATATGCTAGTAAATGCTTAAGTTAATTAATATATCTTTCTCTCTCTTAATTGAATCTTTAAAAATTGTAGAAGGATAAATGATACTGGTAAATGACACCCGGAAATTTACCAATTTGACTTTTCTCCTGCTCTTTTTTATGATGTGTATCTCCTGCCTAATTTTTTTATTGATTAATAGAATTAAATATTAATCTCATCTTTTAAACATACTCACATTTATACAAATATTACATAATTGAAATAATTTAGTAGTCCAAAATGATGTTTTACGTTTTCTTTTTTTTAAAAAATAAATAAAAGAAACAATACTTGCTTACCTGTTCTCGCTTGGATGCAATACAAGAATATAAGAATTGATCAAATGTCTTGCAAGCTTGGGTCATTTTCTTCTCTTGTCCAATTTGAAGCCATTTTTTAAACTTCCAAACACATTTTGGCACTGTGTGTCTATAAAATATGCACTCTTCAATTTCGTTAAAAGCTTTCTCAATCGCAACTTGAGGAAAATCAACACTAACAAAATTTGACTCATATCCAATAACCGTGAAACACAAGTTATCGAGTGCGAAACGACTAAACACATCTTGTAAATCCACCACCATTCCTTTTTCTCGTGCGTGGTCCAATAACGGAACTAGGCTTTTTTTCACCTTGTTATTTATCGTTTTAGCTACCAATGCCTCGAAGAGTGTAACAGAACGCGGTTGTATCTCTAGGACTCGAAGTCAGCGTTGAATATCCCGTTCCCGAGGGGTTCGAACATGTCGCGATATTCGTTCCCTTTGAAGCATAGGATTATTATTGTTGCTGCTCCATACAAAACGATTTCCATTGTAAAATTAACAAAATCGTGAATCCACTACCCACTCCATTTATTACTCCAATTCGTTCAAAGTTTATTATTTTGGTCACTCAACTTTCGTGATAACATATTTTTAATCCTTAAATTTTAAGACGTCATTTAGTCCTTGAAATGGTATTTTTTTTATTGTTGTTATATTATTTGTTATTTTTTAAGAAATTTTATTTTAGTCCTTGATTTATAATTTTATTAATCAGTTTGATCCCTAATGTTATAATGCAGTTAGTTTGCAAGTTTAATTTTAGTTATTGAGTTTGTTTAAAATTTCAATTCAATACTTATGTTTATTAAGTTGAAAACTTTGAGTCATATGGATTAGGAGTGTCTACCAGTTGGGTTAGTTCAGTTTAGGTTTGTGAAAAGAAAAGAAAAACTCTAAAATCCGAATAGAATGAATCCAAACAAGAATAGGTTGATTTATGTTGAATTACGGGGTTGATTTATGTTGGGAGAGGCAATGCCCACTTCGGTGATCTCTACGCCTCGAGGGGATTAGTCTTCGGCTATCGACCGGGAGATACCCTTGGTTCACCCAAAAAAAAACTTAAAATTTCAAAATACTGTTTAATAAAATCTAACTCTAAACACAATACAAATTTCAAAACAAATGACTAATAATATTGATTTTCAATCACCATTTTACTTATTAGGTTAATAAAAAGGGTTGAGTATTGAAAAAGATAAAAGAGTTAATGTCTTTGGGGTTAATTTGGGTATATTATTGGGTATCTCCAAACCCGATACCTGAAACAATAGAGGTCAGGTGAGTTATAGGGTGGTCCCTTTGATTTAGGAATCACCGTGGTCCTCACTCTCGTTTTAACACTAAATAATGTGAATTCTATCAATTCAACCGTTAGATTGAGAGTTCATATAATATAGATTAACCATATAAAAATTTAGTCAATTTGAAAACTGTTTGATATTTCATTGGACTGATTCTTTTTTTGACCGTATAATATATACTTAAAATATTTGCGTTTAGATTACATACTTGCAAATTTTTAAAATATTTAAAATTTTACACAGTTAATCTATAGTATTTAAACTTTCAATCCAACGGTTAAATTAATTAAAAAAATCTTTAAATCAGAGAGGACCACGGTGGTTCCTAAATTAAAAGGACCACCTTATAACTCACCTAGAGGTAAGGTCTCAACTGATTTGTTCTGGCTGGGCCAACTATGATTGGGTGAGATCGTTTTTGAGTTAAATTGGTTTGGTTTGTTGGCTATGCCCAATCTAATAGATACCCCTAATGTGGACCAAATTTATTTTTTACAACAAAACATAGGAACATACTTGAATCATTCTTAAAAATGTTAGGAACTGAATTAAACTCATTATTTATATAACACCAGAGACTAAACTAAATGATTAAGAGTTAAGGACTAAAATTAAAATTCCTTAAAATGAAAATAATTGAAAAATTCATGTCACCTTAAACAAAAAAATTAGTATTCATTTATATAAGCATCAACATCAAAAACTATAAGCATTTATTATATCTTTTTTCAACTCTGTGTATATCTTAAAATCACTCTTAATTCTAAGTAATAACAAATGAGCCTTAATTGATATGGCTAGTGGAATTTGACTTTAAATCAAGATAAAAATTAAAAAGAGATATTTTTAATCTAAAAATCGATACATTTATTTGACATTATCATTTTTTAAATAGATATGATCATATGAATTATGCTTTGGAAACTTATAAATATAAATAAAAGGTTAGAGAGTAGTAAACTCAATTAATTAATGTCTTATTTGCTATTTTTTTTTTCATTTCATAATATAAGCTAAGCCACAATATAAAAATTATATTTATATATATATATATAGTAAGTCGCACAAAATATTAAAAATATTTATCAAAATTTTGAATTATACTATTATTATTTCTTAAAATAAACTAGATAAGTGGCTTTTCATTTAATTATGAGTAAAATTAAGAGAGAGTAATAAGTTTTTCAAGAGCATATATGTATTAATTATAAAACGGAGAGATTATCAATCTCTAAAAGTTGACTTAGCGATGTAAAGTTCTGGTAAGTTTATTGGAGGGACGATTCACAGTCAGACTATGGTAGATTAAAATCTGTATGAGTATTTTTTTTTTCTTTTTTCAATTGTAACTTTGATGTCAAAACTTTGTTTTTTTTTTCATTTGTATCAACTAAAGTAAAAAAAAACATATTGCTTATAAAAAAGCACAAAGACTGTCGAGTACATAAATAGTGAATATAATGTCAGGATTAAAAAAAAGCATGACAGAGCAACTAACGTGATTCTCCAATAATCCTACCATAATATACAACATATTTAGATCTTTTCATGTTATTTTTTTTTTATCATATTCTTTATATTATAAAAAAGATAAACACCACAAAATAAAAAAAAAATTCATCATCTTTCATTAAAAATTGTTGTTTTGTCTATGTTATGAAGAAAATAACTAAAAACAACATGAGAGAATCTAAATTTAACTGCAACTAATTTAAATATATTTTTTTTCTATTGAAAAGTTCTATACGACACTCAAACCTCCATTCCCATCTCCCATCTCCCATCTCCCATATCCCAAATTTTCCCCTCTCTATTTTCGGACCCTTCAAGTAACTCTCACCTACCCACTTTTTTTTCCAAGAGAAAAATAAAGTATTTTTATCATCCCCTAAATTTTTCCTGGTCCCATCCCCAAGAATAATATTACGTGTATTTTTTTATCAACAAAAAAGAAAATTCTTATTACATGTATTTTTTATCAACAAAAAAGAAAATTCTAACACTTCTTTCACCTCCTTTAAATTTTCATCAAACACTGCTTCATTACGTCACTTCTAAATATTTCAAATAGCCTCAAACCATAAACCATTGCAAACCTGCTTATTCTTGTGATTGTTAAACAGTCTCGTATGCTAAAGAAAATGTTCCTTACGAAAGCAAGGTAAAGAAACACTCGAACCAAGTCAATTATAAAGCAAACACCAAAGCCTATGGGATAATTTACAACTCAATTAATCTTATTTCTTATTTATAAAAATTATAAAATAATTATATTCTTTAATATCTCTTTTTTCTTTCTTTTTTTAATATATCTTTTAATTTTTCATTCGAAGGCAAATTTAGCTAAGCCACGCAGCGCGAACTGGATTATTCTCATCTTTAGGGTGGGGAAACTCATGGTTATACTAAAAATAATTAAGCAAAAAAATGATATTTTTAAAAATATTTATTAAATTTGTCTGAAATAAAAGAATCTCAATCTCCCTGCAACCTGTTTGTCGCTTCTTTCTCTTTCAAGGTGCATTTTAATGTCCGCCACCAATGTTTTGGCTGATTATACGCCGACCCTCCGTGACTGTCTGTAGCAAGTTCATATATGATACATTTCTATTAAATTGCAAATTTGCCCCCAAAGTAAACAAGAGGAATTTATAAATGAACAGTTAATCGTTGTTAATTTTAAACACCTTTAACAATAAAAAATTTTAATTACATTTTTAATTCTTCAATTAATTGTGTTATTTTGGTTCCATAAATTTTAATTTTACAATTTTAGTTTCTAAAATCTTTTAATTGTATGATCTTAATCATTTCCTTCAAACTTTTAAAATACTCAATTAAGTCAATTTTAACAAGTTTCGTCTTCAAGATTTTGTTACTTAATGACGGATTGTCATTGCTTAACCCATTGATTATGAGCTAGTAGAGTATTTCATTCGTCATGGCGGTACTCGTTGCTGCCTTTCTTTTGTTTTTCATTTTGTTTTAGTTTTCATTTTTGCGATAGCTTGGCCTTGTTAATCCTTGACATAACTTCTTGAATTCCTTGTATTATTTTGAGAGGATCTCTTATGCTCTTCAGTAATAATATGTTTTGTTTACTAAAACAACACTCACAATAAAGTAATAATAAACAATTAAAAATTTAAACAAAATATATATTTTATTTTTAAAAAATTAAAAATATCTAGAACCTTCTTTCCTTCTTTCTATACTTCTTCCCCCTAAAGGCTATATTGGATAACTAAAGATTGGGGAAATAGAATAGAGAAGAATGAAATGAAGTTAACATAAATGGAATAATTATTTCATTTCATTTCATTTCATTTTTTGGATCTTTAATCCATGAAAGAAATAATTTTTTCATTATATTATTTGAAAAAAAAGATTGGATAGAATATGTTGTGAAAAAATATTTTTTAGTTAATAATATATTTTTTAACCAATAAAATTAAAGTATTAATATATAAATGTTATTAAAATAATTCATTAAGAGTAATAATAGATATAGGAGTGTTCACCAGATCGGATAACCCGACAAATCAAACCAAAATTATCAAATTGTCCAAACCAATCACAGTTGGGTAAAACTTGAACAATACCAAACAAACTCCGACCCATATGTTAGATTCGGGTGTCAGATTTAGAAACTTTAACCTAGTTGTTAATGTTAAATTTGATGACCGGATTAAATTAATTGATTTTTTAAAATATACAAACCTAAATATCCTAATTATTAGTAAGATGTAAGTAGACTATAGCATGAGTTTAATTTTCTTTTTATTTAGCTATTAACTTATGTGATTATTATTTTGTATATAGGTTGGTAAAAAAGGGAGAGGTTAAAAATAAATATCATTGATAGTGGACATTGTGTTTTGAAATTTGTATTAGTAAATTTGAGTTTGGAATTTGTATTGTGTTGTAGAACTAGTATTATGTTTTGAATTTGTAGTGTTTGTATATAGATTTTTTTTTAATGAGACTTAGTATTTTAAATGTTTGATTACTACGATATTAATATATTGTTAGATGTGCAACGTAGCTGATTTTTTTAATCAGACAACCCGATGATCCAACACAATCAACTCGTTGTGTTTCAAATTGAATTGGTTCATATTTTAATTTTTTCACAAATCCGAACCAAACCAAATTCCAACTATTACTATCGGTTTGGATATCGGATTGTCCAAAAATCGAATTAACTCATTCCATAGATACCCTTAAATTGATATTTTAGAGTGACAATAACTCCATCTTAATTTTATTGCTAATCATAATTTAGTCCTTAAATTACTCTCTAAAACATTCCTCATGATTAAACAACTTTTTTAAAATTAATAAGATGGTTGACGTTGTGATAAAGATACACTATGATTCAAGGGACTATGGTTTAAATCCCAGAATAAGATAAAAGGTATACCCAAACAACAAAAATTAACTTTTAGAAAAAAGAAAGAAAATCAAACATAAATTAAAATCTGCATTTGACGAAAAAAAGAATTTATATTATCAAACTTATCGAAAATAAAATAAAACCAAAGAGCAAGTTCATATGTCTAAACTGAAAGCTAGAGTTCAAACGGTGGTGCGATGCCATCATGTCAATTACACAAACATACAGGGACTAAAGAGCTACTTTATCATAATACATTGATGTGTCAAAATGTGCCAGTTATAAGTCATATATCTCTACCGTTGATTATAATATATTAAATCTAATGGTTTTAATTGGATGACATTAAAACGCTCAGACGGACTCTAAAATGCACTATCTTTCAAACCTAAAGCAAGAGCATCTTTATGCTTCACCGCCTCCAAGGGCATTTCTTTCACCAAAGAGTGGGCATTGTCACCTTCACTTAAGAGTAGCTGTCAGAGGACCTAAGGTTGGGGACAGGGGGTCGAAGGCAAAATTACGACAGAAGGACTACTATGGTTCACATTTACCTACATAAGTCTAGGTTTCCAAAATTTCCCAAAAAGAGACTAATTCCCTCTCGCTAGTAAAATAAATAAATAAATAAATAAGATAAGATAAGATAAACAAAAGAATGGACAAAGAAGCATTTAATGGAGAATTACAAACCAAAAAATTAAAATTAATATACAAGATAAACTTACCAGAAAATATAAAAGAAATAATAGCAAAAAAATATATGGAAATCATAGAAAAAATAGAGCTAGATGAAGCTGAAAACAGATTATTACAATGTCAATTAGAATTACAAGATAGATCATTCAAAATTGGAGAATTTGATCCTGATTCAAATTGAGATTAAAAATGAGTTTTATACACATTATCAAAAAAGATTGAAGAAATTATGCATGAACTAAAAGAAATTAAGACAACCATTTTAGAAAATAATCAAAAATATTTAAAAAAAATAAAACTTCCGTTTGCAATTAGAAAAAATAACTAATATAGTTATCCAGATGTCAAGAACTGTTCCACAGGAACAAAAATCTAATTTAAAAACAGAAAAAGTACTGAAAAATTTGATACAATATTTACAATTCAAAGAAAAACAAAAATATTTATACCAAGAAGAAGAGAAGCTTCACGATGAATTAAAAGAAATATTAACTCACTTAAAAGAAAGTGAACAAAATAGACAAATAACTATCAAAGACTTAGAAATATATTTTGATATAAAAAGAATAAAATTCGAAAAGGAAGAAGAAAAAGGAATTATTCCCAGACCACGATTATTATGGAGAGATTAGAAGAAGAAATTGAGAACACTCAAGAATATGATACAGAAGAAATCTCAAATTTAACGAAAAGATTAGAAATTCTTTCTGAAGAAAAGAAGGAAGAGGAAAATAATTATCAAAATACAAATGAAAACATTGACAATTCTAAAGAAGAAAATGAAGATATAATAATAGGATATGAATCTAGTAGTGAAGAATATAACATGGGAGAAAACGAAGGAAGAAAAGAAATGATTATCATCAAAAAAAGGGAGGACTAATATATAGAAATATATTAAATCTAGATTGTATTACCAATAGGGAAGAAATCCTCCAAGAATGGTTAAATGAATTAGCTCTAATTCTGTTAAATGAATTTGAAGCTACAAAATTAGTAAGTAAATATATTATATGAATTGTTATTTTCAAAACAACATGAAATGTAAGAGCATTCCTTCAAAAAGTAAATCCTTCAAACTTAACAAGGGTAAGATGCTTGGGAAATATTAGATTCCTTAGGAAAAATATTAGCCCAAGAATTCTTAGGAAAAGATTTAGTAAATTATGAAAGAGAAGTAAAAGAAAGAGAAAAGAAACATGCTAGATGCCATTTAGCCAATATGTCTATATGTGACATGTGTGAGATTGTTAAATTCATATGTGAATATGAAAAATATTATTACCAATTAGACAAGAAAGAATGGGGAATATATAGAGAGAATTATTTATAAATAATTTACCAAATCCAATAGGAGAACAATTAAGAACAACATGGATGGAAAGACCTTTAGAAATCCCTACAACACTAGGAGGAGTAATTATTACCTTAAAAGGAATGATATTTGATATTTGTACTCAAAATATTCTAAAATCTAAACTCAAGATGGTAGATAAGATTTGTTGTGATAAAAAGATCTTAATATACCAGGACAATGGGGATGTAATAAAAGAAGACAAAATAAAAATAAAAGAAAAAGACATGTCTTTAAAAAACAAAAATATCCTAAAAAGAAAAATCAAAAGAAATATTTTAGAAAGAAAACTTCTAAAAAATATTGTCCAAAAGGAAAGAAAACATGCAAATGTTGGATATGTAATGAAGAAGGACTTTATGCAAATAAATATCCACAAAGAAAAGAAAAACCTGAAAAGGTAAAAATCTTAATGATAGCTTAAGAATATGGATTAGAACCGATATGTGATTGGGATATTAGTTCACATGAACAAATATATGAATATATGAGTGAATCAATAGAAAATGAGTTAGATTAGTACATTCATAAAAGTGTCAAAACAAATTGATAACTTTAAATCTAAACAAACTTGTGCATATGTAGATACAGGAGCTACAATATGTCTAGCAAGTAAAAATATAATCCAAAATAAATTTTGAAAAAAACTTGAAAAACCCTTAAAAATTATTTTGGCGGATAAATCTAAAAAATATATACATCACATTATTATTGGACAAATATAATAATACAGGGAAAGACATTTCCCGTACCATTAATATACCAACAAGATACATGTATGTATATAGTAATAGAAAATAATTTCCTAAAAATATAACACATCATAGTACGCACAAAAGTGTGATGAGATAGAAGATTTAAAAACAATTTTTTTTTCTCATAATAGAAAAAGTCTTAATAGAAAAAACAGAAGAAATACCAATAGAAATACAAAATGCTGAAAGAGGCTTGTAGTGAAAATCCACTAGATGATAAAATTAATAATAAAAATAGAGAACTAGTTAAAATTAGATTAAAAGGCCATATGACTGAAATAAAAGTTAAACCAATGATTTATACTAAAAGAGACAGAGAATAATTTGCAGAATTAATAAAAGAACATTTAGAATAAGACTAATTAGAAAATAAACCTCTAAACATAGTAGCCCAACATTTTTTGTAGAAAAAGAATCTGAGAAAAAGAGAGGAAGAAGAAGAATGGTAATTAATTATAAAAAGATAAATGAAGCCACTGAAGGTGATGCCTACTATCTTCCTAGGAAAGATGAATTAATAGAAAAGATTAGATGAATAAAATATTTCTCAACACTTGATTGTAAAAGTGGATTTTTACAATTAAGAATAGATGAGGAAAGCAAACCTCTAACTGCTTTTTCATGTCCACAAGGACAATATGAATGAAATGTTTTTCCTTTTGGTATGAAACAATCTCTAGGAATATTTCAAAGGTTTATGGATGATAATCTAAAAGACTTAAAAAACCTATGTAGTGTTTATGTTGATGATATAATTATCTTTGCAAAAATACTTGAAGAATGTTATAAAAGAACATTAACCATTATACAAAGATGTAAAGAAAGAGGAATAGTTCTTTCAGAGAAAAAAAGTTGTGATTGGTAAAAACAAGATCAAATTCTTAGGATTAGAAATTGAATAAGGAAATATAAAAGTACAAGATGATATATCTTTAAAAATCAAAGATTTTCCCTAAAAAATTACGGATAAAAAGTAATTACAAAGATTTCTTGGAATTTTAACATACGCTGAAAGATATATTCCAAAATTAACTGAAATCAGAAAACCGTTACAATTTAAGTTAAAGAAAGAAGTAGTATGGAATTGGACAAAGTCTAATACTAAATATGTGGAAACAATAAAAAGGAAATGTTATAATTTACCATCATTATATTATCCATCTGATAAAGATAGAATGATTATTGAAACTGATGCTTCTGATTATCATGGGGGTGGAGTTTTAAAAGCTCATAATGGTAAGACAGAATTAATATGTCAATATATTTCTGGAAGTTTTAAGAATCATGAGATCAATTATCATATTTCAAAAAAAAGAAGTATTGACCTTGATCAATACTATAAAGAAATTCAGAATTTATCTTTTGCCTAATATGTTTGTTGCAAGAACAGATTCCAGTAACGTTAAGTCATTTACAGACATCACCAAAAGAGGAGATTTTAAAATGGGAAGACTCTTGAGATGACAACAATTCCTTAATTGGTATCAGTTTGAAATAGAATTGATTAAAGGTGACAAAAATTATACAACAGACTCTTGACAAGGGAACTGGTTGTTAGATAAATGTCTTTAAAGAGACAAATAAGGCTAACCAGGCCTTCCTTTTTGAATAAAAACAAAAATATTCCCTAATAGGCTAACCAGTAGGCATGGCAATAAAAACCGAACCCGCGGGTACCCAACCGACCCCGCCCATCGTTGACGGAGAATCCCCGCTTTGACCGGGTTTTTGACGGGTTTGAGTTTTCTCTACCCCCGCTTTTAGTGGGACGGTGGCGGATTTGGGATTTTAGCTATCTGTCCCGCCCCCGAACCCATCCCGCCGTTATAATTCTATATATTTATACTTATTTTCATATTTATATACACGTAATGCTATTATTACTAGCAATATTAATGATAATAAAGTTAGAATTTTATTATATTTATAATAATTTTTACATATAATGTGAATTAAAGTAATTAATTTAATTTTCTAAAAATTATCAAGTATTTAATTTGTGTAAAAATATACTAAGAAATTGTAATTTTTTTTTTTAAAAATGTTAGTCTAAATTCCCCATGGGTTCCCCGCGGGTTCCCTGATCCCTGACGAGGGTGGGTTTGGGTCTGAATTTTTCATCCCGCCTTGTTTTTCCCTGAACTCGTTCCCGCCCCGCTCTTAGCGGGGGCGGGGATGGGGAGGACAAAATCCGCCCCCGCCCCGCCCCGTTGCCATCCCTACTAACCAGGCCTCACCAAAAAACCCATACATCTCAGCTGTTTTGCTGGAAAATGGAGAAAAATATGGAACTCAAATGGAGATTCATATTGCCGAAAAATAAATGGAGATTAAGAAACTTCAGATGGAAGTTCAGATACTCAAACAAAAAATAGAGTTAATACAGATGAAAAATAGTGAGCAACCAAAAGATAATGAGGCTCAACTTCTTAAAGAACTGAAACAAGCCTCTTCACAGGCTCAAAGAACTTATGTGTACATAGTATTCAATGGAGAAAAGAAAGGAATCCATGAAAACATTGATGAAGAGAAACTCCCTCTCAACGTCAAATACAAAAGATGCAGCTCCTTTGAAGAAGAAAAGAAGAATTAAAAAATTATAAAGATATAATTAATTTAAGACCACAAACATAGATGGTCAAAAGAACTCAAAGTAACTAAAGAACAGATGAGTAAAATGACAATTTCCATGACCAAAGAAGAATTAAGACAAGAAAGAAAACCTAATTGGAAAAAATATTGTGAATTACTCTAAGAAACTTTTGGATGGCAAAAACAAAAGTATCTTGATCAACCTTGGTATACGATATGGAGACCAAAGACAGGACCCAAAATGATAACATTGCCCGAATACAATCCATTAAAACTATGACATGCAGTTCAATATGGATTAGTAGAACTAATATATCTCTCAGAAGACCATAGGAAACTTGAATATTTTCTTGATACCATGAAGATAGCCATTAAATTGTGGAAAGACAGAAGAGCTCAAAATAAGAACACTTTCATTAAGGTTCTTAGTTGTTACTGTCATTATGAAGATACAACTTTCATTAGACCAAAAACCTACATGCAATTAGGTTTTTCAAATGGAACATTTCCTCCTGCTATTGAAGTAAAGATAGATGGAATCATGGAATCTGATGAACATTACTATAGAGCACATCAATTATATTTAGTTTATCTTAATCTTGAAAAAATCCGAGGAGACACCATGATTAAGGTAAATTTTAAGTCCAGAGATACTATAATTACTTCTCCCTTCAATGAAGTAATTCCAGAAAGAGAATATGTCCATATTAATTATTGGCTCAAAGACTTTTACTACATGAAGAATCTTGATTATCCAAAATAGACGCAAAGACTTCTTTGTCCGCTGTTAAAGAACTCTGAAGACCACATGTGCCCCTTGTGTGTAGATGAAAAGCAAAAGGAATCCGAAGAAACAATAATTGAAGAATGACGCAAGCAGTGACGTCACAAGACTTCAATATGTAAAAATGTAGTCGTAAGCAGTGATGTATGTGTCAATAATTTAAGGGTATAAGTGTCATTAGTTAAGCCCCTACTCTTCTATAAAATTGTGTGTTCTAACCAGAAGGAGGCAAAGCGAATTGGAGTAGAAAAATCTTTCAAAGCTATAAGACTCATGTGTTGAGCAAGCTGAGGTTGGGATAACACCCTGAAGCCTCTTGTAGTTTCTGGTCATTTTTTTTTCTCTAGATTTGTAATATCAATCTTAGATTGAAAATCCTTATGTACTAAAATATATCCAGAAATAAAAATCATTTTATGATATCTAGATCGTTGACTTATAAAGAAGTATTATTATCAGAGATTAACAACGAGAAGGCATCGTGGACCAAATTCAACAAGATCATCTAGAAAAGCCATACATCTCAGGTATAAAATTACAACCCTTGATCATGATTGTAGGAAAATTATTTGCATATAAAGATGTCTATTTAAGAAACTTTTGATTTCTATAAAAAGGAAAATTTTAATAATTCAATTGAATGACTTATAGATAATAACAGATTTAGAAAAATTCAGAAAGAAGATTTAAACTTGAAGGAAGGAGAAAATCTTAAGTTAAAAATAGGACTACTAGATAAAATATTTAAAGGATTAACCTTTAAAAATATTAAACATTATGGAAAGATGTTTTGTGAATCAACTATAGATATCTCTGATACAGAAGGGAAACATAACATTAAATTATTACAAAGGAAAAACCTAAAAGAAAAACTACAAAAAATTAGACCATAAGAGAGATCAAAGATAAAATATGTGCATATAGGAGCCATACAAATATTAATTAAAAGTACCTCTGGAGAAGGAATAAATAATCCAATAATAGTGGCATTAATGGACCGTAGGATCCAAGATCTTAGAGATTTCATCATAACTATGGTAGAAGGAAATCTAGCCTACAAAAGCTAATATTTACCACATATCCTACCATAGGAATACCATTAGAAAAAGAGAACCTAGATCTATCATTAAATTTCTGTCATGATTTCAAAAGAAAAAATTTGATGAAAAAATTTGATGAAAAAATTTTAGTCTCACATATTGTATTAGCTATGCATTAACAAATTCGCATCACTCAATAGAGTTTAAAAACAATGAATACATAATATTCCAATTTATTTTTAGATTTGGAAAGACCTTTTAAGATAGAAAGAAAT
The DNA here is from genome assembly GCA_037177725.1 of Cyamopsis tetragonoloba. Lineage (NCBI taxonomy): Eukaryota > Viridiplantae > Streptophyta > Magnoliopsida > Fabales > Fabaceae > Cyamopsis > Cyamopsis tetragonoloba. Next base: position 54,408,596 of record CM074125.1, read on the forward strand.
AAGATAGAAGAACTATCATAATCATGGAAAAATCCTTTAGAAAGATATATAATTCCTAAACCACCTTTAACAAAAGAAATAGAGGAAAAAGATTATGACAAACAAATAGAGGAGCTAGCAAATGAAGTAAGAAGACTATCATTTAAAATAGGATAAAACATGAGTAAAGATATTCCAAGCTGGTTTTATTGTTATAAACTAGAACTGCCTAAGCAAATACAAGACAGACTAGCAGAAGAAATAATATTAAGAGAATGAATTGAAGATGAAATATGACTCGGAAATTTTTTATGTCCTTTTTTTTAATGGACCTTCTTGTTTTTCAAGTTATGGACATCTGTCTCAGGTCTCTATTTTTTTTCTTTGCCTGGATTTGTGCTCTTTTTTTTCTTGAATTTTAATTTTGCCCTATGTTTTTTTTTGGATAGGCTCTGATACCATATTAGAAATGACATAGGCCTAACTCTCCTCAAAAGCTAGCTCACGAGAGGGTTGCCTAGGGCCTTATAAAGGCTATCATAACTCTTATCCTAAGCAATGTGAGACTTTTCCCCAACAACCAAGAAAGGATATATATATATAACATTTGATGAATATTTTAAAATACCAGAATGGATAGAAGATGATTTATATGAATTATATCTCACTGAGTAATTTCAGTAAAAATGCCTAATTATATATTAGATTTTGGAGAAATAACCATAGCTACTCATCCCAAGGACGTTAAAAGACTCATTAATAAATGCAAAAAAGAAATAAAAAATTTAAAAAATCAAGAAAAATTCTTGAACAAAGAATAAAGGCTATCTATAAGAGAAGAAATGAAATTGTTCTATAAAAGAAAAATTGATGAATTAGATATACAAGAAGGAAGTATTCTACTTGATTTATATGATTATAATGAAGATTTAAAAATTTTAGCAGTATAAATGGAAAAGTACAAGCCAAAAACCATAGAAGAAATAAGAGATTGAATATATCGTTGTGAAGGAGAACTTGAAAATTGGAAAAATAAAGCAAAAGCTGAAAGAATATTTGAATATAAATATGTATTTAAACTTCTTGTAAGAAAGAAAAATAAAAATATCAAGAAGTGGAAAAAGAAATTAAAAGAAGAAATAAAGATACAAAATTTAGTATAAGAGCTAAAGGTTCAATCCTAGGCTCTTAGAAATTAAATTTTCTAAGAAAACAAAAACAAAAACGAAAATCATAGATAAATATACTTAGAAATTAAAAAATGATTTTAGAAGTAAAATCATTAGATTAAAAATGAATATGGATGACTATTATTATTATCATTGGAATAGGAGAGAAATATACTTAGATATCCTATAAAACAAGAAAGAAATTAATAAGATTAAAAAATAACTTGAAGAAAGAGCTAGAATATAAAAATGAACCATAGACAAATAAATTGCGTTAGGCTAATAGAAATTATAAAATCAATAGAAGTAGAAGATATTAAAGATTGGAAAATAATATTAAAAAGTAGAGTTGAAAAATACATTAGAAAAAAAAATCCAGATTTAGTAGATATAAGAACAAATTTAATACGAGAGCATAAACTAATATTTTCAAAAACTAATGGAAGCTATAAAACACATTGAATAAATATGACAAAAAAATAAGAAATTGTAGGAAAACCCATTTAAATTTTTTTGTTAAAAGCAACCTCAAAAGAATAATGATTTATCTTCCTAAATATCTTCCTAATTCCTTTTAAAGTATATATTAAAAGAAAAAATTAAATATTTTTATTTTAAAACTATAAAATATATTTTTCACTTAATAATTAAGAAAATATTTAAAAAGATATTTTAAAAGAATATAATATTACTCAACCCAAAAACATAACATAAATTTATACATTATAGCACCGCTCAGGGTCGAAAGGATTGAGATGCAAAAGGCTCTTCAGAGCTGTTTTGCAGTACCGTGACGTTACAAAAGTTCAAATTATTGATTCCAGTGTAAAGCTTTGAACCAGAATTTCTCCTTTCACTATGCCCGAGGTTTATCGCAGGTTTCGGAGGGATGTCGTCGACGAAGAAATCGTCCAGCGGTTGTGGCACGACAGAATCCCCATCACCATTCTCGTCACCTTCCTTTTCCGCCGGTTCGATTGAAGCCGCTTCAGATGCAGATTCGAGTTCCTCTTGGTCTATTCTTTTACCCATGAACAGACCCCTACCCATCGGCTCTTCAACCATTTTAATGGTAAAGATTCTCCCTTTTTTCTTAATCTTGGAAGCCTTCTTGATGGTCCCTAGCATAACTGTTCTGATCAAGACCCTAGCTATGTCATAGCGATTCCTAAGCTGCGTATCTCTATCTTCTTTGATATAGGATCCCAACGGAAAAATGAGGAATTTGAAGAATTTGGAGTCCCAGACATGTAAGGGTATTCCGGAGAAGCGTAGCCAAACATACCTCTCCACCGCAACAAATCTCGGTTCCCATGGTTGTATAGACACAAAGATCCCTTTGAGACAGTCATTCCCTTCTGAGAGTAAGTCTTTGATCTCTCTCCCATCACAACCTTGCAGCAGAACCATATCTCCTCCCATTGGCGTGGCTTTGATAGACGACAAGCCCTGTGTGATTAAATAATCCTGAATGGCGTAGAGGTACTCGAATTGCCTGACTCGACCCACATATGCGTGTTGGAGGGAGTCTAATGTCTCATTTTGTATTTGGTTATACTTTCTGTTAGCCCAAGCCTTATCCTGTTGTTCCTGGTATTGATCTGATTGGCCATATGATTTTGGACATTTTGAAGATTCCCCTCTTTCTCATCACTGCATCTGCCTTTCTCTATGGGTATTTTTCCAAATTATTTGCAGTTGCTTTCCCTTTTCGAATAGCTATGTCATTGGGCTTTGAATTCTGATATGCTTCTGTTACTACCTTGGCATAATTACCTCTCTGTACATTTGCTTGGCCCACGTTAGTTTGTAGATTAAGATGTTTGCTGTGGGGATCAATGGAGGAGGGCTGGATTCTATCATATTTAGAGAGAGTCAGATTGAAGTTGATAATTGATGAATAGAAATTAGAAAGGAGATGAACATGAAGCCTGATAAAAAGAAGATAGGGAAGAAAGAAATTTGAGTGAGTGGGTGAGGTTGAAATGGAATTTGGGTAAGAAAAGTAAACTGATAAGGTGAAATATGTAAATTCACGTTTTGAACAGTAGTTGCATAACAAAGAATTGCAAACATATCAAATGTGACAAAGAATTGAAAAGTTCATCCAAACAAGTTCTATATCTTCTTCTAAATATGCCAATCGTACTTAAAAGTCATTTATGTAAATGTGACAAACCCTCCTTTGATAGATAGCTTATAGTTGAACATACAAAGATATGTTGTCGAATCTGTCTATGAAAAGAATACACGATATCAAACTTAATTCATAAGGTTCATGCCGAAGATGATGAGTATGTTTGTTTTGTTATTGGTGTAGCTACAAATATGCAGAGCTAAGTATTCTGTTTTCTCTATAATTGCTTTCAGTCATCCTCTTTTTTGTTATTGTAATAATTACAATGCAAGAAAATATGAAAAAATTTCAGTAGGTGTGTATACATATGTTTTAAGAAGGGGTTTATTTGAAAATTCAAATCAGCGTGTAATGCTATGTTGGATGGAGATATTGATTTTGCGTGCCAGCATTTTTACCATGCAACACAAATAAGTAACAATTTAGCAATGTATTAAGTATTGTTTTTTTTTCCTGCTGATGGATGCATCTGTATTAAGTAAACATATTCCTTTCTCATTGCTAATCAATAATATTGGTATAATGCAATGTTATTTCTTAGCAACATGCTTTTATTCTGTAATTTTAGTTATGATAATTTTAACTGTTGATATGAAGAAATGGCATGTTGGTATTTGGCTTCTTTTACTCTTTTTCTTTTCCTTTCAAATTTATAGGCAAGTGTTGCCGTTCTGGTTTTTAGTTAAGCCTTCCGAATGTGGTAAATTTTGTCCATGTGTGATGGCATCATAATATACCCTGCTAATACTGTTCATTTTGATTTTGTTGTTAGATTACGCACTTCCAGGTCTTTTTTATAATGCAATGCATGATTTATATTTTGAATGACAATATTGGGAATTTGGGATATGCACTCAGTTATTGTGATTAATTGCTTAATACTTTGCATTGTATATTGACATTATTATATGCTTATTATACATAATGATTTGAATGTGATGTTTTTTCGTTGTTGTTTCTGTACCTCTGGATGTGTGTGTTGTGTGTGTGAGAGAGAGAGATCAATTTATCTGATAATTAGGGTGCTCAAAGTTCCATTTCTATTTTTTTTTTCCTTTTGTTTTTACAAAAAACTAGGGTCCTCAAAGTTTTAGTTCACCTCATTTATGCAAGTGATTTTTTTCCTTGTTAAGAGTTATTAATTAGCCTTTCTTGCTCTTGAATAAGAACCTATTTCAATCTTAGAGTCACACATACATTTCTTCATCTGCAGTTTCGGCCAGTGATTCAAGGTCAGCAAGGGCAACCATTTGTTCCGATGACTTCACAACAATTTGGACCTGCAGGGCATGCTATTCCTTCTTCGAATGTTGGGATGCCTGTTGTTCAAGGTCAGCAGTTGCAGTACTCTCAACCAATGCAACAGTTGGCTCCAAGACCAATTCAGCCCGGTCATTCTACTCCTTCATCGCAAGCTATACCCTTGCCATATGTTCAGACAAACAGGCCAATGACATCTCTTCCACCACATTCGCAGCCAACTGTTTCCCACTTAAGCAATCATATGCCTGGCTTGGCTGTTTCAGGACCAACTCCTCATTCTTCATATGCTGTATGGTTTGTCTTAGCTTTTGGATTTTCCTGAGTAGATTGCTCTCTGAATTATTTGTACCTTTCCTCTCTCACATCATTTTACACTTTCTCGCCAGTTGCCACTGCATCTGCCTCTCTCTATGTTGTTCTGGGTGTTTTTCCAAATTATTTGCAGTTGCTTTCCCTTTGCGAATAGCTATGTCATTGGGCTTTGAATTCTGATGTGCTTCTGTTACTACCTTGGCATAATTACCTCTCTGTACATTTGCTTGGCCCACGTTAGTTTGTAGATTAAGATGTTTGCTGTGGGGATTAATGGAGGAGGGTTGGGTTCTATCATATTTAGAGAAATTGACAGATAGCTTCTGGTGCTCAATGAAGATGCTGGATAAGTTGTATTCCAATCTGTCTATGTCTTCAACCTTTTCAAACCTAACAAACCCAAACCTGTTTCCCTCTGTCTACTTTCCCTGGGATATATACGTCTACTACCCTCTCCCATCGTCGGAAAATACTCCATAACTCAGATGCTGTACAATCCTCAGGGAAGTTTGAAAAGAAAAATGATATGGAATTGGAAATAATCTTTCCCAAATGCCCAAAGAAAGGGCGACTGAGATCTTTCAATCCTGCTCTGAGAGAATGTTGATTGAGCGAGGCCCTATATGCTGTGAGTTGTGCAGAATTTGTTTTCTGTTTTCCTCCTCCATGTCCACCTTTCTTCCTCTTTCTCTCCACCACTCTCCACCCGTCTCCACCACTCCCCTTCTCGCCCCTTCTCTCTCTAGTTTCGCTTTCTAACATTTTTGTCGATTTTTATTATGTCATTCAATTAATATAACTTTGAAAATGAAATGTGCGAGCTTGTTTTTCAGCTGTTCAATTATTAGATTCACAAGTCTTTACTTCATGACTACTTTTATTATGTACCAAATTGGTATCAATAGTGGTCAAATTTTACTTTCATCTGTCACGCGAAGGGAATTTCCCTACTCATAATAAGTATCGGAATTTCTGTGTTTAGCTTAGTGCTTCTTCAGTTAACTTAATTGCGGAGACTTTTGTTCTGAAATTTATTTTAGTCTGGCATGTTTGGTTCTATGATATTTTCTTCAGCACTGGCCTTTATTTTTCTTGGACACGATTTTTGCATTTTAGTTGATATTTTAGATCACCAATGCTGTAGTTAAAACCTACTGTTTTGTGGTATATATGCTATGTTGTCTGGGCTGATATCATTTGTTGATGGACATGATTTCAGTTAGATTGTAAATGTTTTTGTTTTGGTTATTGAATGCAAACAGTTCATTCTTCTTCTGCTTCTTCTAGTAACATTTTCTTTTAATGAGTTCCATAATTGTGTTTTATTGGAAATTACACTGATGCAGGTTCGTGGTGCCCTAGAAACTCTTGTTGGTGCACTAACTCCTATTAATCATGCAAAATGATCAACTAATGAAGTTCAGCCAGCTTTGTTGAACACTGATTTACTCTCTAGAGAAGCAGGAAGTATTTCTCTTCTCCTAAGCTTGTTGGTAAGATTTTCTTTACTAAAATAATGGGATGTATTCTCAACTGTATCTCTGAAAGTTTCCTTGATGTCTAGGTTTATGTAAATAAATCTTTTTTCTTTTAGTCATCTTTCATTTTGGGTACTTTGACATGAAGAGGATGATTTCTATGTACGATACTATACTCTGCAAATATTGACTGCCCTTCTCACTAATTCTCCTCAGAGGTATTGGTTTTATACCTTCCATTTGAGTTTAATTCTGAAACTGGTTGAATGATCTAGCTTGGAATGCACCGTTACTGACTTCTTCTGCAGGTTACCGGAAGCTATATTGACCATCCCCCAGGGTATAACTCGGCTAATGGACATGCTTATGGATCGTGAGGTACAAGGCTTGAAAGCTCCGTAACCATCTTAGTAACCTTTTCAAACTTAATTGTTAATGTTTGTCAGATGTCTGAACAAAATATACTTGTTCAACCTTTGGACTTGTAACTTTTTGGAAGCTAATTGGATTCTTTAGATTCTCAAATATATTTACCATTGGAAATCCTCTGAGCTCTGATATAGTTTGCTTATTGATGCTTGGCTGTTATTGGTACTGGGAAAAATTATCAAGGTTTACCTTTTCAAGTTATAAGGAATGAGGCATTATTGCTTCTTACTCATCTGACCCGTGAAGCTGAGGTAACCTTTTTTCTCTAACAGTAACTTCCCCCCCCCCCCCCCCCCCCGCTTTACCTTCTTTTTAAACTTATTCTTTTTATTGGAAGGTAAAATTTTGTCATCTAAATAAATTTAATGATTAATTTATAGGAGATTCAAAAGATTCTCGTCTTTGAGGGTGCATTTGAGAAGATATTTGGTATCATAAGAGAGAGGGGAATTCTGATGGTGGTGTCGTTGTACAGGCGATACATGGGTACCTTATTAAAGCCCTTTATTCAACTTCATTTATGAGTTATACAGTAATATGTTGTACGTTATTAATCCATAATGATAGCCTATTTGGAGCTTGCAAATCAAAGTCGTGGCCACCTAAGTTATTACGAATAAATACATATGGAAGTATACTTTTTCCCCCTTTGGATAAATATATTATATTATTGACCTAAGCTTTCATGTGTAAAAATCCTATTTGCTTAGTTATATTTTGAGCATCATTGAATTATATATAGCTTTTTTTCTAGATACTGGTTCTTAGGTTCTGTGCTTTGTGCTGCAGGACTGCCTTGAATTGCTGAATAATTTGCTTCGTATTAATGCATTCAATCAGGTTTGTTGAATCTGTTAATTTATTCATTGAATTCGAAAACTGGTACTAGTGTCATTGTCAACTATATATGGTTCAGGTCTTACTAAGAGAGACTGTGGGGCTTGATTCATTGATATCAATTTTCAAGCTGAGAGGAAGTACTTTCACTTTCACTCAACAAAAGGTTAGATTCGTTCATTTTTTTCTTTATTTTATGCTGTTAGTGAAATCTTAAAGATAACTCTTGTTATTAACACCATGCCAGTAGACAATCAATCTGCTAAGCGCGTTGGAAACCATTAAACTGTTACTAAAGGGGGGTTCTGATGCCGATCCTGGGAAAGATATGAATAAACAAGCCAATAAGACTGCTCTGGTTCAGGTTTGTCAAGAACTTTCCCTGATGATGTTTGCATAAAATAGAAATCTGGGTGATCTTTAACTGCTGTTTTGTGGATTTGGTTGTAGAAAAGGTATTGGATCATTTGTTATTGTTAGGTGTTGAAAGTCAATGGGTACCTGTTGCTGTCCGCTCCATGGTAAGACAACTTTCCACTCTCTTAGACACTGTTGATGTATTTACCTGTTACTAAAGGAATATGTATTAAATATTTTAATTACATATACAAATGTAGTAGTCTATTATCTTCTTGCTGAAGCTGGTATCTTTCATTCTATAAGTAATGAGAAAGCAATATACTCGTATTTGGGTGATAGTTGCTCTAGAACTTTTTTGTATAATTTTGTCAAAAGCGAGTCTTGTGGTTGATGCATAGTGTTGAACTTGGAGTGGATTTGAGTTACACAATCTATGCATCCACTATATTCTTTATTCACATGCCTTTCAAAAGAGCAAATTTCAGATCATTTAATCCTGTGGTTTTAATTGGCATTATCTTTTGGTTAAAATGAGGATGAGATTTGTGCATGATAAGATAACATAAAACATTCTTTCCAAGTGTTTACGGTGCTAGCTTACACATTTGTTGATTTGTTTAGTCACATACTCACATTTAATCCGTTATGGACTAACAAAACCTTATATTGATAATTAATTTGACATGTTTATCCGTTGAATGTGATTCATTGGGCCCATTAATTACAAAAGGAAGTCTATAGAACTGTAGGAGCTTGTGCCCTGTTACAAATATCAACACAGAACGTTTTATTTGACTAGTCTTGGTATAATGGTATGTGTCTGATTTGGTGATTCTTTTTTGTTATCATGAACTCAGGATCTTGTTATTCGGAATGCTACTTTGGCCGAGGACCTTGCCAAGACAGGCAGTAGTTTCCGGTCTGAGCAAAGACGGATTGGGGGCTGAGAGAGAGTCCAAATAGAAACACTCCAGAGAGATTTCCAAGAAGCATCAGAAAGGTGTATCGCTTTCACTTTGACTCAATTTTCTATCAATTCTCTCAGGTGTATTGCTTTCACTTTGACATTCTTTTCTTTTCTAATTCAATTTGTGTGTTTGTTTGTAACTTAATGTTTTATTTGAAAATTTGCATGGTGTGATTTATTGTTATTGCTCTTATTAGTAAAGTTTCTTCATTTTTGATGTGGGTTGCAAAAATCAGAATTCTAGATTTGTGTTTGTGTTTTTTAATGTTCTTATACCATTTCTTTTTATTTTTTATTTTTTTTTCTTTTTTACTTGTTTGGGGTAGGGGTGGCACAATTGTTTGTTTGTTGGAGAAAAATGGTCAGAACTTCAGGTGTCTTACCAACTAAATGTTTTATGTGTAAGTGGTTTTGTAGAGCTGTGTAAGTGATATTATTATTTATTATATATATGTAATTAATTGATATTTATTTATAACTTGTTAATTATATACTATTAATAAGTTATCAACTATTATTATTCATAACTTATTAACTATATATTATTTATAACTTATTATTTAATAATAACTTATTGACTACATATTATTAAAACTTAATAACTATATATATTATATATTAATAAAGAGAAATCTAGAAAGATAGTTATGAAAGGTGTGAATGGGAAGAGAGTTAGGATGAAATCCTAAGTTTGGAATATATACCGGCATTCACATTGTAATTATTCATGTAAAATATGTACTACACTCTTTTTTTCTTTGTCTTGGTTTTTTTATCCATTTGGATTTTTCCTGGCAAGGTTTTTGATGAGGTAGTATCCAATTGCAATTAAAGAATGATGTGTTCTTTTTCCTTCACTAGGTTTTTTGCCCTACGGGGTTTTCCCTAGTAAGGATTTATTGAGCCACGTTCTAAAATAATGCACATTGTTATGATTGATTACATATGGATGTTCGTATCTATTGTAAGTTTACGATTTCATTGTAACTCCCTTTACCATTCATGATTTCTATAACTAACTTCATATGTTCTTCTATCATAATGATATATAGTTAATAAGTTAATTAGAAGTTATTAATGACTAAGACTTATATCTGAAATAATCAAGACAACTCTATACACTTAATAAGTGATATTATTATTTATTATCTATATGTTATTAATTAATATTTATTTATAACGTTTTAATTATATACTATTAATAAGTTATCAACTATTATTATTCATAACTTATTAACTATATATTATTTATAACTTATTATTTAATAATAACTTATTGACTACATATTATTAAAACTTAATAACTATATATATTATATATTAATAACAGAGAAATCTAGAAAGATAGTTATGAAAGGTGTGAATGGGAAGAGAGTTAGGATGAAATCCTAAGTTTGGAATATATACCGACATTCACATTGTAATTATTCATGTAAAATATGTACTACACTCTTTTTTTCTTTGTCATGGTTTTTTTATCCAATTGGATTTTTCCTGGCAAGGTTTTTGATGAGGTAGTATCCAATTGCAATTAAAGAATGATGTGTTCTTTTTCTTTCACTAGGTTTTTTGCCCTACGGGGTTCTCCCTAGCAAGGATTTAATGAGCCACGTTCTAAAATAATGCACATTGTTATGATTGATTACATATGGATGTTCGTATCTATTCTAAGTTTACGATTTCATCGTAACTCCCTTTACCATTCATGATTTCTATAACTAACTTTATATGTTCTTCTATCATAATGATATATAGTTAATAAGTTAATTAGAAGTTATTAATGACTAAGACTTATATCTGAAATAATCAAGACAACTCTTTCACATGTTAACTTTCAAACATTTCTTTCTTTTTCTTTTCTTTATTCCCGTAAAAGATGTTTTTTTTGTAATTCTGTTGAAATGACAATATAGTTTTGTTCATGGATAAATTTCTCTTTTGTGAATTTTCTTAACAAATTTTGGTCTCATCTTTTGAATTTCTTTGGTCCTATGTACAATTTGAAGTTGATATTTTTGTTTGTAATTATATGCTCTATTAAATTATTTGTTAAGGGTGTTGACTTTTATGTGTGTGAGTTTTAAGATACCATTGGACCAATAATTAGTATTAGTATTATCTTAAAGTCATATTGATTTTGCGTGCCAGTATTTTTACCTTGCAACACAAATAAGTGACAATTTAGCAATGTATTAAGTATTGTTTTTTTTTCCTGCTGATGGATGCATCTGTTTGAAGCTTGCAGAGTTCATTTATGTTAGATGGCCAATAATTCTCAGCCCTCCGGTATGCAGGTAAACATATTCCTTTCTCATTGCTAATCAATAATCTTGGTATAATGCAATGTTATTTCTTAGCAACATGCTTTTATTCTGTAATTTTAGTTATGATAATTTTAACTGTTGATATGAAGAAATAGCATGTTAGTATTTGGCTTCTTTTACTCTTTTTCTTTTCCTTTCAAATTTATAGACAAGTGCTGCCGTTCTGGTTTTTAGTAAAGCCTTCCGAATGTGGTAAATTTTGTCCATGTGTGATGGCATCATAATATACCCTGCTAATACTGTTCATTTTGATTTTGTTGTTAGATTACGCAATTCCAGGTCTTTTTTATAATGCAATGCACGATTTATATTTTGAATGACAATATTGGAAATTTGGGATATGCACTCAGTTATTGTGATTAATTGCTTAATACTTTGTATTGTATATTGACATTATTATATGCTTATTATACATAATGATTTGAATGTGATGTTTTTTCGTTGTTGTTTCTGTACCTCTGGATGTGTGTGTTGTGTGTGAGAGAGAGAGATCAATTTATGTGTTGATTAGGGTGCTCAAAGTTCCATTTCTATTTTTTTTCCTTTTGTTTTTACATAAAACTAGGGTCCTCAAAGTTTTAGTTCACTTCATTTATGCAAGTGATTTTTTTCCCGGTTAAGAGTTATTAATTAGCCTTTCTTGCTCTTGAATAAGAACCTATTTCAATCTTAGAGTCACACATACATTTCTTCATCTGCAGTTTCGGCCAGTGATTCAAGGTCAGCAAGGGCAACCATTTGTTTCGATGACTTCATAACAATTTGGACCTACAGGGCATGCTATTCCTTCTTCGAATGTTGGGATGCCTGTTGTTCAAGGTCAGCAGTTGCAGTACTCTCAACCAATGCAACAGTTGGCTCCAAGACCAATTCAGCACGGTCATTCTACTCCTTCATCGCAAGCTATACCCTTGCCATATGTTCAGACAAACAGGCCAATTACATCTCTTCCACCACATTCGCAGCCAACTGTTCCCCACTTAAGCAATCATATACCTGGCTTGGCTGTTTCAGGACCAACTTCTCATTCTTCATATGCTGTATGGTTTGTCTTAGCTTTTGTATTTTTCTGAGTAGATTGCTCTCTGAATTATTTGTACCTTTCCTCTCTCACATCATTTTACACTTTCTCGCCAGTCGCCACTGCATCTGCCTCTCTCTATGTTGTTCTGGGTGTTTTTCCAAATTATTTGCAGTTGCTTTCCCTTTTCGAATAGCTATGTCATTGGGCTTTGAATTCTGATGTGCTTCTGTTACTACCTTGGCATAATTACCTCTCTGTACATTTGCTTGGCCCACGTTAGTTTGTAGATTAAGATGTTTGCTGTGGGCATTAATGGAGGAGGGCTGGGTTCTATCATATTTAGAGAGATTGACAGATAGCTTCTGGTGCTCAATGAAGATGCTGGATAAGTTGTGTTCCAATCTGTCTCTGTCTTCAACCTTTTTAAACCTAACAAACCCAAACCTGTTTCCCTTTCTGTCTACTTTCCCTGGGATATATATGTCTACTACCCTCCCCCATCGTTGGAAAATACTCCATAACTCAGATGCTGTACAATCCCGAGGGAAGTTTGAAAAGAAAAATGATATGGAATTGGAAATAATCTTTCCCAAATGCCCAAAGAAAGGGCGACTGAGATCTTTCAATCCTGCTCTGAGAGATGTTGATTGAGCGAGGCCCTATATGCTGTGAGTTGTGCAGAATTTGTTTTCTGTTTTCCTCCTCCATGTCCGCCTTTCTTCCTCTTTCTCTCCACCACTCTCCACCCATCTCCACCACTCCCCTTCTCGCCCCTTCTCTCTCTAGTTTCTCTTTCTAACATTTTTGTCGATTTTTATTATGTCATTCAATTAATATAACTTTGAAAATGAAATGTGCGAGCTTGTTTTTCAGCTGTTCAATTATTAGATTCACAAGTCTTTACTTCATGACTACTTTTATTATGTACCAAATTGGTATCAATATTGTGGTGAAGTTTTACTTTCATCTGTCACGCGAAGGGAATTTCCCTACTCATAATAAGTATCGGAATTTCTGTGTTTAGCTTAGGGCTTCTTCAGTTAACTTAATTGCGGAGACTTTTGTTCTGAAATTTATTTTAGTCTGGCATGTTTGGTTCTATGATATTTTCTTCAGCACTGGCCTTTATTTTTCTTGGACACGATTTTTGCATTTTAGTTGATATTTTAGATCACCAATGCTGTAGTTAAAACCTACTGTTTTGTGGTATATATGCTATGTTGTCTGGGCTGATATCATTTGTTGATGGACATGATTTCAGTTAGATTGTAAATGTTTTTGTTTTGGTTATTGAATGCAAACAGTTCATTCTTCTTCTGCTTCTTCTAGTAACATTTTCTTTTAATGAGTTCCATAATTGTGTTTTATTGGAAATTACACTGATGCAGGTTCGTGGTGCCCTAGAAACTCTTGTTGGTGCACTAACTCCTATTAATCATGCAAAATGATCAACTAATGAAGTTCAGCCAGCTTTGTTGAACACTGATTTACTCTCTAGAGAAGCAGGAAGTATTTCTCTTCTCCTAAGCTTGTTGGTAAGATTTTCTTTACTAAAATAATGGGATGTATTCTCAACTGTATCTCTGAAAGTTTCCTTGATGTCTAGGTTTATGTAAATAAATCTTTTTTCTTTTAGTCATCTTTCATTTTGGGTACTTTGACAGGAAGAGGATGATTTCTATGTACGATACTATACTCTGCAAATATTGACTGCCCTTCTCACTAATTCTCCTCAGAGGTATTGGTTTTATACCTTCCATTTGAGTTTAATTCTGAAACTGGTTGAATGAACTAGCTTGGAATGCACCGTTACTGACTTCTTCTGCAGGTTACCGGAAGCTATATTGACCATCCCCCAGGGTATAACTCGGCTAATGGACATGCTTATGGATCGTGAGGTACAAGGCTTGAAAGCTCCGTAACCATCTTAGTAACCTTTTCAAACTTAATTGTTAATGTTTGTCAGATGTCTGAACAAAATATACTTGTTCAACCTTTGGACTTGTAACTTTTTGGAAGCTAATTGGATTCTTTAGATTCTCAAATATATTTACCATTGGAAATCCTCTGAGCTCTGATATAGTTTGCTTATTGATGCTTGGCTGTTATTGGTACTGGGAAAAATTATCAAGGTTTACCTTTTCAGGTTATAAGGAATGAGGCATTATTGCTTCCTATTCATCTGGCCCGTGAAGCTGAGGTAACCTTTTTTCTCTAATAGTAACTTTTTCCCCCCGCTTTACCTTCTTTTTAAACTTATTATTTTTATTGGAAGGTAAAATTTTGTTATCTAAATAAATTTAATGATTAATTTATAGGAGATTCAAAAGATTCTCGTCTTTGAGGGTGCATTTGAGAAGATATTTGGTATCATAAGAAAGGAGGGTGTTAGAATATTCCTCCGAATATGCTCTTTGTAAATAATATATTTGTGGAATATGCCTTTTTGTAATTATGTATAGGATATCATTCTTTTATTAGTATCCTTGTAATTAAATGTATAGTCCGTATAAATAGAGACAAAAGTGTGATCAATTCACACAACAATTATTTTTAAATTTCTCTCTTCTATATGGTATCAGTAGACCAGGTTTCACGATCCCTGTGCTTCCGTTCTTTTTTTTCTGTCCGGTACTGTAGCGCTACAGTAGCCGTGCCCCTTTGTTACGGACCCACTCACTGTCGCCCGCTTCTCCGATCGCATCACCACCCATACCATCGGAAGCGCCTTCCTTCGGCGAGTCCAGCGGTCCAACCAGCGCCCCGAATCTCCGCCTCACGTGCCTCCACGCGCCGCCTTTCTCCGGCGCGTCTGTTTCACGCACCGCCACTGTCTGCGCGCGTGCCTCCACTTCCCGGTGTCGTTTTTCGCCGGCGTTTCACCAGAACCCTCCTCTCTGCCAGGCGCACCTACCCAGGCAGTTATATTGCAATTTTTCACCATGTCTTCCGGTGCCTCCTCTTCAAGTGCTACTTTTACCACGGTTCCTTTGATTCCGTGTGAGAAACTGACCGGATCTGCCACTTACAGTAGCTGGTCCGCTGTTGTCCAGTTGTGGTTTGAAGGCCAAGGTCATGAAGATCACCTCACGAAACAAGCCTCCGAGATACTCGAGGCGGATTGCCCTCGTTGGAAGCAAATTGATGCCTCTTTGTGTGCTGTTCTGTGGTTCTCTATTAATGCGAAATTACAACCTCAATATCAGGCCTTTCGTACTTGTTATGAGGTTTGGATAAAGGCTAAACGGGTCTTCTCCAACGATGTTCATCGTCTCTATAGTGTGGTTTCCAGTCTCCTTTCTCTCCAACTGGAGAACATGGATGTTCAGTCCTATCTCGGTAAGCTTGACCGCTTAATTGCTGACTTTGATTCTCTCATGCCCTTTACTAGTGATGCCACCACGCACTCTACTCAGCGTAGCAAGTTTTTCATGGTTCTTGCACTTGCCCGTCTTCCTATTGAGCTTGATTCGGTCCATTCCTACGTATGACGTGGTCAGTGAACAGCTCCTACGCCTATCTGTTCCTCATGTGTTCTCCCCTACGTCTGCTCCCGCTGCTCCTATCTCCGATGATGCTTCTGCTCTAGTCTCCCACTCTTCACGTGGGGGCACAGTGGGGGTCGTGGTGGTAAGAAACAGCGCCCTCGCTGTTATTACTGCGACCGCTTTGGACACATTGAGGCTAAGTGCCGCACTAAAGCTCGTGATCAGTCCTGCACACTTGCAAAACATGCTCATCTTGCTTCTGGGAGCTCTCCTTCGGATGTCTCTATCTCCGCCAATGACTATGAGGAGTTTGTTCGCCTCAAAGCCGCTATGCAGTCCGCCTCGCCTGTCACTAGCATGACTCAGTCTGGTAATCCTGCTGCCCTAGTTGCTCCATCTTCCTCCCCTGGCCCTGTTGGCCCTTGGATCTTTGATTCCGGGGCCTCCGATAACATGTCTGGTAACGTCTCTTTATTTTCTCGATTGATTTACACCGACTCTCTTCCTCCTATTACCCTTGCTGATGGTTCCCAAATGCAGGTTCGAGGGATTGGCCATTCCCAACCCCTTCGTAACCTTACCCTTAAATCTGTCCTTTATGTTCCTGGTTGCCCTTTTAACTTGCTTTCTGTTAGCAAACTCACCCGTTCAAAGCTTTATTATGTTCTTTTTGATTCTGACAAAGCCTTTATTCAGGATCGACAAACCCGGCGGACGATTGGAGCAGAGTCTCGTGGACTATTTCTCCTTTCCACTCCTGTTGCATGTGCTGCCACTTCACATCCCTCTCTTCTCCATCGGGTCACCCGAACGTTGCCAAAATGCATCTTATGAGTCCCGGTATTTCTACACAGTCTTTAGAATGTGAGCCATGTCAGTTAGGCAAACATACTAGGATTTCCTTTCCTGATAGAGTCAATAAACGCGTCTCCTTTTGCTTTAGTTCATTCCGATATTTGGGGTCCAAGTCGTGTCAGTTCTACATTAGGTTTTCATTATTTTGTTACGTTCATTGATGATTATTCAAGATGTACTTGGATATTTTTAATGAAACGCCGTTCCGAAGTTTTTGCCATCTTTCAAAACTTTGCTTGTGAAATCAAAAATCATTTTGGGTTTTCTATTAAAACCTTACGAACTGATAATGCACTTGAGTATTTGTCTACTTCTTTTCGAAATTACCTGACCTCACAGGGAATCCTCCATCAAACCTCATGTGCTCATACTCCCTAACAAAATGGGGTTGCTGAATGCAAAAACCGTCACTTGGTCGAGACAGCTCGAACGTTGATGCTGCATCACAATGTTCCCTCCCATTTCTGGGGTGACGCTCTTCTTACAGCCTGCTACTTAATCAATCGCATGCCATCCTCGGTTCTCCAAAATCAGGTTCCTTACTCCATTTTATTACCTAATCAACCCTTGTATCCTGTCCCCACTCGTGTTTTTGGGTGTACCTGTTTTGTTCATGACTTCACCCCAGGGAAGGACAAACTCTCTGCCAAGTCTCTCAAATGTATCTTCCTTGGGTATTCACGCTCACAGAAAGGTTACCATTGCTATTCTCCACACCTTCGACGATACCTCTTGTCTGTGCTGATGTCACCTTCTTCGAGTCTACCCCGTACTATGCTCCTGCTACTTCGCCGGACATTCCATCTGTTTCCTCAGCACCGGTGAGTCCTCCTGGCTTGCTTCCACTAGTTTGTGAAGCACCGGTACCTCCTCCGGCTCCTCCTCCGGCTCCTCCTCCACCGGTTAACCCAGACCCAGCTATTCCTCTAGCTCCATTGCTAACGTACCGCCGTCGCACCGCAGTGCCCCCTGTTCCCTCAAATAGTCCTCTAGACTCATCTTCGGCTCCCGTTGTTCATCCGGACACGCCACCTGAGCTTGACCTTCCCATAGCTCTTCGCAAAGGTATTCGTTCTACACGTAATCCTAATCCCAACTATACCTGTGCTTTAAACTATTCTTCTTTATCACCCTCCTATTTCTCCTTTGTGTCTTCTTTGGATTCTGTGTCTATACCTAGGACCACAGGTGAAGCTATGATTGATCCAGGTTGGCGGCAGGCGATGTTGGACGAAATGACTGCTTTATAGGCGAATGGAACTTGGGAGCTGGTTCCTTTACCTCCCGGCAAGACCACGGTTGGTTGTCGATGGGTGTATACAATTAAAGTTGATCCTGACGGCCGTGTTGATCGGTTGAAAGCTCGTTTGGTTGCCAAGGATATACCCAGATCTTTGGCCTTGATTACGGTGACACCTTCTCTCCGGTGGCCAAGATGGCCTCTGTCTGCCTCTTTCTTGCCTTGGCAGCCATTTATCATTGGCCTCTTCATCAGTTGGACATTAAAAATGCCTTTTTGAATGGTAACTTGCAGGAGGAAGTCTACATGTCTCAGCCGCCTGGATTCACCACTCCTCGTGGTCGAAATCTTGTGTGCCGGTTGCGCCGTTCCATCTATGGCTTGAAGCAATCTCCTCGTGCTTGGTTTGGCCGTTTCAGCTCGGTCCTTCTACGCTTCGGCATGACTCGGTGTGCCGTTGATCACTCTATCTTTTTCATCCACTATCCCAACGGCAGATGCATCTTTCTGGTTGTCTATGTTGATGATATTGTTATCACCGGAAACGATGCCCCAGGCATCCAGAGACTTAAAGACCATCTCTCCCGTCAGATTTAGACAAAGGATTTAGGTCCTTTGAAGTATTTATTGGGCATTGAGGTTGCACGTTCCTCCACTGGCATTGCCGTCAATCAGTGGAAGTATGCTCTTGATATGCTGTCCGACTCGGGCATGATTGATTGTCGTCCTTGTGATACTCCTATGGATCCCAATGTCAAACTCCTTCCGACCCGGAACGATATCGACGATTGGTAGGTAGACTCAACTATTTGACTATCACACGGCCAGACATTTCTTTTCCTGTTAGTGTGGTAAGTCAATTTCTGAATGCCCCTTGTGACAGTCATTGGGATGCCGTTATTCGCATCCTTCGGTACATCAAACGTGCTCCTGGTCGTGGATTAATTTATGCAGATAGAGGCAATGCCAAGGTCGTTTGTTATTCCGACGCTGATTGGGCAGGATCGCCATCGGATCGGCGTTTCACGTCTGGATATTGTGTCCTTATTGGGGGCAACCTTATTTCTTGGAGGAGTAAGAAGCAACACGTCGTTGCCAGGTCTAGCGCGGAAGCTGAATACCGTGCTATGGCAGCAGCTGCCTGTGAACTTACCTGGTTGCGATATCTTCTTCAACAGTTGAGGCTAGGAGATATTAGAGGCACCAAGCTCATTTGTGACAATCAAGCTGCTATGCACATTACTTCCAATCCTGTGTTTCATGTCACTTCATTGGAGAGAAGATTCTTTCTGGAGAGATCACTACTGACTTTGTCAAGAAGATCAGTTGGCTGACATGCTCACCAAATCCCTCCGAGGCACACGAATTGATTACATCTGTAACAAGCTTGGATCATATGACTTATATGCTCCAGCTTGAGGGGGGAGTGTTAGAATATTCCACCGAATATGCTCTTTGTAAATAATATATTTGTGGAATATGCCTTTTTGTAATTATGTATAGGATATCATTCTTTTATTAGTATCCTTGTAATTAAATGTATAATCAGTATAAATAGAGACAAAAGTGTGATCAATTCACACAATAATTATTTTTAAATTTCTCTCTTCTATAGAGGGGAATTCTGATGGTGGTGTCGTTGTACATGTGATACATGGTTACCTTATTAAAGCCCTTTATTCAACTTCATTTATGAGTTATACAGTAATATGTTGTACGTTATTAATCCATAATGATAGCCTATTTGGAGCTTGCAAATCAAAGTCGGGGCCACGTAAGTTATTATTACGAATAAATACATATGGAAGTATACTTTTTCCCCTTTGGATAAATATATTATATTATTGACCTAATCTTATTTGCTTAGTTATATTTTGAGCATCATTGAATTATATATAGCTTTTTTTCTAGATACTGGTTCTTAGGTTCTGTGCTCTGTGCTGCAGGACTGCCTTGAATTGCTGAATAATTTGCTTCGTAGTAATGCATTCAATCATATTTGTTGAATCTGTTAATTTATTCATTGACTTCAAAAACTGGTACTAATGTCATTGTCAACTATAAATGGTTCAGGTCTTACTAAGAGAGACTGTGGGACTTGATTCATTGATATCAATTTTCAAGCTGAGAGGAAGTACTTTCAATTTTACTCAACAAAAGGTTAGATTCCTTCAATTTTTTTCTTTATTTTATGCTGTTAGTGAAATCTTAAAGATAACTCTTGTTATTAACACCATGCCGGTGGACAATCAATCTGCTAAGCGCGTTGGAAACCATTAAACTGTTACTAAAGGGGGGGTTCTGATGCCGATCCTGGGAAAGATGAATAAACAAGCCAATAAGACTGCTCTGGTTCAGGTTTGTCAAGAACTTTCCCGGATGATGTTTGCATAAAATAGAAATCTGGGTGATCTTTAACTGCTGTTTTGTGGATTTTGTTGTAGAAAAAGGTATTGGATCATTTGTTATTGTTATGTGTTGAAAGTCAATGGGTACCTGTTGCTGTTCGCTCCATGGTAAGACAACTTTCCACTCTCTTAGACACTATTGATGTATTTACCTGTTACTAAAGGAATATGTGTTCAATATTTTAATTACATATACAAATGTAGTAGTCTATTCTCTTCTTGCTGAAGCTGGTATCTTTCATTCTATAAGTAATGAGAAAGCAATATCCTCGTATTTGGGTGATAGTTGTTCTAGAACTTTTTTGTATAATTTTGTCAAAAGCGAGTCTCGTGGTTGATGCATCGTGTTGAACTTGGAGTGGATTTGAGTTACACAATCTATGCATCCACTTTATTCTTTATTCACATGCCTTTCAAAAGAGCAAATTTCAGATCATTTAATCTTGTGGTTTTTAACTGGCATTATCTTTTGGTTAAAATGAGGATGAGATTTGTGCATGATAAGATAACATAAAACATTCTTTCCAAGTGTTTACGGTGCTAGCTTACACATTTGTTGATTTGTTTAGTCACATACTCACATTTAATCCGTTATGAACTAACAAAACCTTATATTGATAATTAATTTGACATGTTTATCCTTTGAATGTGATTCATTGGGCCCATTAATTACCAAAGGAAGTCTATAGAACTGTAGGAGCTTGTGCCCTGTTACAAATATCAACACAGAACGTTTTATTTGACTAGTGTTGGTATAATGGTATGTGTCTGATTTGGTGATTCTTTTTTGTTATGATGAACTCAGGATCTTGTTATTCGGAATGCTACTTTGGCCGAGTACCTTGCCAAGACAGGCAGTAGTTTCCGGTCTGAGCAAAAGACGGAGTGGGGGCTGAGAGAGAGTCCAAATAGAAACACTCCAGAGAGATTTCCAAGAAGCATCGGAAAGGTGTATCGCTTTCACTTTGACTCAATTTTCTATCAATTCTCTCAGGTGTATTGCTTTCACTTTGACATTCTTTTCTTTTCTAATTCAATTTGTGAGTTTGTTTGTAACTTAATGTTTTATTTGAAAATTTGCATGGTGTGATTTATTGTTATTGCTCTGATTAGTAAAGTTTCTTCATTTTTGATGTGGGTTGCAAAAAATAGAATTCTAGATTTGTGTTTGTGTTTTTTAATGTGCTTATACCTTTGCTTTTTATTTTTTATTTTTTTTTCTTTTTTACTTGTTTGGGGTAGGGGTGGCACAATTGTTTGTTTGTTCGAGAAAGATGGTCAGAACTTCAGGTGTCTTACCAACTAAATGTTTCATGTGTAAGTGGTTTTGTAGAGCTGTGTAATTGATATATATTATTATTTATTATCTATATGTTTTATGTTATCTTTATGTGTAAGTGGTTTTGTAGGTGTGAATTTAGAATTTTTTATTATAAATAGGGTAGAACTTGAGAAAATACTTGTGTTTTTGGCAATGTATAATCTATAAATAAGGTCAATTTTTATATTGCTTTTGATGGTTGCTTTTGATTATAACACGTTGCATCAACTGTTTTATATTTATCATTATTTTGTTTATAAAAAAGGTTTTTTCTGTATCATTATGCCCCATTTGCATCTGATCTCAAAGGCCTTTGGTGATCTTAATATTAGCTTTGACCTAGGTAGGCGGTTGAAACCATTTAACCAGTTTCTAGGGTTTTTTCCTATTGAAGGTTTGCTTGCTATCCCACTTTTTTTTTGTTTTTTTGTTTTTGCAAATATTGTTCCATAATAAACTGCAATTGGCCTAACAATGAAAATTATGATTTATTTGCAGCTCTCATATGCTTCTCGAACCTTATAGGAGACTTATGCAAGCGTAAGACATAACTTGCTTTAAATTTTATGGATTTTTCTTTTTGAATTAAATACTTCACTGAAGGGAAAAATGTGTACCCTAGTGCCAAGCTCTCGTTGCTTCAGAAAGGTATAACGAAGGGTTACTGCATGTAGCCAAATCCTTGCTTACGTAAGGAGGCTATTAAAGGGGGTGGGGATTTCTTGGCCTGAAATTTTCTTTGATCATTAAGCAGGTTTAATAGAAATGAGTGATCTAATGCAAAATTGAGAGGAATTAATTACTTATAATAGAAGCTAAGCTTGGACATAAACAACAGACACATAACTATGCTATTGTGAAAGAAATAAAAATATAAATACATTAAGTAGTATGACATAGTGATAAAAATTAGGGTTCATACAACAGTATCATCACTATTCTCGCTTCCTTAGTGTTACCTTAGTTTTAAATAGCATGCCTGCTTCCTTGGTTTATTCTACTTTTATAGTCAATTTGGGTGGAAAAATAAAATTGTGTGCTCTTTGCACAGATTGTGACGATTGGGGATTTATGTTTTATGTCATGAAGGTTTTGATTGGAGACTTGTAGAAAATTGGAGGTAAGACTTTCATTTGTGTTTTGAGAAAAAAAAAAAATTAGTTAAATTTATATTTTATCGATATAGGTGGTTTTCTATTATTTTTAGGCGTTTTGTTGAGTTTTAGAGTGTTTTTTATATTTTTCTGGATTTTGGTGATTTTTTATGATTTTTAATGGTTTGTGGTGTTGAGAGGGTATTGTGTTGTCCCTATACCAAGTACCTATAAACTCTAGAATCCCCTAAAATCCTAGAACGCTAAAAAATCTCCAAACCTTAAAAACAACATAATACTTCTTTAAATCTCAAAGCAGTCTGAAACCACTTAAATCCTAGAAGAAACAAAATGAATTTTTTATAGTTTCCTTTGGCTAAGGAAAACTATAGTCCTGCGACTACACCTAAAGTCTAGGAAGAGCCAAAAAGATAGAAAAAAAGAAAGAATACTAATAGGATAAAAAAGAGAACATAGAGGGAAAAAAAAGCAGCAGTTAGGAAATAGAATGTCGAAATATCATTCTCGTTTGGTTTAATTACTACTTTTCAAATTACCACTTTTCAAATTACCACTTTTCAATTCGTTATAGAGCACAATATCAAAGCCAAACGTAGATCCCAGGCTTAGAACTTCAAGGTCCCATTCAAGTCTATGTTTTTATCTGATTGGTATTTAATTTTATGTTTTTAAAACCTGTATTTGCTCTGTAGGTCTTAAAGATGCATTTCTCATATGCTTTAATACATCTGAATCTATTGATGCAACCAGAAAGAGAAGCCTTACCAAATTAACAAATAATTCCTGGTAATTACTTCAAACAAGCTATGATTAAGTAAATGAACCTGATAATATGCAAATTTAGCAGGCATGTTTTATTATTGTGATTGAGTTTATTTCTAGTTTTGATAATATGCAAATATAGCAGGCATGTTTTATTATTGTGATTGAGTTTATTTCTAGTTTTTATATTGAAAAATGGAATGATATATGTGATTTTCTGATTGAGTTTATTTTAATAATGCATCAGTGCATTGTTTCTGACGTGGGATTTCATACTAGTGGTTCTAACATTTGTGGTTCAAATAGGAGATTCAATATATGATAAAAATGGATTGATATATGTGGTTATGATAAATGTGATTCAGTTAGGAACTTATTGAATAAAAAATAGCCAACATATTGTTAAATATTTGAATCCTTTAAGTCTTTTAATTCTAATCAGTAAATTCTGATATAGGTAAAAAAGGAATGTCATTTGTGGCTCTGATATATATGATTGAGTTTATCTAAAAAATGCATCATAGAGTGGTTTTGATGTGGGATTTCATACCAGTGATTTTGATATACGTGATTGTGTTTATTTTCATACTAGTGAGATTTTTTGAATCTCCTAATTCTAATCCTTTAAATCTTCAAATATTTCTTCCTCATTCAGTATTAAAATAAAGCCAACTTATTGTCAAATACTCATTAGAATTAGGAGATTTAAAGGATTGTGAAATTCTCATGGTTCATTGCTTTTCTTTCACTTAGCAAATTTACTTTTTCTATTCATTTATTTTCTTGATTGGTATGTTCTTTTATCATGTGTGGTGGTCGCAAAAATAGATTATGTTGTATGCTACCTCCCTACGTCATGGATTGTGAGCTCGGATAAAAGTAGTGGTTGATGAAACTAACCTCACTTTACTTATATTCCTGCCATGTTTATAGAGTATTAAGGATCATTAATTTATGTGATGTTCACCAAGCATTGAAGTGGTCCTCTAAAGTTTTCATTATCAATGTTTTTGGTTTCTCAAACCGTGAGTGATATCCATGTGAAAATGCTACACTGGTTAGTGATATCATTATGAGTAATGCTTATTAGCACCGCAGCTAGTTTGTTACAATATATGTTCATATCAAAAGGGAGCGTAATTATGCTCAAGAATTTATGGTTTATAAATAGTTATAAATAGATTTTAAGACTCGCATCTCCTACAATGTAGAGAAAATCGAGCTTAAACTCAGATGATGGATATTTTCTTAACTTTAGTTGAGTCAATTTTAAGCTTCTTTTTATTGTGTTTTGTGTTTTATATTTTACATTTTTTTAGTGACGGATTTGTTTTATTTTTCTGTCACTTGGGTGGATTGGCTATGACTTAGTAGCGGATGATGGAGTTGTGAATTTCTAATGGGCATAACTGATGGTGTCTTCAAAATGCTATCAAGAATGTCTAATTCACTTATGATGATAGGAGAGTAATTTTCTCATTTCTTTTATCTCTATTTTTTATCTTTTTATTTTTGTGTAGTATGTTTTAGATTTGTTATTATTATTTTTATTTTTGAATTTGTTAACATTTAGTTTTCCTTTTTCTTTTTATCTCTGTTTTCTTTTACCTCTAAATCCCTAGAAAAAACTTAAAAACAGTAAAAAACCACTAAAAATCCCTAAACATACGAGAGACACTCTCAATCTCAAAAATCCTCTAAATGCTATCAATCCATAGAAACAACACAACATTTTTAAAAACCAATTGAAATCCCTAAACATACTGAAAACACTCTCAAATCTTCTTACAAATCCACAAAATCTTTTGCAAAACACTATAAAATTTCTAAAACATAAAAAATCATCCAACACCTAAAAATCATAGAGAATTTTTAAAAACCAATGAAAATCACGAAATTGGCCAAAAGAATTTCCAGTGAGACTCATAAAACATTTTTAAAACCCTAAAAAATCATAAAGCAACTTAAAAACATCTAAATTCCTAGAAAACCCTTTAAAAACCATAAAAAAATCACTCGAAATCCTTGCACATACTAGAGACACTCTCAAAATCCCTTACAATCCATTTTTTTTTTTTTAAAAACCTTGCAAAATCTTTAAAACATAAAAAACATCAACCCCCTTAAAATCCTAGAGTCAATAGAATATCCCACTAAAAATATAGAGGATTTTTAAATACGCGTGAAAACTACTAAAATGCGCAAAAAAATCCCAAAAACACTCTTGAAGTATCTTTAAAACCCTAAAGCCCTTCTTCCCCAATAAACGCTTGAAAACCCTCCACACCCTAAAATCCATAGAAACAACACACTACCCCTATTAAATCCATAGAAACCCCTACAAATACTCAAACTGTGTTGAATACTATGATGCGACTGAAAATATAAAAAGTCGCATTTCTATTTGTTTTGTTGTAGTTTGAGTTATTTTATTTTTATTTTTAGTAACGGTAGGATTTAAATTTTTTTTGTTTTTATCTTTTTAGTGTTTATTTTGTTTAGTTTTGTTTCATTTTGGGTTTTTTTAGCAGATTTAAAGGCCGCTTAGGCGTGGTGGTTTTCACGCCTAGGCATCACGATCTTAATACTACAAGAAATAATTCTGAGAAGCTGATATTGTTATTGAGGCATCTAAGAAGATGGGGATAGAGTTGCAACTGATGACTCTGAAGAAGGGTGAAAAGAAATTTTAGAATTTTCTGTTTTGTGTTTTATATTTTTCTTAAAAGTATTTTTAAAGTGACTGGCTTATTTTATCTTTCTATCTCTCATGTGAATTGAATATGACATTACAGCTAATGATGGAGCTCCTGATTTCCAGAGAACATGCCTCCAAATTATTAACAAAGAAGTCTCATTCACCAATGATGTTAGGGAGTAATCTTTCTTTTTTTTTCTCTTATTTTTTCTTTTTATTTGTGTGAAGTAGGTTTAAGTTTGTTATTATTTTTTTTTATTTTGAAATTTTTTATTAAAAACAAATATGAAAAAAAAAAGAAAACAGAAAAAGAAGAGCTTAATGAAGTTTTAGGAAAACTCTAAAACCATAGAAACTCCTAAAAACCTTAAAACCACCAAAGGACATCTAAAACACCAAATTTTTTCAAAAATCCTACAAAATCTCTCAAAGTAAAAAATCATGGAACCCATTAAATCCAATAAACAATAGAATACCCTATAAAAACATAGTAAAAACCATCGAACCCATAAAAACCTTAAAGCAACTTAAAAATCTCTAAATCCCCAGAAAACCCTTTAAAACTCATAAAAAAAACCAGTCGAAATCCTTAAATATATTAGAGACACTCTCAAAACTCCTTATGAATCCAAAAAAATTCTAAAAACCCTACAAAACATTTAAAACATAAAAAAATCCAACCACTAAATCTTAAAGACAACAAAATACCACCTTAAAACAAACATTTTCTAAATACTCGTGAAGATTACTAAAATGCACAAAAAAACCGTAAAACACTCAAACTATTTTTAAAACCCTAAAATCTCTCTCCCCCAATAAACACTTGAAAACCCTCACACCCTAAAATCCCTTGAAACAAAACAATACCCTATTAAATCAAAAGAAACCCCTAAAAATACTGAAACCACGTTGAATACTATGATTTGACTGAAAATATAAAAAGTCGCATTTCTATTTATTTTTGTTGTAATTTTAGTTATTTTATTTTTAGTAATCGTAGGTTTTAAATTTCTTTGTTTTATCTCTTTACTCTCATTTTGAGTTTTTTTAGCAGATTTAATGGTTGCTTAGTCGTGGTGGTTTTCACGCCTAAACGTCATGATCTTAATACTAAAAGAAATAATTCTGGGAAGCTGATAATCTTATAGAAGACATCTATGAAGTGACTCTAAAGAAGAGTGAAAAGAATTTCCAGGATTTTCTTTAGATTTTTTGTTTTGTCTTTTATATTTTTCTTTTAAGTATTTTTTAAGTAATTGATTTTTTTTTGTCTCTTGGTGGATTGAGTATGACATTGTAGCTGATGATGGAGCGATTTTTAAAGAATGTGGCTCCAAATTGCTAACAAAGAAATCTCATTAATTAATGATGTTAGGGGAGTTATTTTTGTTTTTCATTTCTCTTTTATTTTTTCCTATTTATTTATGTATAGTAGGTTTAAGTTGGTTATTTTTATTTTTTCAATTTTGGAATCTTTTAGTAAACAAAATTGAGAAAAAAAAAGAAAAAAGAAAAAGGAAAGGCCAATGAAGTTTCAAGAGAACTCTAAAATCCTTAAAACCACTCAAGAACACTTAAATCCTTAGAAAACCCCTAAAATCTATTAATAAAGTACAAATCAAAATCCCTAAACATACTAAAGACACTCATTTTATTTTGTTGTAATTTTAGTTATTTTATTTTTATTTTTTGTAATTTGTAGGTTTTAATTTTCTTTGTTTTATTTTTTTAGTGTTTATTTTGTCTCATTTTTTGGGTTTTTTATCAGATTTGATGGTCGTCTAGGCGTGGTGGTTTTCATGCCTAGGCGACACGATCTTAATACTACAAGAAATAATTGTAAGAAGCTGATAATGTTATAGAAGGCATCTAAGAAGATGTGGATGGAGTTGCAATTGATGACTCTAAAGAAGAGTGAAAAGAAATTCTAAGATTTTCTTAGGATTTTCTGTTTTGTGTTTTATATTTTCTTATAAGTATTTTTTAAGTAATTGATTTATTTTGTCTTTCTATCTCTTGGGTGTATTGAATATGACATTGCAGCCGATGATCGAGGACTAGATTTCCAGAGAACGTGCTTACAAATTGCTAACAAATAAGTCTCATTCACCAATAATGTTAGGGGAGTAATTTTTCTTTTTGTTTGATCTCTATTGTTTTTTCTTTTTAATTGTGTGTAGTAAGTTTAAGTTTGTTAATTTTTTTATTTTCTAATTTTTTATTAAAAAACCAATGTGAAAAAAAAAGATAACAGAACAAAAGGAACCAATGAAGTTTTAGAAAAACTCTAAAACCATATAAACTTCTAAAAACCTTAAAATCACCTAAGAACATCTAAATTCCTAGAAACACCTTAAAAATGGTAAAAAATAAAAATTTGAATCCCTAATAATACTAGAGACACTCAAAACCTTTTAAAAATCACAATTTTTTCAAAAATCCTACAAAATCTTTCAAAGTAAAAAATCATCAAACCCATAAAATCCCAAAGATAACATAATACCTCATAAAAACATAGTGAATTTTCTAAAAACCCATGAAAACCACTAAAATGAGCAAAACAGTTTTGAAAAACACTCATAAAACACTTTTAAAAACCTAAAATGCCTTAAAACAACGAAAAAACCTCATAATTTATAGAAACCCCATTAACAACCGTAAAAAAAAACACTCGCAATTCCTAAACATATTGGAGACACTCTCAAAACCTACAAGATCTCTAAAACAAAGAAAACCATCCAACCTCTAAAAATCTTAGTGACAACAAAATACCTCTTAAAACCATAGAAACTTCTAAAAACCTTAAAACCACCCAAGAACATCTAAATCCCTAGAAAACCCCTAAAAACGGTAACAAAAAAATACAATTCAAAATTCCTAAACATCCTAGAGACACTCAAAACCTCTTACAAATTCACAAAAAAAATACAACAAATCTACAAAAATCTTTAAAACGTAAAAAACTTCCAACCCATAAATATCCTAAAGACAACATAATACCCCATACCAACATAGATAATTCCTAAAAACCCAAAAAAATCACTAAAATGTGCAAAAGAATTACAATAAACACTCGTAAAACATTTTTAAAAACATAAAAAACTTGAAAGCTACCAAAAACCTCTAAATCCCAAGAAGATCCATTAAAAATGGTAAAAAATCACTTAAACATACTAAAGATACTATCAAAACATCTTACAAATCCACAAAATATTTTTAAAAACCTTACAAAATCATTAAAACATAGAAAAGCATCCATGCGCTAACAATATTAGAGACAACACAATACCGTCTAAAAACATAGAGAATTCTTAAAAACTAATGAAAACTATTAAAATGGGCAAAAGAATTCCCAATAACACTCATATAACATTTTTAAAACCCTAAAAAACCTTAAGACAACTTAAAAACCTTTAAATCCCTAGAAAATCCTTTAAAAATCACAAAAAAAGCACTCAAAATCCCTAAACATACTAAGACACACTCAAAACCCTTGCAAATCCACAGATTTTCTAAAAACCTACAAAATCTTTAAAACGTAGAAAACATCAAACTACTAAAATTCTAGAGACAACCGAATACCCTCTAAAAACATAGAGGTTTTATAAATACTCGCGAAACTATTAAAATGCGCAAACAAAATCTCAAACACTTTAAAACTTTCTTTAAAACCCTAAAATCCCTCTTTCCCAATAAACAACACAGTACCCCTATTAAATCCATAGAAACCCCTTCAAATATTCAAACTGCGTTAAATACTATGATTCGACTTAAAATATAAAAAGTCGCATTTCAAGTTGTTTTTTGGTCATAATTTTAGTTATTTTTTCTTAATTTTTATAATTGTAGATTTTAAATTTTCTTTGTTTCATCTTTTTAGTGTTTATTTTGTTTTGTTTTGTCTCATTTTGGGCTTTTTTAGCCGATTTAATGGCCGCCTAGGCATGGTGATTTTCTCGCCTAGGCAGCATGTTCTTAATACTACAACAAATAATTCCTAGAAGCTGAGAATGTTAAGGCTTATGGGAGGCATCTAAGAAGATGGGGATGAATTTGCAACTGATGACGGTAAAGAAGCGTGAAAAGAAAGAAATAGGATTTTTTTTAGATTATCTGTTTTGTATTTATATTTTTTTATAAGTATTTTTGAAGTGACTGATTTATTTATTTTTTCTATCTCTTGGGTGGATTGAATATAATATTATAGCTAATGATGGAGCTCTGGATTTTTAGAGAACGTGCCTCCAAATTGCTAACAAAGAAGTCTTATTCGCCAATGATGTTAGGGGAGTAATTTATCTTTTTGTTTTATCTCTTTTTTTTTTATTTGTGCATAGTAGATTTAAGTTTGTTATTATTATTTTTTTATTTTGTAATCTTTTATTAAAAAACAAATGTGAAAAAAAAACGAAAACAGAAAAATAAGAGCCCAATGAAATTTTAGGAAAACTCCTAAAAACCACCCAAGAACATCTAAATCCGAAAAAAAAACCCCTAAAAACGGTAAAAAACAAAAATACAAATCAAAAGCTCTAAACATACCAAAAACACTCTCAAAACTTCTTACAAATTCACAAATGTTTTTCAAAAACCCTACAAAATCTCTAATACTTAAAAAATATCCAACCCATAAGAGTCCTAAAGATAACATAATACCCCGTAAAAACATAAAGAATTCCTTAAAACCCATAAAAATCACTAAAATGCGCAAAACAATTTCGAAAACACTCATAAAACACTTTTAAAAACCTAAAATACCTATAAATTCCTAGAAAACCCATTAAAAATCGTAAAAAACACTCGAAATTCCTAAACATACTGGAGACACTCTCAAAACTTTTTGAAAACTCTACAAAATCACTAAAATATAGAAAATCATTCATCCCCTAAAATATTAAAGACAACATATTATCCCCTAAAAACATAGAGAATTCTTAAAAGTCATTGAAAAAATGGGCAAAAGAATTCCCAATAACACTCATATAATATTTTTAAAACCCTATAAAATTTTAAAGCAACTTAGAAACCTCTAAATCCCTAAAAAACCCTCCAAAAACCATAAAAAAAAAAATCACTCAAAATCTCTAAACATACTATACACAATCTCAAAACCCCTTACAAATCCATAAAAATTTTCCACAAACATTATAAAATCTTTAAAACATAGAAAACATCCAACCACTAAAAATCCTAAAAACAACATAATATCCTCTAAAAACAATGAGGATTTCTAAATACCTGTGAAACTATTAAAATGTGCTAAAAAAATCCCTAAAACCCCTTTTCTCCAATAAACACTTGAAAAATCCCACACCCTAAAATCTCTAGAAACAACACAATACTCCTATTAAATCTATAAAAACCCCTACAAATACTTAAACCGTGTTGAATACTATGATTCGACTTAAAATATAAAAAGTTGCATTTCTATTTGTTTTTGTTGTAATTTTAGTTTTTTTATTTTTATTTAGTAATTGTAGGTTTTAAATTTTTTTGTTTTATCTCTTTAGTGTTTATTTAGTTGTTTTTTTGTCTTTTTGGATTTTTTTAGCAGATTTAATAGTCGCCTAGGCGTGTTGGTTTTCTCGTCTAGGCGTCAAAATCCTAATACTACAATAAATAATTGTGGGAAGCTGAATGTGTTGGAAGACATCTAAGAAGAAGGTGATGGAGCTGCAACGGATGACTCTAAAGGAGAGTGAAAATAAATTTTAGGATTTTCTATAGATTTAGTGTTGTGTTTTATATTTTTCTTATAAGTATTTTTTAAGTGACTGATTTATTTTATTTTTCCATCTCTGGGGTACATTGAGTATTACATTGCAGCTGATGATGGAGCATTGGATTTCCACCGAATGTGCCTCTAAATTGCTAATAAGGAAGTCTCATTCATTAATGATGGAGCATTGGTTTCTTCTTCTGTTATCTTTTTTTTTTCTTTTTATTTGTGTGTAGTAGGTTTAAATTTGTTATTATTTTTTCGATTTTTCTATCTTTAAGTAAAAAAATGTGAAAGAAAAAGAAAAAAAAAGAACCCAACGAAGTTTTAGGAGAACTCTAAAACACTATAGATACCCCTAAAAACCTTAAAACCACCCAAGAACATCTAAATCCCTCGAAAACCCCTAAAAATGTAAAAAAAAAAAAAAATACAAATCAAAACCTCTAAGCTTAATAAAGACACTCTCAAAACCTCTTACAAATTCACGAAAAATTTTCATAAACCCTACAAAATCTCTAAAACGTAAAAAATCTTCATACCCATAAAAATCCTACTAGAGACAACAAATTACCTCATAAAAATATAAAGAATTCCTAAAAATCCTTGAATACCTATAAAATCTGCAAAACAATTCTTAAAAACACTCATAAAATATTTTTAAACCTTTAAATCCATAGAAAACCCATTATAAACCGTAAAAAATCACTCGAAATCCCTAAACATACTTGAGACACTCTCAAAACCTCTTACGAATCCACAGAAACTTTTTAAAAACCCTACAAAATCTCTAAACATAGAAAATCATCAATACCTACATATCCTAGAGACAACATAATACCCCCTAAAATCATAGAGAATTCTTAAAAACCAATGAAGACCACTAAAATGGGCAAAAGAATTCCCAATAACATTCTTAAATCATTTTTAAAACCTTAAAAAACCTTAAAGCAACTTAAAAACTTCTAAATCCCTAGAAAACCATAAAAAAACACTCAAAATTCCTAAACACACTAGAAACATTCTCAAAACCCCTTACAAATCCACAAAACCATTCTAAAAACCCTACAAAATCTTTAAAACAAAAAACATCCAACCACTAAAAATCTCATAGACTGCAAAACTGGAAAAAATGTTTTTCTTAAAACTGGGGGTTATTCAAATATATGCAATTCCATAAATCTCATGGTTACAGTATTGTAGGTCCTTTTGAGGCAAAACGTGATGGAGCAAAGGAATAAAGATTATACGCTTAGTCATTTTGTTTATATAGCTTTTGTTTATATAGCTCTGTGAAGCTTAAATTGTACTAAAGTTCTATGATTAAGCTACTTCATTTTGGTTTCATTTTGTTTATATAGCTCTGTAAAGCTTAAATTGTACTAAAGTGATGTTGCAAAGGAATAAAGATTATACGCCTAGTCATTTTGTTTATATAGCTCTATGAAGCTTAAATTGTACTAAAGTTCTATGATTAAGCTACTTCATTTTGGTTTCATTTTGTTTATATAGCTTTGTAAAGTTTAAATTGTACTAAAGTTCCATGTAGTCATGTGTACAACTCTCACTTGTATAGTATTGTAATTATGTATGACTGCTTAAATCTGAACGATTTGTGAACTCATAGAGATTGACGGGTATTTGTATGACTAGTATGAGTGTTCACATTATGTGATGATGTTGTTTTATTAGGGTCCTTCACTCCTTTCAAATTCTTCACTTTCTTCACCAATAACGTGCCTCACCTTCTCCATGGTCGTGGTTCAGATTTGATCGCAAAGGCACTTGCATGCACCAAACAGAAGGAGGAAGATAAATGATATTTGTTTTTTCATCATAGTCAGTTTCCCAGTTTAACATTTTTTTTCAAATTTTTTATAATATTTTAAAAGATCTTAATTTTTTAGTAATATTTTGGACTTTCCTTGTATAATTGGCAATTTATGGAATTTGTTGTACTTTTCTAGTAATTTTTATAGCATTTTTCTACCATTTCTGAATTTATTTTCTTCTCGTCACCGTGCATGTCCTCTACTTTCATGAAGGAAGTAGAGAAGAGCTTCAGTTCCTTTGGCCCCCATTCACTTTTTTGATTTTTTTTTAATTTGTCCAGTAATGTATAGATGTGTTATATTTTCTTTTTTTGGTTATTTCTAGATGGAATTTCTGGATTGTGATTTTTATGATTGTTGATTTATCCATTTTCATCTTCTATTTCCTTTGATTCCCTCTTGATTCGTTTTTTTGTTCCCGCAAGTTGCACGCCTTTGGCTTTCTGTTTTCACACTGCAACTTAATAATTGACAATTTTAGCCATATCCATTTGAACGGCAATCACCAGATTTTCGCATAAATTAGGGTAATTTGGTATAATCACCAAATGAATAGTAATATTAAAATTTTCAATCGATCACCCTTATATTTATTATAGATTGTTTTTAAAAAATTCAAACACTTTAGATTATTTAAATAATGAATTTTTTTATTTATTTTTAAAAACACAATATTCTTCAATTTTACCGTAAATGATATCTAAAAAATATTCAAATTTTAAAAATGTAAAATGTTATATAAATTTAGCTGGAAACTTTAAACTGATTAATACATTGTTTTAAAAAAACTTCAAATACTTTAGGTAATTAAAAAAACGCGTTTTCATTTTTATTTTGAAAAAAGTCCTGTTCTTCAAGTGAATAATACACAATCTCTAAAAAATTATTACAATTTTAAAAACAAAAAGTTATGCAAATTGAGTTAGAAACTTAAAACTGACTAATATATTATCTTAAAACAACCTCAAATACTTTAGGTAATTAAAAAAACATGTTTTCACTGTGGTTACGAAAAACACTTTATTTAGTACTAATATATTATTTTAAAATACCTTATCTTTCAAATGTATAGTACATGATCTCAAAAAAATTGTTACAATTTTATAAATATAAAAAATGTAAATTTAGCTAGAAACTTCAAGGTGAATAATAATTTTTTTTCCAAAAACTTCAAATAATTCAAGTAATTCAAGAAAACACTTTTTCATTTTTCATTCGAAAAACATCCTATGTTTCAAATGTATAGTGCACGATCTCTAAAACAATTGAAACCATTTTTAAAATATAAAAAATATGTAAATTGAGCTATAAACTTTATTGTGTCATCATACATTGTTTTACAAAAAATAACGCATTTTCATTTTTATCGTAAAACACCTTATTTTTTAAATGTATATACACGGTCTCTAAAAAAATATTGCAATTTCAAAAATACAAAAATTATGTAAATTGAGCTAGAAACTCCAAAGTAAATAGTACTGTGTTTTAAACTGAATAATAATTTTTTTTTGAAAAAACTTTAACTTTTTTAGGATGCATTATCATTTTTATTTCAAAAGACACCAAATTAAAAAAAAATTGAAATTTTAAAATATATAAAAAAAATGTAAACTTAACTAGAAACTTTAAATTGAATAATAAATTGTTTTAAAAAAGATTCAAATATTTTAGGAAATTTAAAAAATGTACTTTCATTTTTATTTTAGTCATGATATTGATTTTAACAAACTAACGAATGGATTGTTTATATTAGATGCTGTATAGTTTCCACAAGATTTGAGAAAAAGGAAGAATAAATTTTCAACTTGTACACATTTGTGTCGGTTACAATTTTAATCGAACACAATAAATATAAAATGTAAAACTCAAGCACAGGGGCAGAGCTAGCCCAAATTTTTTGGGGGGCCAAATATAAATAACTAAATAGATAAAAAATTGGGGGGGGGGGGAGGAGGGCAATTAGTTAGAGTGCTACTAAATGTATAGGGAGGTGCAGCGAATTTCAAATTTTCGCTATAGGGAGGTACATTCACTATAGTGAATTTTCCATGCAACAGGTGCCCCCACCAAGGTTTTTTTCTGTAGCGAAAATCCTTTTGTTGCTGTGAAAAATCGCAATTTTGGGCACTTTGTTTCCCCTGTTTTGGAAAACTTCCAAAAATCCTTCCAAAGGGTTTGAGGACCACTTTCATGCCTAAATTTACACCCAATAATCAGCACTCAAACACTAAGGTATACATGCAAGACCATTCCAATCATTATCACAACTTACAAGTTCAATATGCATAACATTCATTCAATCTCATACAAATGTAATCCCTAGCAATCTAACCAATATTCAAGTGGAGTTGGGCATAGAAGCAAACATCTAAGTCATACTCAAGCATTCTAGACCACATGCAAGGCAAGATTTTACACATGCAAGAAGTACACCAAAATTCAACACATCATAAACACTCAATCATCCAAGCAAGCAAATGGCCTAGCAAACTTATTTCTAGCACAACTATTGTCCATTTCCTAGCCTCATACATTTCTACCCCTAATGATTCACTAATGTGGGGTTTTTTGGTTACTTTTCAAGTAAGCTCCAAATACTCTAGTTCCCAATTAGTCCCCAAGTCTTCAAGCTCCCAAATCTTCTCCCTAGCACTTGTTCCCTACAAGTTCCTCTTCCAAGTTAGATTCCAACCTCACACAACCCAAAATCTTGTGTTGCATGTGGGATTGGAGGGTTTTGATTGTTTATCTTCTAGAAAGAGAAATAGATGAAGAGAGGAGTAGGAAGGGGTTGCATGTTGCTTCCCTTGATGTCCAAAGGCTTGAGGGTGAGGGTTTAAGTCTAACAAGGAAGGGATTAAGGAATAATGCTTGGAAACCTTGAGAAATGTTGTTGCCCTAGGAGAGCAAGTAGAGACGAAATTAAGATGATAAAGTTATGGGGGTGAGAGAGTGAGAAGGTGTGGGAGAGGGAGGAAGGAGGAGAGGAGTTTTTGTCAAAATTTAGCAACTCATAAGAATTGCTACCAAGTCCTTCTCCCTCTAATTCTTTAATAATTGCAACTAAATCCTTAAATTCCCAATCTCAACTAAAAGAACCACAATCTCAACTAATTCTTTAATAATTGCAACTAAATCCTTCTAGAACCAAATGTTGCAATTTGAAAAATATTAAAATTGTGTAAATTAAGCTATGAACTTCATGGTTAATAATACATGGTTTTCAAAAAAATAAATAATTTAATAAATTTAGAAAACAAATTTTCATATATAAATTAAAAAATATCATTTTTTTCAAGTCTATAGTACACGATTTCTAGAAACAAATGTTGCAATTTTAAAAATATGAAAAATTGTGTAAATTGAGCAAGAAACTTCATGGTGAACAATACATTGTTTTCAAAAAAATCAAATAATTAATAAATTTAAAATATGTGTTTTCATTTTTTAAGTAAAAAACACCATATTTTTAAAGTGTATAGTACACGATTTCTAGAAAAAAGTTTACAATTTTAAAATTTTGAAAATTTATGTAAATTAACCTAGAAACTTCAAGGTGAACAATAAATTACTTTTAAAAAATCAAATAATTTAATAAATTTAAAAAACAAACTTTCATATTTAAATTAAAAAAAATCCTATTTTTCAAGTGTATAGTACACGATTTCTAGAACCAAATGTTGTAATTTTAAAAATATAAAAAAATTGTGTAAATTAATCTATGAACTTCATGGTGAAAAATACATTTTTTTTAAAAAAAAACAAATAATTTGATAAATTTAAAAAACACATTTTCATATTTAAATTAAAAAAAATCCTATTTTTCAAGTTTATAGTACACGATTCAAGAAACAAATGTTGTAATTTTAAAAATATAAAAAATTGTGTAAATTAAGCTATGAACTTCATGGTTAAAAATACATTCTTTTAAAAAAAAATCAAATAATTTAAAATTTAAAATATGCGTTTTCATTTTTAAAGTAAAAAACACCCTATTTTTCAAGTGTATAGTACACAATTTCTAGAAACAAATGTTGTAATTTTAAAAATAAAAAAAAATTGTGTAAATTAAGCTAGAAACTTCATATGAACAATAAATTTTTTTCAAAAAAATTAAATAATTTAATAAATTTAAAATATGCATTTTCATTTTTAAAGTAAAAATCACAATCTTTTTTAAATGTATAGTACACGATTTCTAGAAAAAATTTTACAATTTTAGAATTTTAAAAATTTATGTAAATTAGGCTAGAAACTTCATGGTAAAATACAAAGGGATATAGTCATGGATTCCTATGAACCACTACCAATTGAGCTATTTTAAAATTAAAAATGCACCATCTTTTTCAAGTGTATAGTACACGATTTCTAGAAAAATTGTTGCTATTTTAAAAATATAACAAAAATATATAAGTTAAGCTAGAAACAGCAAGGCGAATCATATAACGTTTTCCAAAAGATCCTATAATTTAACTAGTTAAAAAAAATCATTTTCATTCTTTAATTAAAAAACACAATCTTTTTTAAGTGTATAATACATGATTTCTAGAAACATTATTGCAATTTTAAAGAAATAAAAAATTATGTAAATTGAACTAGGAACTTCAAGGTGAATAACATATAATTTTCAAAAACTCTAGAAATTTTAAGTATATTAAAAGACGCGTTTTTATTTTTCATTCAAAAGACACCCTAATTGTAACACCTCACCGGGTGGGACGCTACCACCATCACCGACGGTGTACTTAAGTACTTCAACCACTCCCTTAAGTGGGTTATTCCCCTGCGAATAAATCACCTTTATTCCAGGATTTTGAGACCTTCCGTGGGTTCGAACCAAGGACCAAAGGGATATAGTCCTTAAGTTCCTGAATCCACTACTAATTGAGCTACTAGCCCTTTGGTCATGGGTTCGAACCACGGAAGGTCCCCAAATCCTGGAATAAAGATAGATTTATTCGCAGGGGGATAGGCCACTTAAAGAGGGTGGCTAAGCTCTTAGAAACACCGTCGGGGATGGTAGTTAGCGTCTCGCCTGGGGTGTTACACCATACAACCCCTAAATTCTCAATTTCTTCTAAAGAATCACCAAATTCCTATTTGGGAATTTGTGGGATATTACATTGTAATTTTAAAATTTTTAAAAATTATGTAAATTAAGCTATGAACTTCATAGTGAACATTACATTGTTTTTTAATAAAATCAAATTATTTAATAAATTTAAAATATGCATTTTCATTTTTAAAGTAAAAAAAATACCCTATTTTTCAAGTGTATAATACATGATTTCTAGAAAAATCTTTGTAATTTTAAAATTTTTAAAATTTATGTAAAAATCTAGAAACTTCATGGTGAACAACACATTATTTTTAAAAAAATCAAATAACTTGTTAACTTTAAAAAACACATTTTCATATTTAAATTGAAAGACACCCTATTGTTCAAGTGTATAGTACATGATTACTAGAAAAAAAAATTGTAATTTTAAAAATTTGAAAAATTATGTAAATTAAGCTATGAACTTCATGGTGAAAAACAAAATAATTTAATAAATTTAAAATTTTCGTTTTCATTTTTAAAGTTCAAAACACTCTCTTTTTCAAGTGTATAGTACACAAATTCTGAACCAAATGTTGCAATTATAAAAATATAAAAAATTGTGTAAATTAAGCTAGAAACTTCATGGTGAACAATAAGTTGTTTCAAAAAATCAAATAATTTAATAAATTTAAAATATGCGTTATTATTTTTAAAGTAAAAAACACCCTATATTTCAAGTCTATAGTACATGATTTCTAGAAACAAATATTGCAATTTTAAAAATATAAAAAAAATTGGGTAAATTAAGCTAGAAACTTTATTGAGAACAATACATTGTTTTATAAAAAATAAAATAATTTAATAAATTTAAAATATTCGTTTTAATTTTCAAAGTAAAAAACACCATTTTCAAGAGTATAGTACACGATTTTAGAAACAAATGTTCCAATTATAAAAATATTAAAAATTGTGTAAATTGAGCTAGAAACTTCTTGCTGAACAATAAATTGTTTTCAAAAAAATCAAATAGTTTAATAAATTTAAAATATGCGTTATTGTTTTTAAAGTAAAAAACAACCTATATTTCATGTCTATAGTACACTATTTCTAGAAATAAATGTTGCAATTTTAAAAAATAAAAAATTGTGTAAATTAAGCTAGAAACTTTATTGGGAACAATACATTGTTTTAAAAAAAAACAAAAAATTAATAAATTTAAAATATGCGTTTTCATTTTTAAAGTTCAAAACACCCTATTTTTCAAGTGTATAGTATACGATTTCTAAAAACAAATGTTGCAATTATAAAAATATAAAAAATTGTGTAAATTAAGCTAGAAACTTCATGGTGAACAATACATTATTTTCCAAAAAATCAAATAATTTAACAAATTTAAAATATTCGTTATTATTTTTAAAGTAAAAAATACCCTAAATTACAAGTCTATAGCATAGGATTTCTAGAAAAACAAATGTTGCAATTTTAAAAATATAAAAAATTGTAAACAATACATTGTTTTCAAAAAAATCAAATAATTCAATAAATTTAAAATATGTTTTTTTATTTTTAAATTAAAAGACACCTATTTTTCAATTGTATGTAATACACGATTTCTAGAAACCAATGTTTCAATTTTAAAAACATAAAAAATTGTGTAAATTAAGATAGAAACTTAATTGTGAACAATAAATTGTTTTTAAAAATGTAAAAGAATTTAATAAATTTGTAAAACACTTTTTCATATCAAAACTAAAAAAACATTCTATTTTTCAAGTGTATAGGACACGATTTCTAGAAACAAGTGTTGCAATTTTGAAAATATAAAACAATTGTGTAAATTAAGATACAAACTTTATGGTGAACAATACATTGTTTTCAAAAAAATCAAATAATTTAATAAATTTAAATATGCATTTTTATTTTCAAAGTAAAAAACACCCTATATTTCAAGTCTATAGTACACGATTTCTAGAAACTAATATTGCAATTTTAAAAATATAAAAAAATTGTGTAAATTAAGCTATAAACTTTATTAGGAACAATACATTGTTTTATAGAAAATCAAATAATTTATTAAATTTAAAATATGCATTTTAATTTTTAAAGTAAAAAACACCCTATATTTCAAGAAACTTTATTGGGAACAATACATTGTTTTCAAAAAAATCAAATAATTTAATAAATTTAAAATATGCGTTTTCATTTTTAAAGTAAAAGACACCCTATTTTTCAATTGTATATAATACACGATTTCTAGAAACAAATGTTTCAATTTTAAAAATATAAAAAAATTGTGTAATTAAGCTAGAAATTTCATGGTGAACAATACGTTGTTTCAAAAAATAAAATAATTTAATAAATTTAAAATTTGCATTATTATTTTTAAATTTAAAAACACCTTATATTTCAAGTCTACAGCACACGATTTCTAGAAATAAATGTTGCAATTTTAAAAATATAAAAATTGTGTAAAGGAAACTAGAAACTTTATTGGGAACAATACATTGTTTTCAAAAAAATCAAATAATGTAATAAATTTAAAGTATGCGTTTTCATTTTTAAAGTAAAAGACACCCTATTTTTCAATTGCAACATTTGTTTCTAGAAATCGTGTACTATACACTTGAAAATACGGTGTTTTTTAATTTGAATATGAAAATGTTTTTATTTTTAATTTATTATATTATTTTACTTTTTTGAAAACAATGTATTGTTCACCATGAAGTTTCTAGCTTAATTTACATAATTTTTTATATTTTTAAAATAGCAACATTTGTTTCTAGAAATCGTGTACTATACACTTGAAAAATAGGGTGTTTTTTACTTTGAATATGTAAATGTTTTTTTTTAAATTTATTATATTATTTTACTTTTTTGAAAAAAATCTATTATTCACCATTAAGTTTCTTGCTTAATTTACACAATTTTTATATTTTTAAAATTTTAACATTTGTTTCTAGAAATCGTGTACTATACACTTGAAAAATAGGGTGTTTTTTAATTTGAATATGAAAATGTTTTTAATTTATTATATTATTTTACTTTTTTTGAAAATAATGTATTGTTCACCATGAAGTTTCTAGCTTAATTTACATATTTTTTTTTATATTTTTAAAATTGCAACATTAATTTCTACAAATCGTGTATTATACACTCAAAAAATAGGTGTTTTTTTACTTTAAAAATGAAAACACATATTTTAAAATTTTTAAATTATTTGATTCTTTTGAAAACAATGTATTGTTCACCTTGATGTTTCTAGCTTAATTTACATAATATTTTATATATTTAAAATTGAAAAATTTGTTTTTAGAAATCGTGTACTATACACTTGAAAAATAGGGTGTTTTTTAATTTGAATATGAAAATGTTTTTTTTTAAATTTATTATATAATTTTACTTTTTTGAAAACAATGTATTGTTCACCATGAAGTTTCTAGCTTAATTTACTTAATTTTTAATATTTTTAAAATTGCAACATTAAATTCTAGAAA
Source organism: Cyamopsis tetragonoloba (assembly GCA_037177725.1). NCBI lineage: Eukaryota > Viridiplantae > Streptophyta > Magnoliopsida > Fabales > Fabaceae > Cyamopsis > Cyamopsis tetragonoloba. The sequence goes on from CM074125.1 coordinate 54,450,848, forward strand.
TCGTGTACTATACACTTGAAATAAAGGATGTTTTTTACTTTGAATATGAAAATGTTTTTCTTTTAAATTTATTATATTATTTTTTTTTTGAAAACAATATTATTGTTCACCATGAAGTTTCTAGCTTAATTTACATATTTTTTTACATTTTTAAAATTGCAACCGTAATTTCTAGAAATCGTGTACTATAAACTCGAAAAATAGGTTTTTTTACTTTAAAAATGGAAACACATATATTAAAATTTTTAAATTATTTGATTCTTTTGAAAACAATGTATTATTGTCCACCTTGAACTTTCTAGCTTAATTTACACAATAATTTATATTTTTAAAATTGCAACATTTGTTTCTAGAAATTGTGTACTATACACTCGAAAAATAGGTGTTTTTTTACTTTAAAAATGAAACACATATTTTAATATTTTTAAATTATTTAATTCTTTTGAAAACAATCTATTGTTCACCATGAAGTTTCTAGCTTAATTTACACATTTTTTTATATTTTTAAAATTGCAACATTTGTTTCTAGAAATTGTGTACTATACACTTGAAAAATAGGGTGTTTTTTAATTTGAATATCAAATGTTTTTTTTTAAAATTTCTTATACAATTTTACTTTTTTGAAAAAAATGTATTCTGCACCATGAAATTTCTAGCTTAATTTATATAATTTTTTATATTTTTAAAATTGCAACATTTGTTTTTCGAAATCATGTACTATACACTCGAAAAATAGGTGTTTTTTTTACTTTTAAAACGAAACACATATTTTAAAATTTTTAAATTATTTGATTCTTTTTAAAACAATCTATTGTTCACCATAAAGTTTCTAGCTTAATTTACACAGTTTTCAACATTTGTTTCTAGAAATCGTGTACTATACACTTGAAAAATAGGGTGTTTTTTAATTTGAATATGAAAATGTTTTTATTTTTAATTTATTATATTATTTTACTTTTTTGAAAACAATGTATTGTTCACCATGAAATTTCTTGCTTAATTTAAATAGATTTTTATATTTTTAAAATTACAACATTTGTTTCTAGATATCGTGTATTATACACTTGAAAAATAGGGTGTTTTTAAATTTGAATATGAAAATATTTTTATTTTTAATTTATTATATAATTTTACTTTTGTGAAAACAATGTATTGTTCACCTAAAAATTTCTAGCTTAATTTACACAATTTTTAATATATTTAAAATTGCAACATTTGTTTCTTGAAATCGTGTCTTATACAATTGAAAAAGAAGGTGTTTTTTACTTTGAATATGAAAATGTTTTTTTTTAAATTTATTATATTATTTTACTTTTTTGAAAACAATCAATTGTTTACCATGATGTTTCTAACTTAATTTACACAGTTTTTTTTATTTTTAAAATTGCAACATTTGTTTCTAGAAATCTTGTACTATACACTTGAAAAATAAGGTGTTTTTTAATTTGAATATGAAAATGATTTTATTTTTAATTTATTGTATAATTTTACTTTTTTGAAAATAATGTATTGTTCACCTAAAAGTTTCTAGCTTAATTTACACAATTTTTAATATATTTAAAATTGCAACATTTGTTTCTATAAATCGTGTCTTATACAATTGAAAAAGAAGGTGTTTTTTACTTTGAATATGAAAATGTTTTTTTTAAATTTATTATATTATTTAACTTTTTTGAAAACAATCTATTGTTCACCATGATGTTTCTAGCTTAATTTACATAATTTTTTTTATTTTTAAAATTGCAACATTTGTTTCTATAAATCGTGTACTATACACTTGAAAAATACGGTGTTTTTTAATTTGAATATGAAAATGTTTTTATTTTTAATTTATTACATTATTTTACTTTTTTGAAAACAATGTATTGTTCACCTAAAAGTTTCTAGCTTAATTTACACAATGTTTTATATATTTAAAATTAAAACATTTGTTTCTAGAAATCGTGTACTATACACTTGAAAAATAGAGTGTTTTTTACTTTGAATATGAAAATGGTTTTTTTAAATTACTTATATTATTTTACTTTTTAGAAAACAATTTATTTTTCACCATGAATTTCTCGCTTAATTATCATAATTTTTTATATTTTTAAAATTGACACATTTGTTTCTAGAAATAGTGTAGTATACACTCGAAAAATAGGTGTTTTTTAACTTTAAAAATGAAAACAAATATTTTAAATTTTTTAAATTATTTGATTCTTTTGAAAACAATGTATTATTCACCTCGAAGTTTCTAGCTTAATTTATACAATTTTTTATATATTTTAAATTGCAACATTTGTTTCTAGAAATCGTGTACAATACACTTCAAAAATAGGGTTTTTTTTTACTTTGAATATGAAAATGTTTTTTTTAAATTTATTAAATTGTATTACTTTTTTGAAACCAATGTGTTGTTCACTATGATGTTTCTAGCTTAATTAACATAATTTTTTATATTTTTAAAATTAGAATATTTGTTTCTAAAAATCGTCTTGAAAAATAGGTTATTTTTTAATTTGAATATGAAAATGTTTTTTTATAAATTTATTATGTTATTTTACTTTTTTGAAAACAATTTATTAAAACAGGTGTTTTTTTTACTTTAAAAATAAAAATGCATATTTTAAAACTTTAAATTATTTGATTTTTTTTAAAACAATCTATTGTTCACCATGAAGTTTCTAGCTTAATTTACATAATTTTTTATATTTTTAAAATTGCAACATTAATTTCTAGATATCGTGTATTATACACTCGAAAAATAGGTTTTTTTTACTTTAAAAATTAAAATGCATATTTTAAAATTTTTAAATTATTTGATTCTTTTGGAAACAATGTATTGTTCACTTTGAAGTTTCTAGCTTAATTTACACAATTTTTTATATATTTAAAATTGCAACATTTGTTTCTAGAAACCGTGTACAATACACTCGAAAAATAGGGGTTTTTTTAGTTTAAAAATTAAAACACATATTTTAAAATTATTTTATTCATTTGAAAACAATGTATTATTCACCTAGGAGTTTCTAGCTTAATTTTCACAATATTTTATATTTAAAATTGCAACATTTGTTTATAGAAATCGTTAACTTTACACTTGAAAAATAGGGTGTTTTTTACCTTGAATATGAAAATGTTTTTTTTTTAAATTTATTATATTATTTTACTTTTTTCGAAAACAATGTATTGTTCATTATGAAGTATATAGCTTAATTTACACAATTTTTTATATATTTAAAATTGCAAGATTTGTTTCTAGAAATCGTTTACTTTACACTCGAAAAATGGGGATTTTTTACTTTAAAAATGAAAACACATATTTTAAAATTTTCAAATTATTTGATTCTTTTGAAAACAATGTATTGTTCACCTCCAGTTTCTAGCTTAATTTACACAATTTTTAAATATTTAAAATTGCAACATTTGTTTCTAGAAATCGTGTACTATACACTTGAAAAATAGGATGATTTTTACTTTGAATATGAAAATGTTTTTTTTAAATTATTTATATTATTTTTCTTTTTTGAAAATAATAAATTGTTGACCATGAAGTTTCTAGCTTAATTTACGTAATTTTTTATATTTTTAAAATTGCAACATTAATTTCTAGAAATCGTGTACTATACACTCGAAAAATAGGTATTTTTTTATTTTAAAAATGAAAACGCATATTTTAAAATTTTTAAATTATTTTAATTCTTTTAAAAACAATGTATTATTTTTCACCTTGAAGTTTCTAGCTTAATTTACACAATATTTTATATATTTAAAATTGCATTATTTGTTTCTAGAAATCGTGTACTATATACTCGAAAATTAGGGTGTTTTTTACTTTAAAAATGAACACGCATATTTTAAAACTTTTAAATGATTCGATTTTCTTGAAAATATCTATTGTTCATCATGAAGTTTCTAGCTTAATTTACACAGTTTTATATTTTTAAAATTGCAGCATTTGTTTCTAGAAATCGTGTACTATACACTCAAAAATAGGGGTTTTTTTACTTTAAAAATTAAAACGCATATTTTAAAATTTTAAAATTATTTGATTCATTTGAAAACAATGTATTATTCACCTCGAAGTTTATAGCTTAATAAATGTAACATCCCAAGAATCGAGCACTTTCCAAATCACATGTCTAAAGAAAATCTCGTCTTTAGCCCTAAAGCCTCTTTTAGCAACATTGAGAAATTTAAGGGACATGATTGCAATTTTATTAAAAATGCACCCCACACCACTTTGAGATCACCCACACACAATAACTCACTCCCTCTTTCTTCCCATTTCCTTTCAATCTCACGCCACCTCTCACTCTCACTTTCCCAATCTCCATTTTATTCTCTTGTTCCAAAAGAAAAGAGAACACTTCTCTCCCTCTCCTACTTATACCTGCGCAAGAGACATCAAGTAGATGGAAGAACCCATGTTCTCTCCAAATCTCTTATCTCCTTTCTTCCTCTCTCTGATTTCCCTCATTCTTCACACTCTCCATTACATTCATTCTCTTCATCAATTACCAAGAGGAAGAGAGCAGCCTCACTTCCCTCTCCCTCTCATCATCAAGTTCAAGTTCAGCCACTCTTAGAGATTTTAACACAATTCTCAATTCTTCTAATTGATCCTCACCATCAAAGTTCAAAGGAGTGCATGTAAGTCTTCCCTTTCATTTCTTCTTCTCCTCTCTTATGGTTTCCTCACTACAAGCCACTAATTTCTACAAACTATGTTTCTATGGGTGAAATGGTGATGCATGTGGCTTCAAGCAACTCAATGGATCATATGGAACACATGCATGTAGGAATTTCAGATTTTTGAGTGATTGGGTTTCTCTTGGAGTTGAAGCAGCAACTTAGCTCCTTGTTCCCATAAATTTCGTGCTCCCTCTCAGGTAAGTGTTGAATGACTCTCTGGTTTAAGCCAGAAATATTTGTGATAGGAAGCATGTTGGTCTAAATAGTGAAAGAAATCCCTGGTTCTGTTCTGATCTGTCCCAAATCCGCGAGTTTTCATGTAAAATTAGGGTTCATAGATGACCCAATTTGTCTTCATACTCTTCATAAAAGTTGTAGGAAATCTCGTTATCTTTTAAATGGCTTTTGTTTCACTCCATTTGGGTACCTGCAACGAAAGTTATGGCCCAAACACTGACACAGTGTCAATGTTTATGAGCTAGGTTTGTCTAAATGTACCTTTCTGTTCGAGGAACCATTTTGACAATTAAAATTTTAGAACTAGGTTTAGAAGTCATCATCAAAGTTGTAGGAAATCCTCTTATATTCAATATGATTTTGACTTCATGTCAATCTATAGTCCATAGCTCAAGATATGCTCTGATTACCGGAGTAGTAACCAAGGTAGAACAGTTTCAGGTCCAGAATTTTTAGTTCATCTTTATCTGTAAATTTAACCTCCTAAACCTTTGATTCTTCCTTCGAGCCTTTCATATAATTTATATATAGTTTTATTATCTTTGAAATGGAACTAATTTCATGTCAATCCAGTAACCACAACCCAATTTATGGTCAAAAGAATGAAGTAGGTTCACAAATTCAGCTTCTGTCATGTAATCAACTTACAACTAGAAATTCACCCTCTAGATGTCAGATTTGGAACATGACTCCTTCATATGAATTGTAAATAAATGTGTTAGGTTTCATCTCCAATTGGTTTCACCAACATATGGTATCTGAAACTCCAGATATGGCAAGTTGATGAAGCTATGTCAGGATTTGGAAGCATGGGATTTCAAGTTGAGGTAACCCCACTAAACCCCAAACTAGACTAATTAGGAAGTGAAAATGGTATGAGGTTTGATTCTGAGCTATGGTGAAATGTGTGATAGAAATAGGTTTAGACTTGTGAAATTTGAGAATTTTGGTCTTGACTGAATTTGAAGTGTTTTGTGTTGCTTGTTTGTGTGAATTGAAATTGTATGTGTTGATTGATGTATTGTTGATGTATGATGGATGAAATTTGTATTTGAAACCTTTCTTGGTGTTAAAAATTCTGTGTGTTTGGTCCTGAATATGAGCCATGTGAGTTTGTTTGGAAGATGGTGAAATTTGGATGAAAATGTAAGTTTTTCTGCAGTGACTTGTGTATGAATTTCGAACCATTTTTCATAAGATTTTTCCATTTTGGTCTTCACAAGAGTTGTATATAATCCTCTTAGATTTCAAATTATTTTAGTTTCACTCAATTTGGAAATCTACAACTCTAGTTATTGCCAAATTACTGAGACAGGGTCTGTATTGAAATATCTGATCTGTTAAGCGTACATCCCTGTTAAAGATGGATGTTTTTGACGATTAAATATTTAGAACTGGGTTTTATGGGATTCATAATAGTTGTAGATAATCCTCTTAGCTTTCAAATACTTTTGATTTCACTCAATTTAGAGGTCTACAACTCAATTCATGGCCAAAATACCAATAGAGTGTAGTGCTGACGAAAAATAGAGGCCTGATTCTGTGTCCAATTCGCGGCAGCGAATAAGACACAGAACAAGGACCTCTTTCTTTACTTCTAAAATGAAATGTAACTTCAAGGGCTCCATTTTTAGGGTTGGAATTGATAAAAATAGGTCCTAATGTTTTAAAAATCATGCATAGTATCATGTAATTGTATTTTGTATGAATGTGGATGGTTTTCCCTATTGAATGGTTTTTCTATTGATTGAGTAGATATGCAATAGGGTCATGAAAATGTTGTGATATGTGACATGGATGACAAGTATTTTAATTAATAATTAATGAAATTGTAATGTGATTAATGTTGAAGGAAAATGCATGATGATATTTGATGTGGAATGAAAATGAAATGTAAAGACAAGTTTAAGCTTTCCCCCATCAACGGATGTTGAGTAAGCGGGTTGAATCCCACCGGTCAGACACCGGGTAAGCGGACAAACATGAAAAGATTGAGAATGTAGGGTCTCCCAATGAACGGGGTAAGATGACCTGAACTAGTAGGGTTGCCCGGTGACCGGGAAGATGGCCCGAAAGAAAGGACTATTCCATTGATGTGGGGTTAAGATAGTCCTAGGCTATCCCATTGATTTGGGGTTAAGATAGCCTGGTAGCCAGTTTGATCACGGTAGGGACGCTTGCCGTGGTCCTAGATTTGAGCTCAACCTCGCGTTACTGCCACGCGCTAGGGAAAGTCTAGTGCACGAGGCTTCCATAAAGGACTCAAGAAAAGAAAAGAACTAAGTATGTTAATGAAACATCATGGCATGCATACATCCATAATTGTCATAGCATGCATTATGTATGAAATTGTTGCATTGAATTGAATTATGTGTTAGGGATTAAATGGGGTATTTTCCAGTTAGACTGGCTACGATATGGTATAAAGTTGTTTTAAAAAATGTCGGGGATTACTTAGTTATATGTTTACATATAACTAACGGTTACCATATCATAGGTATTAGAAGATTGCGAAGCAAAAGCCACAGATGGGATGAGTTGTAGGCTTTTCTTAGGTATAGTCATGCATGGTGAACCTAAGTTTCAAGTTCATATATTAAATTGTTCAGCTGTATAGGAATTCGTATAAATTGAAAGGGTTGTAATTATTATTATTATTATTAGTAATTGTTGTAAATTAGAATTTAGCTTCCACTAGTGTTTTGGAAAAAAAAAACGGACTCGAAAATTAAGGTGTTACATTTATGGCAGCTCAATTGGTAGTGGTTCTTAGGAATCCATGACTATAGCCCTTTGGTCATGGTTTCGAACCAGGGAAGGTCCCCAAATCCTTGAATAAAAGAGACTTATTCGCAGGGGGATAGACCACTTAAAGGGGGAGGTTAAGCTCTAAGTACACAGCCGGGGATGAGGGTATGAAGTCCCGCCCAGGGTGTTACAAAAAAGGCACCTTTAGAAATTGTTTCTAGAAATTGTGTACTATGCATTTGAAAAATAGGGTGTTTTTTACTTTAGAAATGAAAATATATATTTTAAATTTATTAAATTATTTTATTATTTGAAAAAAATATTTTGTTTACCATTAAGTTTCTAGCTTAATTTACACAATTTTTTATATTTTTAAAATTGCAACATTTGTTTCTAGAAATTGTGTACTATACACTTGAAAAATATGGTGTTTTTAAATTTAAATATGAAAATGTTTTTATGTTTAATTTATTATATTATTTAACTTTTTTGAAAACAAAGTATTGTTCACCATGAAGTTTCTAGCTTAATTTACATAATTTTTTATATTTTTATAATTGTAATTTTAATTTCTAGAAATCGTGTACTATACACTAGAAAAATAGGAGTTTTTTAATTATAAAAATGAAAACGCATATTTTAAATTTATTATATTATTTTACTTCTTTGAAAACAATGTATTATTCACTATGAAGTTTTTAACTTAATTTACATAATTTTTTATAATTTTAAAATTGCAACATTTGTTTCTAAAAATCGTGTACTATACACTTGAGAAATAGGTTGTTCTTTAATTTGAATATGAATTTTTTTTTTAAAATTTATTATATTATTTTACTTTTTTGAAAACAATGTATTGTTCACCATGAATTTTCTAGCTGAATTTACATAATTTTTTATATTTTTAAAATTGCAACATTAATTTCTAGAAATCGTGTACTATACACTCGAAAAATAGGTATTTTTTTACTTAAAAAATGAAAATGCATATTTTAAAACTTTAAATTATTTGATTCTCTATGAAAACAAACTATTGTTCACCATGAAGTTTCTAGCTTAATTTAAACAGTTTTTTATATTTTTAAAATCGCAACATTTGTTTCTAGAAATCGTGTACTATACACTTGAAAAATATGGTGTTTTTTAATTATAATATGAAAATGTTTTTTTCAATTTATTATATTAGTTTAATTTTTTGAAAACAAGGTATTGTTCACCATTAAGTTTCTACCTTAATTTACATAATTTTTTATATTTTTAAAATTGCAACATTAATTTCTAGAAATCGTGTACTATACAATCGAAAAATAGGTGTTTTTTACTTTAAAAATGAAAACGCATATTTTAAAACTATAAATTATTTGATTCTTTTGAAAACAATCTATTGTTCATCATGAAGTTTCTAGCTTAATTTACACAGTTTTTTATATTTTTAAAATTGCAACATTTGTTACTAGAAATCGTGTACTATAAACTTGAAAAATAGGGTGTTTTTTACTTTGAATATGAAAATGTTTTTTTTTTAATTTTTTATATTATTTTACTTTTTTGAAAACAATGTATTGTTCACGATGAATTTTTTAGCTTAATTTTTATAATTTTTATATTTTTAAAATTGCAACATTTGTATGTAGAAATCGTGTACTATACACTAGAAAAAAAGGTTGTTTTTTAATTTGAATATGAAAATGTTTTTTTTAAATTTATTATATTATTTTAATTTTTTGAAAACAATGTATTGTTCACCATGAAGTTTCTAGCTTAATTTACATAATTTGTTTTATTTTTAAAATTGCAACATTAATTTCTAGAAATCGTGTACTATACACTCGAAAAATAGGTGTTTTTTTACTTTTAAAATGAAAATGCATATTTTAAAACTTTAAATTATTTGATTCTTTTGAAAATAATCTATTGTTCACCATGAAGTTTCTAGCTTAATTTACATAGTTTTTAGATTTTTAAAATTGCAACATTTGTTTCTAGAAATCGTGTACTATACAGTTGAAAAATAGGGTGTTTTTTACTTTGAATATGAATTTTTTTTAAAAAAATTTATTATCTTATTTTACTTTTTTGAAAACAATGTATTGTTCACCATGAAATTTCTAGATTTATTTACATAATTTTTTATATTTTTAAAATTGCAACATTTGTTTCAAGAAATCGTGTACTATACACTTAAAAAATAGGTTGTTTTTTAATGAGAATATGAAAATGTTTTTTTTTTAAAATTTATTATATTATTTTACTTTTTTGAAAACAATGTATTTTTCACCATGAAGTTTCTAGCTTAATTTACATAATGTTTTTTATTTTTAAAATTGCAACATTAATTTCTATAAATCGTGTACTATACACTCGAAAAATAGGTGTTTTTTTACTTTAAAAATGAAAACGCATATTTTAAAACTTTAAATTATTTGATTCTTACGAAAACAATCTATTGTTCACCATGAAGTTTCTAGCTTAATTTAGACAGTTTTTTAGATTTTTAAAATTGCAACATTTGTTTCTAGAAATCGTGTACTATACACTCGAAAAATAGGTATTGTTTTACTTAAAAAATGTAAACGCATATTTTAAAACTTTAGATTATTTTATTCTTTTGAAAACAATCTATTGTTCACCATCAAGTTTCATGCTTAATTTACACAGTTTTTTATATTTTTAAAATCGCAACACTTGTTTCTAGAAATCGTATACTATATACACTTGAAAATAGGGTGTTTTTTACTTTGAATATGACAATGTTTTTTTTCAATTTACAATATTATTTTACTTTTTTGAAAATAATGTATTGTTCACTATGAAGTTTCTAGCTTAATTTAAAATTTTTTTATATTTGCAAAATTGCAACATTTGTTTCTAGAAATCGTGTACTATACATTTGAAAAATAGGGTGTTTTTTACTTTGAATATGAAAATGTTTTTTTTTAAATTTATTATGTTATTTTACTTTTTTGAAAAATAATGTATTGTTCACAATAAAGTTTCTGGCTTAATTTACATAATTTTTCATATTTTTAAAATTGTAACATTTGTTCCTAGAAATCGTGTGCTATACACTTGAAAAATAAGTTGTTTTTTAATCTGAATATGAAAATATTTTTTTCTAAAATTTATTATATTATTTTACTTTTTTGAAAATAATGTATTGTTCACCAGGAAGTTTCTAGCCGAATTTCAAAGTTTTTTATATTTTTAAAATTGCAACATTTGTTCCTAGATCTCATGTGCTATACACTTGAAAAATAAGTTGTTTTTTAATTTGAATATGAAAATGTTTTTTTTAATTTATTATATTATTTTACTTTTTTGAAAACAATGTATTGTTCACCATGAAATTTCTAGCTGAATTTACATTATTTTTTATATTTTCAAAATTTCAACATTAATTTCTAGAAATCATGTACTATACACTCTAAAAATAGGTGTTTTTTACTTTAAAAATGAAAACGCATATTTTATAATTTTTAAATTATTTGATTCTTTTGAAAACATTTTATTGTTCACCTTGAAGTTTCTAGCTTAAGTTACACAATTTTTTATATATTTAAAATTGCAACTTTTGTTTCTAGAAATCGTGTACTATACACTTGAAAAATAGGGTGTTTTTTACTTTGAATATTAATTTTTTTTTAAATTTATTATATTATTTCACTTTTTTGAAAACAATGTATTGTTCACCATGAAGTTTCTATCTTAATTTAGATAATTTTTTATATTTTTAAAATTGCAACATTAATTTCTAGAAATCGTGTTCTGTACACTCGAAAAATAGATGTTTTTTTACTTTAAAAATTAAAACGCATTTTTAAAATTTTAAAATTATTTTATTCTTTTGAAAACAATGTATTATGTTACACCTTGAAGTTTCTAGCTTAATTTACACAATATTATATTTATTTAAAGTTGCAATGTTTGTTTCTAAAAATCGTGTACTATACACTCGAAAAATAGGGTGTTTTTTACTTTGAATATGAAATTTTTTTTTTAATTTATTATATTATTTTACTTTTTTGAAAACAAAGTATTGTTCACCAGAAAGTTTCTAGCTTAAGTAACACAATTTTTTATATTTTTAAAATCGCAACATTTGTTTATAGAAATCGTGTACTATACACTTGAAAAAAAGGGTGTTTTTTAATTTGAATATGAAAATGTTTTTTTTAATTTATTCTATTATTTTACTTTTTTGAAAACAATGTATTGTTCACCATGAAGTTTCTAGCTGAATTTACATTATTTTTTATATTTTTAAAATTGCAACATTAATTTCTAGAAATCATGTATAATACACTCTAAAAATAGGTGTCTTTTACTTTAAAATTGAAAACGCATATTTTAAAATTTTTAAATTATTTGATTCTTTTGAAAACATTTTATTGTTCACCATGAAGTTTCTAGCTTAATTTACACAGTTTTCTAGATTTTTCAAATTGCAACATTTGTTTCAAGAAATCTTGTACTATACACTTGAAAAATAGGGTGTTTTTTACTTTGAAAATGCAAATGTTTTTTATTAAATTTATTCTATTATTTTACTTTTTTGAAAACAATGTATTGTTCACTATGAAGTTTTTAGCTTAATTTACATAATTTTTTATATTTTTAAAATTGCAACATTTGTTTTTAGAAATCGTGTACTCTACACTCGAAAAATAGGTGTTTTTTTACTTTAAAATTGAAAACACATATTTTAAAATTTTTAAATTATTTGATTCTTTTGAAAACAATGTAATTTTCACTTTGAAATTTCTAGCTTAATTTACACAATTTTTTATATATTTAAAATTGCAACATTTGTTTCTGGAAATCGTGTACAATACACTCGAAAAATAGAGATTTTTTTAGTTTAAAAATTAAAACGAATATTTTAAAATTTTAAAATTATTTGATTCATTTGAAAAGAATGTATTATTCACCTTGAAGTTTCAATCTTAATTTATACAATATTTTATATATTTAAAATTGCAACATTTATTTCTAGAAATCGTGTACTATACACTTTAAAAATAGGGTGTTTTTTACTTTGAATATGAAAATGTTTTTTTTAAAATTTATTATATTATTTTACTTTTTTGAAAACAATGTGTTTTTCACCATGATGTTTCTAGCTTAATTTACATAATTTTTTATATTTTTAAAATTGCAACATTTGTTTCTAGAAATCGTGTACTCTACACTCGAAAAATAGGTGTTTTTTTACTTTAAAAATGAAAACGCATATTTTCAAATTTTTAAATTATTTGATTCTTTTGAAAACAATGTATTGTTCACCTTGAAGTTTCCAGCTTAATTTAAACATTTTTTTTTATATATTTAAAATTGCAACATTTGTTTCTAGAAATCGTGTACTATAAACTCGAAAAATAGGTGTTTTTTTACTTTAAAAATGAGGACGCATATTTAAAAACTTTAAATTATTTGATTCTTTTGAAAACAATCTATTGTTCACAATGAAGTTTCTAGCTTAATTTAGATAGTGTTTTATATTTTTAAAATTGCAAGATTTGTTTCTAGAAATCGTATACTATACACTCGAAAAATAGGTGTTTTTTTACTTTAAAAATGAAACGCATATTTTAAAATTTTTAAATTATTTGATTCTTTTAAAACAATGTATTATTGTTCACCTTGAAGTTTCTAGATTAAGTTACACAATTTTTTATATATTTAAAATTGCATCATTTGTTTCTCGAAATCGTGTACTATACAATCGAAAAATAGGGTTTTTTTTACTTTAAAAATTAAAACGAATATTTTAAAATTTTCAAATTATTAGATTCATTTGAAAACAATGTATTATTAACCTTGTAGTTTCTAGCTTAATTTACACAATATTTTTTATAGTTAAAATTGCAACATTTATTTCTAGAAATCTTGTACTATACACTTGAAAAATTGGGTGTTTTTTAATTTGGATATGAAATTTTTTTAAATTTATTATATTAATTTACTTTTTTTAAAATAATGTATTGTTCACCATGAAGTTTCTAGCTTAATTTACACAATTTTTAATATTTTTAAAATTTCAACATTTGTTTATAGAAATCATGTACTATACACTAGAAAAATAGGGTGTTTTTTTACTTTAAAAATGAAAACGCATCTTTTAAAATTTAAAAATTATTTGATTCTTTTGAAAACAATCTATTGTTCACCATGAAATTTCTAGAATAATTTACACAATTTTTTATTTTTTTAAAATTGCTTTATTTGTTTCTAGAAATCGTGTACTATACTCTTTAAAAATAGGGTGTTTTTTAATTTGAATATGAAAATGTTTTTATGTTTAATTTATTATATTATTTTACTTTTTTGAAAACAATGTATTGTTCTCCATGAAGTTTCTAGCTTAATTTACATAATTTTATATTTTTAAAATTGCAATTTTAATTTCTAGAAATCGTGTACTATACACTAGAAAAATAGGTGTTTTTTAATTATAAAAATGAGAACGCATTTCTTAAAATTTAAAAATTATTTGATTCTTTAGAAAACATTGTATTGTTCACCTTGAAGTTTCTAGCTTATTTTAGACAATTTTTGATATATTTAAAATTGCAACATTTGTTTCTAAAAATCGTGTACTATACACTCAAAAAATAGGGGTTTTTGTACTTTAAAAATTAAAACGCATATTTTAAAACTTTAAAATTATTTGATTCAAATGAAAATAATGTATTATTAACCTTGAAGTTTCTAGTTTAATTTACATAATTTTTTATATTTTTAAAAATCTTGTACTATACACTAGAAAAATAGGTGTTTTTTAACTTTAAAATTGAAAACGCATATTTTAAAATTTTTAAATTATTTGATTCATTGGAAAACATTGTATTGTTCACCTGAAAGTTTCTATCTTAATTTACACAGTTTTTATATATTTAAAGTTGTAACATTTTTTGCTAAAAATCGTGTACTATACACTCGAAAAATAGGGTATTTTTTAATTTGAATACGAAAATGTTTTTTTTTTTAAACTTTATTATATTATTTTACTTTTTTGAAAATAATGTATTGTTCACCATGAAGTTTCTAGCTTAGTTTACACATTTGTTTATATTTTTAATATTTCAACATTTGTTTCTAGAAATCCTTACTATACACTAGAAAAATAGGGTGATTTTTACTTTAAAAATAAAAACGCATATCTTAAAATTTTTAAATTATTTTATTCTTTTGAAAACAATCTATTGTCCACCATGAAGTTTCTAGCATAATTTACACAGTTTTTTATATTTTTAAAATCGCAACATTTGTTTCTAGAAATCGTGTACTATACACTTGAAAAATAGGGTGTTTTTTAATTTGTTTATGAAAATGTTTTTATTTTTAATTTAATATATTAATTTAATTTTTGTGAAAGTAATGTATTGTTTACCATGAAAATTCTAGCTTAATTACAAAATTTTTTATACTTTTTAAAATTTCAACAATTGTTTCTAGAAATCGTGTACTATACACTTGAAAAGTAGGGTGCTTTTAAATTTAAATTTGAAAATGTGTCTTTTAAATTTATTATATAATTTTACTTTTTTGAAAGTAATGTATTGTTCACCATGAAGATTCTAGTTAAATTTACAAAAAATTTTATATTTTAAAAAGTTCAACATTTATTTCTAGAAATCGTGTACTATACACTCGAAAAATACGGTTTTTTTAGTTTTAAAATGAAAATGCATATTTTAAAATTTTTAAATTATTTGATTCTTTTGAAAAAAATGTATAGTTTAGCGTGAAGTTTCTAGCTTAATTTACACAATTTTTATTATTTTTAAAATTTCAACATTTGTTTCTAGAAATCGTGTACTATACACTAGAAAAATAGTGTTTTTTACTTTTAAAATGAAAATGCATATTTTAAAATTTTTAAATTATTTGAGTCTTTTGAAAATAATCTATTGTTCACCATGAAGTTTCTAGCTTAATTTACACACTTTTTTATAATTTTAAAATTGCAACATTTGTTTGTAGAAATCGTGTACTCTACACTTGAAAAATAGAGTGTTTTTTTTAATTTGAATATGAAAATGTTTTTATTTTTATTTTTTATATTATTTTACTTTTTTGAAAAAAGTGTATTGTTATCCATGAAGTTTCTAACTTAATTTACATAATTTTTTAAATTTTTAAAATTGGGTGTTTTTTAAATTTAAAAAAGAAATCATGTAATTTTAATTTCTCGAAACCGTGTACTATACACTCGAAAAATAGGGTGATTTTTAAATTTAAAAATGAAAATACATATTTTTAAATTTTTAAATTACTTGATTCTTTTGAAAACATTGTATTGTTCACCTTGAAGTTTTTAGCTTAATTTACACAATTTTTTATACTTTTTAAAATTTCAATATTTGTTTCTATAAATCGTGTATTATACACTAGAAAAGTAGGGTGTTTTTTATGTTAAAAATGAAAACGCATATTTTAAAATTTTAAATTATTTGATTCTTTCAAAAACAATCTATCGTTTACCATAAAGTTTCTAGCTTAATTTACACAATTTTTTTTACTTTTTAAAATTGCAACATTTGTTTCTAGAAATCGTATACTATACACTCGAAAAATAGGGGTTTTTTTACTTTAAAAATTAAAACTTATATTTTAAAATTTTAAAATTTTTTGATTCATTTGAAACAAATGTATTATTCACCTTGAAGTTTCTAGCTTAATTTACACAATATTTTATATATTTAAAATGGCAACATTTGTTTCTAGAAATCCTGTACTATACACTTGCAAAATAGAGTGTTTTTTAATTTGATTATGAAAATGTGTTTTTTTAAATTTATTATATTATTTTACTTTTTTTGAAAATAATGTATTGTTCACCATGAAGTTTCTAGCCTAATTTAAACAATTTTTTATATTTTTAAATTTTCAACATTTGTTTCTAGAAATCGTGTACTATGCACTAGAAAAATTGGGTTTTTTTACTTTAAAAATGAAAACGCATATTTTAAAATTTTTAAATAAGTTGATTCATTCGAAAACAATCTATTGTTCACCATGAAGTTTCTATCTTAATTTACACAGTTTTTATATTTTTAAAATTTCAACATTTGTTTCATTAAATCGTGTACGAAACACTTGAAAAATAGGGTGTTTTTTAATTTGAATATGAAAATGTTTTTTTTAAATTTATTATATTTTTTTAGTTTTTTGAAAACAATGTATTTTTCACCATGAAGTTTCTTTCTTAATTTACATAATTTTTTATATTTTTAAAATTACAACATTAATTTCTAGAAATCGTGTACTATATACTTGAAAAATAGGTATTTTTTTTACTTTAAAAATGAAAACTAATATTTTAAAATTTCTAAATTATTTAATTATTTTGAAAACAATGTATTATTGTTCATCTTGAAGTTTCAAGCTTAATTTACACAATTTTTTATACTATTTAAAATTTCAACAATTGTTTGTAGAAATCGTGTACTATACACTTGAAAAGTAGGGTGTTTTTAAATTTAAATATGAAAATGTGTTTTTAGATTTATTATATAATTTTACTTTTTTGAAAATAATGTATTGTTCACCATGAAGTTTCTATCTTAATTTACATAATTTTTTATATTTTTAAAATAGCAATTTTAATTTCTAGAAATCTATATACACTCGAAAAATAGGTGTTTTTTACTTTAAAAATGAAAAGGCATATTTTAAAATTTATAAATTAATTGATTCTTTTGAAAACATTGTATTGTTCACCTTGAAGTTTCTAGCTTAATTTACACAATTTTTTATATATTTAAAATTGAAACATTTGTTTCTAGAAATCATGTACTATACACTTGAAAAATACGGTGTTTTTTAATTTGTATATGAAAATGATTTTTTTTTAAATTTATTATGTTATTTTACTTTTCTGAAAATAATGTATTGTTCACCATGAAAGTTCTAGCTTAATTTACACAATTTTTATATTTTTAAAATTTCAACATTTGTTTCTAGAAATAGTGTACTATACACCAGAAAATACGGTGTTTTTTACTTTAAAAATGAAAACACATATTTTAAAAATTTTAAAATATTTGATTCTTTTGAAAACAATCTATTGTTCACAATGAAGTTTCTAGCTTAATTTACACCATTTTTTATATTTTTAAAATTGCAACATTTTTTTCTAGAATTCGTGTACTATACACTTAAAAAATAGGGTGTTTTTTAATTTGAATATGAAAATGTTTTTATTCTTAATTTATTATGTTATTTTAATTTTTTGAAAATAATGTATTTTTCACCATGAAGTTTCTAGCTTAGTTTACACAATTTTTTATATTTTTCAAATTGCAATTTTAATTTCTAGATATCGTGTACTATACACTCAAAAAAAGGTGTATTTTCCTTGTAAAAATGAAAACGCATATTTTAAAATTTTTGAATTAGTTGATTCTTTCGAAAAAATTGTATTGTTCACCTTGAAGTTTCTAGCTTAATTTACACGATTGTTATATATTTAAAATTTCAACATTTTTTTCTAGAAATCGTTTACTATACACTTGAAAAATATAGTGTTTTTTAATTTGAATATGAAAATGTTTTTTTTTAATTATTTATATTATTTTTTATTTTGAAAATAATGTATTTTTCACCATGAAGTTTCTAGCTTAATTTAAACAGTTTTTTATATTTTTAAAATTGCAACATTTTTTCTAGAAATCGAGTACTATACACTTGAAAAATAGAGTGTTTTTTAATTTGAATATGAAAATGTTTTTGTTTTTAATTTTTTATATTTTTTTACTTTTTTGAAAACAATGTATTTTTCACGATGAAGTTTCTTTCTTAATTTACTTAATTTTTTTATATTTTTAAAGTTGCAACATTAATTTGTAGAAATCGTATACTATATACTTGAAAAATAGGTGTTTTTTTTACTTTAAAAATGAAAACGCATATTTTAAAATTTTTTAATTATTTGATTCTTTTGAAAAAATTGTATTGTTCACCTTGATGTTTCTACCTTAATTTACTCTATTTTTATATATTTTAAATTGCAATATTTGTTTCTAGAAATCGTTTACTATACACTTGAAAAATATGGTGTTTTTTAATTTGAATATGAAAATGTTTTTTTTTGAAATATTTATATTATTTTACTTTTTTGAAAACAATTTATTGTTAACCATGAAGTTTCTAGCTTAATTTACACAATTTTTTATATATTTAAAATTGCAACATTTGTTTCTAGAAATTGTGCACTATACACTTGAAAAATAGGGTGTTTTTTAAATTGAATATGAAAATGTTTTTTTAAATTATTTATATAGTTTTACATTTTTGAAAGTAATGTATTGTTCACCATGAAGTTTCTAGCTTAATTTACACAATTTTTTATATATTTAAAATTGCAACATTTGTTTCTCGAAATCGTGTACTCTACATTTGAAAATAGAGTGTTTTTTTAATTTGAATATGAAAATGTTTTTATTTTTAATTTATTATATTATTTTACTTTTTTGAAAAAAATGTATTGTTCACTATGAAGTTTCTATCTTAATTTACATAATTTTTAATATTTTTAAAATTGTAATTTTAATTTCTCGAAACCGTGTACTATACACTCGAAAAATAGGGTGTTTTTTAAATTTAAAAATGAAAATGCATATTTTTAAATTTTTAAATTATTTGATTCTTTTGAAAACATTGTATTGTTCACCTTGAAGTTTCTAGCTTAAGTTACACAATTTTTTATATATTTAAAATTGCAACTTTTGTTTCTAGAAATCGTGTACTATACACTTGAAAAATAGGGTGTTTTTTACTTTGAATATTAATTTTTTTTTAAATTTATTATATTATTTTACTTTTTTGAAAACAATGTATTGTTCACCATGAAGTTTCTATCTTAATTTTGATAATTTTTTATATTTTTAAAATTGCAACATTAATTTCTAGAAATCGTGTTCTGTACACTCGAAAAATAGATGTTTTTTTACTTTAAAAATTAAAACGCATCTTTTAAAATTTTAAAATTATTGTATTCTTTTGAAAACAATGTATTATGTTACACCTTGAAGTTTCTAGCTTAATTTACACAATATTATATTTATTTAAAGTTGCAATATTTGTTTCTAGAAATCGTGTACTATACACTCGAAAAATAGGGTGTTTTTTACTTTGAATATGAACAATTTTTTTTTAATTTATTATATTATTTTACTTTTTTGAAAACAAAGTATTGTTCACCAGAAAGTTTCTAGCTTAAGTAACAATATTTTTTATATTTTTAAAATCGCAACATTTGTTTATAGAAATCGTGTACTATACACTTGAAAAAAAGGGTGTTTTTTAATTTGAATATGAAAATTTTTTTTTAATTTATTCTATTATTTTACTTTTTTGAAAACAATGTATTGTTCACCATGAAGTTTCTAGCTGAATTTACATTATTTTTTATATTTTTAAAATTGCAACATTAATTTCTAGAAATCATGTATAATACACTCTAAAAATAGGTGTCTTTTACTTTAAAATTGAAAACGCATATTTTAAAATTTTTAAATTATTTGATTCTTTTGAAAACATTTTATTGTTCACCATGAAGTTTCTAGCTTAATTTACACAGTTTTCTAGATTTTTCAAATTGCAACATTTGTTTCAAGAAATCTTGTACTATACACTTGAAAAATAGGGTGTTTTTTACTTTGAAAATGAAAATGTTTTTTATTAAATTTATTCTATTATTTTACTTTTTTGAAAACAATGTATTGTTCACTATGAAGTTTTTAGCTTAATTTACATAATTTTTTATATTTTTAAAATTGCAACATTTGTTTTTAGAAATCGTGTACTCTACACTCGAAAAATAGGTGTTTTTTTACTTTAAAATTGAAAACACATATTTTAAAATTTTTAAATTATTTGATTCTTTTGAAAACAATGTAATTTTCACTTTGAAATTTCTAGCTTAATTTACACAATTTTTTATATATTTAAAATTGCAACATTTGTTTTTGGAAATCGTGTACAATACACTCGAAAAATAGAGATTTTTTTAGTTTAAAAATTAAAACGAATATTTTAAAATTTTAAAATTATTTGATTCATTTGAAAAGAATGTATTATTCACCTTGAAGTTTCAATCTTAATTTATACAATATTTTATATATTTAAAATTGCAACATTTGTTTCTAGAAATCGTGTACTATACACTTTAAAAATAGGGTGTTTTTTACTTTGAATATGAAAATATTTTTTTTAAAATTTATTATATTATTTTACTTTTTTGAAAACAATGTGTTTTTCACCATGATGTTTCTAGCTTAATTTACATAATTTTTTATATTTTTAAAATTGCAACATTTGTTTCTAGAAATCGTGTTCTCTACACTCGAAAAATAGGTGTTTTTTTACTTTAAAAATGAAAACGCATATTTTCAAATTTTTAAATTATTTGATTCTTTTGAAAACAATGTATTGTTCACCTTGAAGTTTCCAGCTTAATTTAAACATTTTTTTATATATTTAAAATTGCAACATTTGTTTCTAGAAATCGTGTACTATAAACTCGAAAAATAGGTGTTTTTTTACTTTAAAAATGAGGACGCATATTTAAAAAATTTAAATTATTTGATTCTTTTGAAAACAATCTATTGTTCACAATGAAGTTTCTAGCTTAATTTAGATAGTTTTTTATATTTTTAAAATTGCAAGCTTTGTTTCTAGAAATCGTGTACTACACACTCGAAAAATAGGTGTTTTTTTACTTTAAAAATGAAAACGCATATTTTAAAATTTTTAAATTATTTGATTCTTTTAAAACAATGTATTATTGTTCACCTTGAAGTTTCTAGATTAAGTTACGCAATTTTTTATATATTTAAAATTGCATCATTTGTTTCTCGAAATCATGTACTATACAATCGAAAAATAGGGGTTTTTTTACTTTAAAAATTAAAACGAATATTTTAAAATTTTCAAATTATTAGATTCATTTGAAAACAATGTATTATTAACCTTGTAGTTTCTAGCTTAATTTACACAATATTTTTTATAGTTAAAATTGCAACATTTATTTCTAGAAATCTTGTACTATACACTTGAAAAATTGGGTGTTTTTTAATTTGGATATGAAATTTTTTTAAATTTATTATATTAATTTACTTTTTTTAAAATAATGTATTGTTCACCATGAAGTTTCTAGCTTAATTTACACAATTTTTAATATTTTTAAAATTTCAACATTTGTTTATAGAAATCATGTACTATACACTAGAAAAATAGGGTGTTTTTTTACTTTAAAAATGAAAACGCATCTTTTAAAATTTAAAAATTATTTGATTCTTTTGAAAAAAATCTATTGTTCACCATGAACTTTCTAGAATAATTTACACAATTTTTTATTTTTTTAAAATTGCTATATTTGTTTCTAGAAATCGTGTACTATACTCTTTAAAAATAGGGTGTTTTTTAATTTGAATATGAAAATGTTTTTATGTTTAATTTATTATATTATTTTACTTTTTTGAAAACAATGTATTGTTCTCCATGAAGTTTCTAGCTTAATTTACATAATTTTATATTTTTAAAATTGCAATTTTAATTTCTAGAAATCGTGTACTATACACTAGAAAAGTAGGTGTTTTTTAATTATAAAAATGAGAACGCATTTCTTAAAATTTAAAAATTATTTGATTCTTTAGAAAACATTGTATTGTTCACCTTGAAGTTTCTAGCTTATTTTAGACAATTTTTGATATATTTAAAATTGCAACATTTGTTTCTAAAAATCGTGTACTATACACTCAAAAAATAGGGGTTTTTGTACTTTAAAAATTAAAACGCATATTTTAAAACTTTAAAATTATTTGATTCAAATGAAAATAATGTATTATTAACCTTGAAGTTTCTAGTTTAATTTACATAATTTTTTATATTTTTAAAAATCTTGTACTATACACTAGAAAAATAGGTGTTTTTTAACTTTAAAATTGAAAACGCATATTTTAAAATTTTTAAATTATTTGATTCATTGGAAAACATTGTATTGTTCACCTGAAAGTTTCTATCTTAATTTACACAGTTTTTATATATTTAAAGTTGTAACATTTTTTGCTAAAAATCGTGTATTATACACTCGAAAAATAGGGTATTTTTTAATTTGAATACGAAAATGTTTTTTTTTAAAATTTATTATATTATTTTACTTTTTTGAAAATAATGTATTGTTAACCATGAAGTCTCTAGCTTAATTTACATAATTTTTTATATATTTAAAATTGCAACATTTGTTTCTAGAAATTGTGCACTATACACTTGATAAATAGGGTGTTTTTTAAATAGAATATGAATTTTTTTTTTTTAAATTATTTATATAGTTTTACTTTTTTGAAAGTAATGTATTGTTCACCATGAAGTTTCTAGCTTAATTTACACAATTTTTTATATATTTAAAATTGCAACATTTGTTTCTCGAAATCGTGTACTCTACACTTGAAAATAGAGTGTTTTTTTAATTTGAATATGAAAATGTTTTTATTTTTAATTTATTATATTATTTTACTTTTTTGAAAAAAATGTATTGTTCACTATGAAGTTTCTATCTTAATTTACATAATTTTTAATATTTTTAAAATTGTAATTTTAATTTCTCGAAACCGTGTACTATACACTCGAAAAATAGGGTGTTTTTTAAATTTTAAAATGAAAATGCATATTTTTAAATTTTTAAATTATTTGATTCTTTTGAAAACATTGTATTGTTCACCTTGAAGTTTCTAGCTTAATTTACACAATTTTTTATACTTTTTAAAATTTCAACATTTGTTTCTAGAAATCGTGTACTATACACTAGAAAAGTAGGGTGTTTTTTACGTTAAAAATGAAAACCATATTTTAAAATTTTAAAATTATTTGATTCTTTTGAAAACCATGTATTATTGTTCACCTTCAAGTTTTTAGCTTAAGCTACACAATTTTTTATATATTTTAAATTGCAACATTTGTTTATTGAATTCGTGTAATATACACTTGAAAAATAGGGTGTTTTTTACTTTAAAAATTAAAATACATATTATAAAATTTTTAAATTATTTGATTCTTTTGAAAACAATCTATCGTTCACCATGAAGTTTCTAGCTTAATTTACACAGTGTTTTATATATTTAAAATTGCAACATTTGTTTCTTGAAATCGTGTACTATAAACTCGAAAAATAGGGGTTTTTTTACTTTAAAAATTAAAATGCATTTTATAAAAATTTTAAACTTTTTGATTCATTTGTAAACAATGTATTATTCACCTTGATGTTTCTAGCTTAATTTACACAATATTTTATATATTTCAAATTGCAATATTTGTTTCTAGAAATCGTGTACTATACACTTGAAAAATACGGTGCTTTTTAATTTGAATATGAAAATGTTTTTTTAAAATTATTTATAGTATTTTAATTTTTTTAAAACATTGTATTGTTCACCATGAAGTTTCTAGCTTAATTTACATAATTTTTATATTTTTTAAATTGCAACCTTAATTTCTAGAAATCGTGTACTATAAACTCGAAAAATAGGTGTTTTTTTACTTTAAAAATGAAAACGCATATTTTAAAATTTTAAAATATTTTGATTCGTTTGAAAACAATGCATTATTGTTCACGTTGAAGTTTTTAGCTTAAGCTACACAATTTTTTATATATTTAAAATTGCAACATTTATTTCTAGAAATCGTGTACTATACACTAGAAAAATAGGGTGTTTTTTACTTTAAAATAAAAACGCATATTTTAGAATTTTTAAATTATTTGATTCTTTTGAAAACAATCTATTGTTCACCATGAAGTTTCTAGGTTAATTTACACAGTTTTTTATATTTTTAAAATTGCAACATTTGTTTCATTAAATCGTGTACTATACACTTGAAAAATAGTGTGTTTTTTAATTTGAATATGAAAATGTTTTTTTTAAATTTATTATATTTTTTTTACTTTTTTGAAATAAATGTATTGTTCACCATGAAGTTTCTAGCTTAATTTACATAATTTTTTATATTTTTAAAATTGCAATATTTGTTTCTAGAAATCGTGTACTACACACTCGAAAAATAGGGGTTTTCTTACTTTAAAAATTAAAACGCATATTTTAAAATTTTAAAATTATTTGATTCATTTGAAAACAATGTATTGTTCACGTCGAAGTTTCTAACTTAATTTACCCAATTTTTTTATATATTTAAAATTGCAATATTTGTTTCTAGAAATCGTGTACTACACACTCGAAAAATAGGGGTTTTCTTACTTTAAAAATTAAAACGCATATTTTAAAATCTTTTGATTCAATTTGAAAACAATGTATTGTTCACCTTGAAGTTTCTAGCTTAATTTACACAATTTTTTATATATTTAAAATTGCAACATTTCTTTCTACAAATCGTGTACTATACACTCGAAAAATTGGGTTTTTTTTAATATTACTTTACACAATTCTATTTTCTTCTGATCCTTCACATTTGAGGGAAAATATTTGTTCAGGAACAGAGCTTTAAATACCTCCCATGTCACATTACCTCCTGTCACCTCCATATGTTCACGATACCGCTTCCACCACTGTGCCGCTTATCCTCTCAGTTTATAGGTAGCTAACTCCACCATGTCCTGATCGGCAGATCTAGTTATTCTAAATATCTCCTCCAACTGATCTAGTCACTCCTCAGCTACATGGGTCTCTCCCACCAGAGAAGATAGGTGGGTCATGTCTATGGAACTGCTTCTGCATAAGTTCTTCAATCTGCCGCTTTACTTCTGCTAACTCCAACGGTGCCATTCGATATGGTGCCTTAGAGACAGGTCCAGCTCCCAGAATCAGCTCAATCAAGAACTCTACTTCCCTTTCGGGTGGCAAGGATTCTATGTCTTTGGGAAATACATCGGGAAAGTCTCAGACTATAGGGAGAGAATCAACACGCACCGAATTCTTAACATTGCTCATACAAACAATCAAATACTTTGGGCCAATATCATACGTGGGCAAATTAGGAAAATCAGGAATAGGATGATGCGTACAGTATATCTCCAAGTCTTAGTCTGGAATATGCACGGTCTTGGCGGCGCAATCGATCCTACCTTTGTGAGCTTTGAGCCAATCCATGCTTAAGATCACATCTAGTCCCTTCATCGGTAAGCAGTATAGATCTATGCAGAAAGTCTTGCCTTGAAAATCTAGGAACACTGGGGAACACATGGTCGTCGTACAGATGTTCTCTTTGGAGAGAGTAGATACTAACAATTTGAAAGGTAGCTTAGACATAGGAAAATAAATTCGCTTTGCACAATCTAAGGAAATGAATGAATGAGTGGCACCCGAGTCAAACAAGATGTGAACAGGATGTGACTTGATTAATCCCATACCTTGGATAAGGTCTTTGGAATGGTCAACCTCCTCTGTATTCAGCGTGTAAACCCGACCTCTCACATGATTCTTCTTCTTCTCTTTGTCCTCAGCTGGCTTCTGATCTTTGTCTAGACATTGCCAGCTGATGTGTCCCGACTTCTGGCATATAAAGCAAGTCCTCTTATTCTTGTAACATTCTCCTCTATGGAATTTCCCGCAAGTCTCACACTTCGGAATGGTACTCTTGCCTTTGTTCACTTCCTTGTCCTTTTTCCCCTTAGAGCTTCCTTCCTCCCTCTTATGTTTCCACAACAGTTGTCTACTAGCCACCACCGCGGCTAAGGATTGCTCAGCAAGCTGACATGCCTGAATCAAAGTCTGGTACTCCCGAATTTGCTGACTAATCACCAAGTTCCTAACCTCCGGTCTAAGTCCTTGTTCGAACCTCTTAGACTTCCACGCCTCATTAGGTTGGTTCTGAAGGTTATTCGAAAATCTGGCTAAACTCTCGAATTTGGCAATATATTCATCTATCGTCATGTCCCCCTGTTGCAGCGTCAGAAATTCTATTTCCTTCTGATCCTTCACATTTAAGGGAAAATATTTGTTTAGGAACAAAGCTTTAAATCCCTCCCATGTCACATTACCTCCTGTCGCCTCCATATGTTCGCGATACCGCTTCCACCACTGTGCCGCTTCTCCTCTCAGTCTATAGGTAGCTAACTCCACCTTGTCCTAATCGATAGATCTAGTTATTCTAAATATCTCTTCCAACTGATCTAGCCACTCCTCAGCTATCATGGGGTCTCTCCCACCAGAGAAGATGGGTGGGTCATGTCTATGGAAACTCTGATATTGGTCTATCCGTCCTTACGCCTCCATCATCTGTGTCATGGCCTGTGCCATCTGCTGTATTAACGGAGAATCACTCGGAGTTGGTGTCACATTGGTGTTAGTACGAGGTCTACCGGGTGGTCTGCCTGCCATGTCTTCCTGCATACAACGCACTACACTGAGTTGATCAGGCTCAATATAATGAATCGCATACGGTCAACATCTTAGGTTAAGACATGACTTATTTCTCTGGACCTTTATCTAAGTTACGCATTGGGATAACACAGTCCGGATAGGACCAAACTGCTCTGATACCAAATTGTAACACCTATATTTTTAGGGTAGTTTTCTTTTTTTTTTTTTAACATAAACACAGCGGAATTTTGAACAACATGTATACACATATCCAAATACTAATATTTACATTAGTGTTTGTCTACAGTCCAAAGAATATACATGTATCTAGATAAGGTAGCCATACAACGATACAAATGACTACCTAAGTAACAAAAAAGGGCTGCAAAACTGCTCACGCGCTGACACCCTCCTTGTCCGAGCCACCTGCAATACTATAACCGTCAGTTATATGCTTCGACATATAACCAAGTAACTCGTCAGCAGTAGAGAAATAGTTTTATACAGTATTACAGCCAGTGTAACTGGAAAACCGTCCCAAATCCAAGCCCTACCAAACATACATACAACAAGTATAATTTCAATCACATAGATATGTATGCATGATCATTTTCCATTTTCATATCTTTCCTCTTTTAACGGGAAACCCTGTGCACCGGGAATCCACCAAAACACGTGGCAGTAACGCGTATTGAGCTCATCATCATCACGGTCCTGGCGAGCGTCCCCCCAGGATCCTCCTGCCGGGATACTAACTCTCTCTTGAGCTAGCCCAGGGAACCATCTACCTCGTGAAGATAGTACCCTTTGTACTTAGATTACCTACCTCGTGAGGATAGCCCAGTACTTCAGGTTATTTTCCCCCTTTAAGGATAACCCTACATTCTCATCTTTTTCCCATATTCTGCTCTTTCCTCTTACCCAGTCTACTTCCGGTGGAACTTAACCCTCTTGCTCAATTTCTATTGAGTGGGAAGAGCCTCTTTTAACATTTCCATTTTTAGTTCTAATGCATCACACATTCATATTAAGCATATAGCATATAGACAAGGGTTTCCAGTATACTCTTCTCCAATTATCAACACTTATTTACTCGGATTCTATGTGACAGACGTGTTATATTCATATATCTATTTGAACATGACATTCCATATTCAAATACATATCCGAATATGCTAATACTGGCCTTAGTCTAATTTGAAACCAACTCAATATCAAATTCCCAGTTAGAGTCACATCTAATTCTGGAAAACCTTATTTATACCTTAACATGTTCCACAATATCACATGCATCATAAAGCATATCCAATTCATACAAGTATCAGTCATATCATGCATATTTCGCACATAGTATTCATAATTCAATCATACATCAAACTTTGAACACAACATATTAGTTTAATTTCCCTAATAACATATTCCTAGCATTCCCTAGTCACATGTTCCTAAATTCCAAGTATTTAAGGATTTGGGGTTTTCAGGGTTACCTGGAACCTCCCTGAATCCATTTATCCTTAGCTTCCAGATCCAATCTCCTACTCCGGTTCCTTTGCTGTAGTTGCTTCTGAGTCTAAATCAAACGTTGGAACCTTCAATCTTAGGAGATGAAAGCCTTAGGGTTACAGAGTTATGACTTAGTTGGTTTAGGAACAGAGGTTTTTAAGAGTGTGAGGAGTGAGGAAACTGAAGAACAACCAGTTTGGAGATAAGGCACCCCTATTTATAGACTTTGGGGTCCATATTCGAATATATATTCGAATATAAGGCTCTTGTACTCAGTTCCTCACTTTCATATTCGAATACTATCTTGCATATTCGAATACTATTCGAATATTATCTTGCATATTTCAATACTATTCGAATATGGACATGCATATTCGAATACTATTCGAGTATGACAAGGCATATTCGAATATTATCTTTGTCCCTCTTTTGACCTTTCTATTTACAACTAATCCTTCTTTCCTTTTCTTTGTAATTTATAACCAAATCCCTTTAAGTCCTAATCCTCTTTTATGGATTTTCGAGATGTTACAATTCTATCCCCCTTAAAATAATTTTTCCCTCAAAATTAGGAATTAGCTTAACTATGTAAATAATTCTAGATATGTGCTCCTCATATCTTGTTCCTTCTCCCACGTGATTTCTGAAGAATCAATGTTCTCCCAGAGGACCTTCACAAATGGAATCACCTTGTTTCTTAGTGTCTTCTCTCCTCAGTCTAGAATCCTCATAGGTTTTAACTGATATGAGACGTTGGGTTTCCACGGAATGTCATCGGCTTCCAAAATGTGCGAGAGATCAGACACGTACTTCCAGAGTTGGGATACGTGAAAAACATTGTGAAGGTTCGAAAGATGAGGTGGCAAAGCAAGTTGATAAGCAACGTGTCCTACTCTTCGGAGAATCTGATAAGGACCAATGAATCGAGGTTGCAGCTTCTTTGTTTTCATCGCTCTGCCAACAGCGGTGTAAGGTGTGACCTTCAAAAACACATGATCTCCTTCTTCAAATTCCAGAGGCTTTCTCCGCTGATCTGCATAACTCTTCTGGCGGTCTTCGGCTTTCTTTAACTTTTCCTTGAAACGGTCAATCTTGTCTGTTGTTTCTTGCACCAAATCTGGCCCCAGTAACAACTTTTCTCCAGTTTCAAACCAATAAACTGGCGACTGGCATTTTCTCCCGTAGAGTGCTTCATAGGGTGCCATGCCTATACTCGAATGAAAACTGTTGTTATAGGCAAACTCAACGAATGGTAAATACTTTCCCCAGTCACCGCCTTCTTCTAGTACACAAGCCCGCAGCATGTCTTCCAAAGTCTGTATGGTTCTTTCGGACTGTCCGTCGATTTGGGGATGATGAGAGGTACTTAGATGTAACCGAGTCCCAAAAGCTTTCTGCAATGCTCCCCAAAGCAAGAGGTAAACTTAGGGTCTCTGTCTGAGATAATACTAGTCGGTGCCCCATGTAGTCGGACTATCTCTGCAATATACAACTTGGCATACTTCTCCACGGAATAAGTGGTCTTGACGGGCAAAAAGTGGGCAGTCTTAGTCAATCTGTCAATGATAACCAAGATTGAGTCGTGTCCTGTTGGCGTTCTAGGTAATCCCAC
Source organism: Cyamopsis tetragonoloba (assembly GCA_037177725.1). Taxonomy (NCBI): domain Eukaryota; kingdom Viridiplantae; phylum Streptophyta; class Magnoliopsida; order Fabales; family Fabaceae; genus Cyamopsis; species Cyamopsis tetragonoloba. The sequence continues at coordinate 54,480,938 of CM074125.1, forward strand.
CACAAAGTCCATGGATATTGACTCCCATTTCCACTCTGGAATGTACAATGGCTGAAGCGGTCTAGAGGGTTTTTGATGTTCAACTTTGATCTTCTGACAAGTGAGACACTTGGAGACAAATTTTGCAATGTCTTTCTTCATTCCAGGCCACCAGAATAGCTTCTTCATGTCTTGGTACATTTTTGTAGCCCCAGGGTGTACCGAGTACTGGTTACTGTGACTCTCTTCCAGCACTGTCTTCTTGACCTCTGCATCATTCGGAATACACACTCTGTCTCTGAATAAGATCATCCCATCACCAGTAAAAGAGAAGTTATCTTGCCCCTTGAACTTTTGTAACTCAAAATCTTGTTCCTGCGCTTCTCGGATTCGGTCTCTGAGTGTATTCTTCAAGTCAAGCTTATACACAGAGATGCTATCATCGTAGCAAGACACATCCAAGTGTAGGTCTCTGAATTTCTCCAAGAGCCTCATCTGATGAATCATCATAGTCGACACGTGTAAGGATTTTCTGCTTAAGGCATCGGCCACTACATTAGCCTTTCCCAGATGATACTTATACTCAAAATCATAATCTTTCAGGAATTCCATCCATCGCCTCTGCCTCATGTTCAGCTCCTTCTGATTGAACAAGTACTTCAAACTTTTGTGGTCATTGAACACTTCAAATGTGACTCCGTACAAGTAGTGCCTCCAAACTTTCAACGCAAAAACTACTACAGCTAACTCCAAGTCATGCGTTGGGTAATTTGCTTCATGCGGTCGCATCTGTCGGGAAGTGTAAGCAACTGCTTGTCCTTCTTGCATAAGTACACACCCCAAGCCTTGTTTAGACGCATCGCAGTATACTTGGAAATTCTTGGTCGGATCAGGAATTACCAACACCGGCGATGTGGTCAGCTTTTCCTTCAACAACTGGAAGCTGTCTTCACACTTGGCATCCCACACAAACAGAACACCATTCCTTGTTAACTTAGTCAAGGGAATGGCAATCTGAGAGAATCCTCTGATGAATCGTCGGTAGTATCCTGCTAGCCCTAGGAAACTTCGAATTTCTGTGGCATTGGTTGGTCTTTCCCACTTCATCATGGCTTCAACTTTACTTGGATCCACAGCCACACCATCTTTGTTAATCACGTGGTCTAGAAATTGAACTTCCTCTAGCCAGAAATCACTTTTATCCAACTTAGCATACATTTGCTTCTCTCTGAGTATTCCTAACACCAATCTTAAGTGCTCACCATGCTCTTCTGCAGTCTTGGAGTAGATGTAAATATCGTCAATGAAAACTACAACAAACTTGTCCAAGTAGGGTCGAAACATCCGGTTCATGTAGTCCATGAAAATTGCAGGAGCATTTGTCAATCCGAACGGCATCACTAGGTACTCATAATGACCGTACCGCGTCCGGAATGCAGTCTTAGGAATATCTTCGGGCTTGATTCTGATTTGATGATATCTTGATCGAAGATCAATCTTTGAAAACACCTTGGCTCCCCCTAACTGATCAAGTAAATCATCAATCTGCGGCAAAGGATACTTATTCTTCACTGTCAAAATCAAATGTTGGAACCTTCAATCTTAGGAGATGAAAGCCTTAGGGTTACAGAGTTATGACTTTGTTGGTTTAGGAACAGAGGTTTTTAAGAGTGTGAGGAGTGAGGAAACTGAAAAACAACCAGTTTGGAGACAAGGCACCCCTATTTATAGACTTTGAGGTCCATATTTGAATATATGTTCAAATATAAGGCTCTTGTATTCAGTTCCTCACTTGCATATTCGAATACTATTCGAATATTATCTTGCATATTCAAATACTATTCGAATATGGACATGCATATTCGAATACTATTCGAATATGACAAGGCATATTCGAATATTATTCGAATATGACAGTTCATATTCAAATATTCATGTAATCTTTGTCCCTCTTTTGACCTTTCTATTTACAACTAATCCTTCTTATCTTTTCTTTGTAATTTGTAACCAAATCCCTTTAAGTCCTAATCCTCTTTTATGGATTTTCGGGATGTTACAAAAATAATGTATTATATTCACCTTGAAGTTTCTAACTTAATTTACACAATTTTTTATATATTTAAAATTGCAACATTTGTTTCTAGAAATCGTGTACTATACACTTGAAAAATAGGGTGTTTTTAACTTTGAATATGAAAATGTTTTTTTTTAAATTTATTATATTATTTTACTTATTTGAAAACAAAGTATTGTTCACCATGAAGTTTCTATCTTAATTAAAACAATTTTTTATATTATTGAAATTTCAACATTTGTTTCTAGAAATCGTGTATTATACACTTGAAAAGCAGGGTGTTTTTAAATTTAAATATGAAAATGTGTTTTTCAAGTTTATTATATAATTTTACTTTTTTGAAACTAATGTATTGCTCACCATGAAGTTTCAAGTTTAATTTACAAAAAAAATTATATTTTAAATATTGCAACATTTATTTCAAGAAATCGTGTACTACACACTCGAAAAATAGGGGTTTTCTTACTTTAAAATTTAAAACGCATATTTTAAATTTTAAAATTATTTGATTCAATTGAAAACAATGTATTATTCACCTTGAAGTTGCTAGCTTAATTTACACAATTTTTTATATATATTTTAAATTGCAACATTTATAACTAGAAATCGTGTACTATACACTTGAAAAATAGGGTGTTTTTTACTTTGAATATGAAAATGTTTTTTTTTAAATTATTATAGTATTTTACTTTTTTGAAAACAAAGTATTGTTCACCATGAAGTTTCAATCTTAATTTAAACAATTTTTTATATTTTTAAAATTTCAACATTTGTTTCGTGTCCTATACACTTGAAAAGTAGGGTGTTTTTAAATTTAAATATGAAAATGAGTTTTTTAAATTTATTATGTCATTTTAATTTTTTGAAATTAATATATTGTTCACCATAAAGTTTCAAGCTTAATTTACAAAAAAAATTATATTTTAATAATTGCAACATTTGTTTCAAGAAATCGTGTACTATACACTCGAAAAATAGGGGTCTTTTACTTTAAAAAAAAAAAGCATATTTTAAAATTTTAAAATTATTTGATTCATTTGAAAACAATGTATTATTCACCTTGAAGTTTCTTGCTGAATTTGCACAGTTTTTTATAAATTTAAAATTTCAACATTTGTTTCTAGAAATCGTGTACTATACACTTGAATAATAGGGTGTTTTTTACTTTAACTATGAAAATGTTTTTTTTAAAAAAATTATTATATTATTTTAATTTTTTGAAAATAAATTATTGTTCACCATGAATTTTCTAGCTTAATTTACATAATTTTTTATACTTTTTAAAATTTCAACATTTGTTTCTAGAAATCGTATACTATACACTTGAAAAGTAGGGTGTTTTTAAATTTAAATAAGAAAAAGATTTTTTTAAATTTATTATATAATTTTAATTTTTTGAAAATAATGTATTGTTAACCATAAAGTTTCAAGATTAATTTACAAAAAATTTTATATTTTTAAATTTGCAACATTTGTTTCAAGAAATCGTGTACTATACACTCGAAAAATAGAGGTTTTTTTTACTTTAAAAATTAAAAAGCATATTTTAAAATTTGAAAATTATATGATTCATTTGAAAACAATGTTTTATTCACCTTCAAGTTTCGAGCTGAATTTACACTATTGTTAATATATTTAAAATTGAAACATTTGTTTCTAGAAATTGTGTACTATACACTAGAAAAATATGGTGTTTTTTACTTTGAATATGAAAATGTTTTTTTTTAATTTATTATATTATTTTACCTTTTTGAAAACAAAGAATTGTTAACCATGAAGTTTGTATCTTAATTTAAATAGTTTTTTATATTCTTAAAATTTCAAAATTTGTTTCTAGAAATCGTGTACTATACACTTGAAAGTAGGGCGTTTTTAAATTTAAATATGAAAATGAGTTTTTTAAATTTATTATATAATTTTAATTTTTTGAAAATAATGTATTGTTAACCATAAAGTTTCAAGATTAATTTACAAAATTTTTTATGATTTAAAATTTGCAACATTTGTTTCTAGAAATCGTGTACTATACACTTGAAAAATAGAGGTTTTTTTACTTTAAAAATTAAAAAGCATATTTTAAAATTTTTAAATTATTTGATTCAATTTAAAACAATGTATTATTCTCCTTGAAGTTTCTAGCTTAATTTACACAGTTTTTTATATATTTAAAATTGTAGCATTTGTTTCTAGAAATCGTGTACTATACACTTGAAAAAAAGGGTGTTCTTTACTTTGAATATGAAAATGTTTTTTTTTAATTTATTATATTATTTTGCTTTTTAGAAAACAATGTATTGTTCACCATGAAATTTTTAGCTTAATTTACATAATTTTTATATTTTTAATTTTGCAACATTAATTTGTAGAAATCGTGTACTATACACTAGAAAAATAGGTGTTTTTTACTTTAAAAATAAAAACGCTATTTTAAAATTTTTAAATTATTTGATTCATTTGACAACAATGTATTGTTGACCACGAAGTTTCTAGCTTAATTTACACAATTTTTTATACTTTTTAAGATTTCAACATTTTTTTCTAGAAATCGTGTGCTATACCCTTGAAAAGTAGGGTGTTTTTAAAATTAAATATGAAAATATGTTTTTTAAATTTATTATATAATTTTAAATTTTTGAAAATAATGTATTGTTCACCAAGAAGTTTCTAGCTTAATTTCCAAAAATTTTTATATTTTAAAAAGTGCATCATTTGTTTCTAGAAATCGTGTACTATACACAGGCAAAATAGGGTTTTTTTAGTTTTAAAATGAAAACACATATTTTTAAATTTTTAAATTATTAAATTCTTTTGAAAACAATGTATTGTTTAGCTTGATGTTTCTAGCTTAATTTACACAATTATTTTATATATTTTAAATTGCAACATTTGTTTCAAGAAATCGTGTACTATACACTTGAAAAATAGGGTATTTTTTACTTTGAATATGAAAACGCATATTTTAAATTTTTAAATTATTTGATTCTTTTGAAAATAATGTATTGTTCACCTTGAAGTTTCTAGCTTAATTTACAAAATTATTTTATATATTTTAAATTGCAACATTTTTTTTTTAAAATCGTGTACTTGAAAAATAGGGTGTTTTTTACTTTGAATATGAAAATGTTTTTTTTAATTTGTTATATTATTTTAATTTTTTGAAAACAAAGTTTTGTTCACCATGAAGTTTCTAGCTTAATGTACACAATTGTTTTTTTAAATTTCAACATTTGTTTCTAGAAATCGTGTACTATACACTAGAAAAATAGGGTGTTTTTTACTTTAAAAATAAAAACGCATATTTTAAAATTTTTAAATTATTTGATTCTTTTGAAAACAATATATTGTTCACCATGAAGTTACTAGCTTTATTTACACAATTTTTTATATTTTTAAAATTGCAACATTTAATTCTAGAAACTGTGTACTATACACTTGAAAAATAGGGTGTTTTTTAATTTGAATATGAAGTGTTTTTTTTTAATTTATTATATTATTTTGCATTTCATAAAAAATGTATTGTTCACCATTAAGTTCTTAGCTTATTTTACATAAAATTTTATATTTTTAATTTTGAAACATTAATTTCTAGAAATCGTGTACTATACACTCGAAAAATAGGTGTTTTTTAACTTTAAAAATGATAATGCATATTTTAAAATATTTAAATTATTTGATTAATTTGAAAACAATGTTTTGTTCACCATGAAGTTTCTAGCTTCATTTACACAATTTTTTATATTTTTAAAATTGCAACATTTGTTTCTTGAAATCATGTACTATACACTTGAAAAATAGGTTGTTTTTTACTTTGAATATGAAAATGTTTTTTTATAATTTATCATATTATTTTACCTTTTTGAATACAAAGTATTGTTCACAATGAAGTTTCTAGCTTAATTTACACAATTTTTTATACTTTTTAAAATTTCAACATTTGTTTCTAGAAATCGTGTACTATACACTTGAAAAGTAGGTTGTTTTTAAATTTAAATATGAAAATGTGTTTCTTAAATTTATTATATAATTTTACTTTTTTGAAAATAATGTATTGTTCACCATGAAGTTTCTCGCTTATTTTACAAAAAATTTTATATTTTAAAAAGTGCAACATTTGTTTCTAGAAATCGTGTACTATACACTCGAAAAATAGGGTTTTTTTATTTTTAAAATGAAAACTGTAACTCCTAGGTTTTTAGGGTAGGTTTATTTTTTTGTTTTTTAAAAAAAACAGAACACAGCGGAATATAATAAAATATATACATATCTCAAAATACAAGTGCTTTTAGTACAGTCCAGAGAATATATACATGTTCAGCTAAGGTAGCCATACAAAGACTCAAATGACTACCTAAGTATCAGAATAGGTTGCAAAACGTCTCACGCGCTGACACCCTCCGAGTCCGAGCCACCTGCAATACTGTAACCATCAGTTATATGCTCGACATAGAACTGAGTAACCCGTCGGTCATAAAAACTGTTTTATACAGTATTACAGCCAGTCTAACTGGAAAACCGTCCCAAATCCAATCGTAGCAAACATACACACAACAAGTACAATTTCAATCACATAGATATGTATGCATGATCATTTTCCATTGTCATTTATTTCCTCTTTTAAAGGGAAACCCTGTGCACTAGGAATCCACCAAAACACGTGGCAGTAACGCGTATTGAGCTCATCATCATCACGGTCCTGGCGACTAACTCTCTCTCGAGCTAGCCCAGGAACTACCTACCTCGTGAAGATAGTACCCTTTGTACTTAGACTACCTACCTCATGAAGATAGTCCAGTACTTCAGGTTATTTTTCCATTTTCGGGATAACCCTACATTCTCATCTTTTCCATTTTCTGCTCTGTCCTCTTACCTGGTCTACTTCCGGTGGAACTTAACCCTCTTGCTCAGTTTCTATTGAGTGGGAAGAGCCTCTTTTAACATTTCCATTTACAGTTCTAATGCATCACACATTCACATTTAACATATAGCATATAAACAAGGATTTCCAATATACACCTATCCGATTACGAACTCTCATTTGTTCGGATTCTATGTGACAAACGTGTTATATTCATATATCTATTTGAACATGGCATTCCATATTCAAATACATATTTGAATATGCTAATACTGGGATTAAATCCTTTTCAAACCAATTTGAAATCATTTCAATATCAGATTCCCAGTTAGTGTTACATCTAACTCTGGAAAACCTTATTTATACCTTTAACATGTTTCACAATATCATATACATCATTCATCGACACAAGGTCTATCAAAATCATACAATATCAACCATATCATGTATATTTCAAACATAGTATGCATCATTTATCAGATTTAAACAAAACATAACAGTTTGATTTCCCTAATAACATGTTCCTATCATTCTCTAGTCACATGTTCCTAAATTCTAAGCAATTAAGGATTTGGGGTTTTCAGGGTAACCTGGAACTCCCAGAATCCTTTAGATCCAATCTCCTACTCTGGTTCCTTTTCCATAGTTGCCTCTGAATTTGAATCAAACCGTTTGGAACCTTAGTCTTTTGAGATGGAAGCCTTAGGGTTACAAAGTTATGACTTAGTTGGTTTAGGAACAGAGGTTTTTAGGTGTGTGAGAAGCGAGGAATCTGAAGAACAACCCCTTTGGAGTCAAGGCACCCCTATTTATAGATTTTGGGCTCCATATTCGAATACATATTCGAATATGGGATTCTTATTTTCAATTCCTCACCTGTATATTTGAATATAAGTTTGCATATTCGAATACCATTCGAATATAAGCTTGCATATTCGAATACCATTCGAATATAAGCTTGCATATTCGAATACTATTCGAATATGACAAGGCATATTCGAATATTATTCGAATATGACAGTTCATATTCAAATATTTTACTTATCTTTGTCCTTCTTTTGACCTTTCTACTTACAACTAACCCTTCTTTCTTTTCGTTGTAAATCGTAATCAATCCCTTAAGTCCTAAACCTTTTTGATGGATTTTCGGGATGTTACAAAACCACATATTTTAAAATTTTTAAATTATTTGATTCTTTTGAAAACAATGTATTGTTCAGCTTGAAGTTCCTAGCTTAATTTACACAATTTTTTATATTTTTAAAATTTCAACATTTGTTTCTAGAAATCGTGTACTATACACTACAAAAATAGAGTGTTTTTTTACTTTAAAAATGAAAACGCATATTTTTAAATTTTTTGCTTCTTATGAAAATAATGTATTGTTCACCTTGAAGTTTCTAGCTTAATTTACACAATTATTTTATATATTTTAAATTTCAACATTTGATTCTAGAAATCGTGTACTATACACTTGAAAAATAGGGTATTTTTTACTTTGAATATGAAAATGTTTTTTTTAATTTGTTATATTATTTTACTTTTTTGAAAACAATGTATTGTTCACCACAAAGTTACCAGCTTAATTTACATAATTTTTTATATTTTAAATATTGCAACATTTGTTTCAAGAAATCGTGTACTATACACTCGAAAAATAAGGGTTTTTTTACTTTAAAATTAAAACGCATTTTTTAAAATTTTAAAATTATTTGATTCATTTGAAAACAATGTATTGTTCACCATGAAGTTTCTAGCTTAATTTACACAAGTTTTTATATACTTAAAATTGCAACATTTATTTCTAGAAATCGTGAACTATACACTTGAAAAATAGAGTGTTTTTTAATTCTAATATGAAAAAGTTTTTTTAAAATTTAATATATTATTTTACATTTTTGAAAACAAAGTATTGTTCACCATGAAGTTTCTAGCTTAATTTACACAATTTTTTATACTTTTTAAAATTTCAACATTTGTTTCTAGAAATCGTGTACTATACACTTGAAAAATAGGGTGTTTTTAAATTTAAATATAAAAATGTGTTTTTTAAATTTATTATATAATTTTACTTTTTCGAAAATAATGTATTGCTCACCATGAAGTTTCAAGCTTAATTTACAAAAAAGTTTATATTTTAAATATTGCAACATTTGTTTCAAGAAGTCGTGTACTATACACTCGAAAAATAGAGGTTTTCTTACTTTAAAAATTAAAACACATATTTTTAAATTTTAAAATTATATGATTCAATTATAAACAATATATTATTCACCTTGAAGTTTCTATCTTAATTTACACAATTTTTTATATATTTAAAATTGCAACATTTGATTCTAGAAATCGTGTACTATACACATGAAAAATAGGGTGTTTTTTACTTTGAATATGAAAATGTTTTTTTTTTAATTTTTTATATTATTTTACTTTTTTGAAAACAAAGTATTGTTCACCATGAAGTTTCTATCTTAATTTAAATAATTTTTTATATTTTTAAAATTTTAACATTTGTTTCTAGAAATCGTGTACTATACACTTGAAAAGCAGGGTGTTTTTAAATTTAAATATGAAAATGTGTTTTTCAAATTTATTATATAATTTTACTTTTTGGAAAATAATGTATTTCTCACCATGAAGTTTCAAGCTTAATTTAAAATTTTTTTATATTTTAGATATTGCAACATTTGTTTCAAGAAATCGTGTACTATACACTCGAAAACTAGGGGTTTTCTTACTTCAAAAATTAAAACGCATATAGTAAATTTTAAAAATATTTGATTCAATTGAAAACAATGTATTATTCACCTTGAAGTTTCTAGCTTAATTTACACAGTTTTTATATATTTAAAATTGCAACATTTGTTTCTAGAAATCATGTACTACACACTTTAAGAATAGGGTGTTTTTTACTTTGAATATGAAAATGTTTTTTTTTTAATTTTTTATATTATTTTAATTTTATAAAAATAAAGTATTGTTCACCATAAAGTTTCTATCTTAATTTAAATAATTTTTTGTATTTATAAAATTTAAACATTTGTTTCTAGACATTGTGTACTATACATTTGAAAAGTATGGTGTTTTTAAATTTAAATATGAAAATGAGTTTTTTAAATTTATTCAAAAATTTTACTTTTTTGAAAATAATGTATTGTTAACCATAAAGTTTCAAGATTAATTTACAAAATTTTTTATATTTTAAAATTTGCAACATTTGTTTCGAGAAATCGTGTACTATACACTCGAAAAATAGTGGTTTTTGTACTTTAAAAATTAAAAAGCATATTTTAAAATATGAAAATTATTTGATTCATTTGGAAACCATGTATTATTCACCTTCAAGTTTCTAGCTGAATTTTCACAGTTTTTTATATATTTAAAATTGAAACATTTTTTTTTAGAAATCGTGTACTATACAGTAGAAAAATAGGGTGTTTTTTAATTTGAATATGAAAATGTTTTTTTTTAATTTATTATATTATTTTTATTTTTTGAAAACAATGTATTATTCACCAAGAAGTTTTTAGCTTAATTTACATAATTTTTAATATTGCAACATTTATTTCTAGAAATCGTGTACTATACACTCGAAAAATAGGTGTTTTTTTACTTTAAAAATGAAAACACATGTTTTAAAATTTTTAAATTATTTGATTAATTTGAAAACAAAGTATTGTTCACCATGAAGTTTCTAGATTAATTTACAACATTTTTTATATATTTAAAATTGCAACATTTGTTTCTAGAAATCGTGTACTATACACTTGAAAAATAGGATGTTTTTTACTTTGAATATGAAAATGTTTTTTTTAATTTATCATATTATTTTACTTTTTTAAAAACAAAGTATTGTTCACCATGAAGTTTCTAGCTAAATTTACACAATTTTTTATACTTTTTAAATTTCAACATATTTTTCTAGAAATCGTGTACTATACACTTGAAAAGTAGAGTGTTTTTAAATTTAAATATGAAAATGTGTTTTTCAAATTTATTATATAATTTAACTTTTTTGAAAATAATGTTTTGCTCACCATGAAGTTTCAAGTTTAATTTACAAAAATTTTTCTATTTTAAATATTGCAGCTTTGTTTCAAGAAATCGTGTACTATACACTCGAAAAATAGGGTTTTTCTTCCTTTAAAAATTAAAACTCATATATTAAAATTTTAAAATTATTTGATTCATTTGAAAACAATGTATTATTCACCTTTTATTTTCTAACTAAATTTACAAAGTTTTTTAAATATTTAAAATTGCAACATTTGTGTGTAGAAATCGTGTACCATACACTTGAAAAATAGAGTGTTTTTTACTTTGAATATGAAAATGTATTTTTTTTAAATATATTATATTATTTTAATTTTTTGAAAACAAAGAATTGTTCACCATGAAGTTTCTAGCTTAATTTACACAATTTGTTTTTTAAATTTCGATATTTGTTTCTAGAAATTGTGTACTATACAAAATAAAAATAGGGGGTATTTTACTTTAAAAATAAAAACACATATTTTTAAATTTTTACATTATTTGATTCTTTTGAAAATAATGTATTTTTGAAAACAAATTATGGTTCACCATGAGGTTTCTAGCCTAATTAACACAATTTTTTATACTTTTTAAAATTTCAACATTTGTTTCTAGAAATTGTGTACTATACACTTCAAAAATAGGGTGTTTTTTACTTTGAATATGAAAATGTTTTTTTTTTAATTTAATATATTATTTTACTTTTTTAAAAACAAAGTATTGGTTACCATGAAGTTTCTAGATTAATTTACACAATTTTTTATACTTTTTAAAATTTCAACATTTGTTTCTAGAAGTCGTGTACTATACAGTTTAAACGTAGGGTGTTTTTAAATTTAAATATGAAAATGTGTTTTTTAAATTTATTATATAATTTTATGTTTTTGAAAATAATATATAGCTCACCATGAAGTATCAAGCTTAATTTACAAAAAAATTTATATTTTAAATATTGCAACATTTATATCCAGAAATCGTGTACTATACACTCGAAAAATAGGGGTTTTCTAACTTTAAAAATTAAAACGCATGTTTTAAAAATTTTAACTTATTTGATTCTTTTGAAAACAATGTATTGTTCACCATGAAGTTTCTAGCTTAATTTACACAGTTTTTTATATATTTAAAATTGCAACATTTGTTTCTAGAAATCGTGTACTATATACACTTGAAAAATAGGGTGTTTTTTACTTTGAATATGAAAATGTTTTTTTTTTAAATTTATTATATTATTTTACTTTTTTGAAAACAAAGTATTGTTCACCAAGAAGTTTCTATCTTAATTTAAATAATTTTTTATATTTTTAAAATTTCAAAATTTGTTTCTAAAAATCGTGTACTATACACTTGAAAAGTAGGGTGTTTTTAAATTTAAATATGAAAATGTGTTTTTTAAATTTATTATATAATTTTACATTTTTGAAAATAATGTATTGTTCCCCATGAAGTTTCTATCTTAATTTACAAAATTTTTTATATTTTAAAAAGTGCAACATTTGTTTCTAGAAATCGTGTACTATACACTAGAAAAATAGGGTGTTTTTTTACTTTAAAAATGAAAACGCATAATTTAAAATTTTTAAATTATTTGATTCTATTGAAAACAATGTATTGTTCACCTTGAAGTTTCTAGATTAATTTACAAAATTTGTTATATTTTAAAATTGCAACTTTTGTTTCAAGAAATTGTGTACTATACACTCGAAAAATAGGGGTTTTTTTACTTTAAAAATTAAAAAGCATATTTTAAAATTATTTGATTCATTTGAAAACAATATATTATTCACCTTGAAGTTTCTAGCAAAATTATCACAGTTTTTTATATATTTAAAATTGCAACATTTGTTTCTATAAATTGTGTACTATACACTTGAAAAATAGGGTGTTTTTTACTTTAAATATGAACAATTTTTTTTTTAATTTATTATATTATTTTACTTTTTTTAAAACAAAGTATTGTTCACCATAAAGTTTCTAGCTTAATTAACACAATTTTTTTTACTTTTTAAAATTTCAACATTTGTTTCTAGAAATTGTGTACTATATACACTTGAAAAATAGGGTGTTTTTTACTTTAAAAATGAAAACACATATTTTTAAATTTTTAAATTATTTGATTCTTTTGAAAACAATTGATTGTTCACAATGAAGTTTCTAGCTTAATTTACACAATTTTTTATATTTTTAAAATTGCAACATTTGTTTCTAGAAATCGTGCACTATACACTTAAAAAATAGGGTGTTTTTAAAATTGAATATGAATTTTTTTTTAATTTATTATATTATTTTGATTTTTTGAAAATAATTTATTTTTCACCATGAAGTTTTAGCTTAATTTACATAATTTTTTATATTTTTAATTTTCCAACATTAATTTCTAGAAATCGTGTACTATACACTTGAAAAATAGGTGTTTTTTTTACTTTAAAAATGAAAGCGCATATTTTAAAATTTTTAAATTATTTGATTCATTTGAAAACAATGTATTTTTCACCATGAAGTTTCTAGCTTAATTTACACAATTTTTTATACTTTTTAAACTTTCAACATTTGTTTCTAGAAATCGTGTACTATACCTTTGAATAGTAGGGTGTTTTTAAATTTAAATATGAAAATATGTTTTTTAAATTTATTATATAATTTTACATTTTTGAAAATAATGTATTGTTCCATGAAGTTTCTATCTTAATTTACAAAATTTTTTATATTTTAAAAGGTGCAACATTTGTTTCTTGAAATCGTGTACTATACACTCGAAAAAAGGGTTTTTTTAGTTTTAAAATGAAAACACATATTTAAATAATTTTAAATTATTTGATTCTTTTGAAAAATATTTATTGTTCAGCTTGAAGTTTCTATCTAAATTTACACAATTTTTAATATTTTTAAAATTTCAACATTTGTTTATAGAAATCGTGTACTATACACTAGAAAAATAGGGTGTTTTTTTTACTTTAAAAATGAAAACGCATATTTTAAAATTTTTAAATTATTTGATTCTATTGAAAACAATGTATTGTTCACCTTGAAGTTTCTAGCTTAATTTACACAATTATTTTATATATTTTAAATTGCACCATTTGTTTCTAAAAATCGTGTACTATACAAATTGGGTGTTTTTTACTTTGAATATGAAAATGTTTTTTTTAATTTGTTATATTATTTTACTTTATTTAAAACAAAGTATTGCTCACCATCAAGTTTCTAGCATAATTTACACAATTTGTTTTTTTATATTTCAACATTTGTTTCTAGAAATCGTGTACTATACACTAGAATAATAGGGTGTTTTTTACTTTAAAAATGAAAACGCATGTTTTAAAATTTTTAACTTATTTTATTCTTTTGAAAACAATGTATTGTCACCATAAAGTTTCTAGCTTAATTTACACAGTTTTTATATATTTAAAATTGCAACATTTGTTTCTAGAAATCGTGTACTATATACACTTGAAAAATAGGGTATATTTTACTTTGAATATGAAAACGTTTTTTTTTAATTTATTATATAATTTTATTTTTTTGAAAACAAAGTATTGCTCACCATGAAGTTTGTATCTTAATTTAAATAATTTTTATATTTTTAAAATTTCAAAATTTGTATCTAGAAATCGTGTACTATACACTTGAAAAGTTGGTTGTTTTTAAATTTAAATATGAAAATGAGTTTTTTAAATTTATTATATAATTTTACTTTTTTGAAAATAATGTATTGTTCACTATAAAGTTTCAAGGTTAATTTACAAAGTTTGTTATATTTTAAAAATTGCAACTTTTGTTTCAAGAAATCGTGTACTATACACTCGAAAAATAGGGTTTTTTTTTACTTTAAAAATTAAAAAGCATATTTTAAAATTATTTGATTCATTTGAAATCAATGTATTATTCACTTTGAAGTTTCTTAGCTAAATTTACACAGTTTTTTATATATTTAAAATTGCAACATTTGTTTCTAAAAATCGTGTACTATACAAATTGGGTGTTTTTTACTTTGAATATGAAAATGATTTTTTTTAATTTGTTATATTTTTTACTTTATTTAAAACAAAGTATTGTTCACCATGAAGTTTCTAGCTTAATTTACACAATTTTTTTTTTAAATTTCAACAGTTGTTTCTAGAAATCGTGTACTATACATTAGAAAAATAGGGTGTTTTTTACTTGAAAAATGAAAACGCATGTTTTAAAATTTTTAACTAATTTGATTCTTTTGAAAACAATGTATTGTTCACCATGAAAATTCTAGCTTAATTTACACAGTTTTTATATATTTAAAATTGCAACATTTGTTTCTAGAAATCGTGTAATATACACTTGAAAAATAGGGTGTTTTTTACTTTGAATATGAAAATGTTTTTTTTTTAAATTTATTATATTGTTTTACTTTTTTGAAAACAAAGTATTGTTCACCATGATGTTTCTATCTTAATTTAAATAATTTTTTATATTTTTAAAATTTCAAAATTTGTTTCTAGAAATCGTGTACTTTACACTTGAAAAGTAGGGTGTTTTTAAATTTACATATGAAAATGAGTTGTATAAATTTATTATATAATTTTAATTTTTTGAGAATAATGTATTGTTCGCCATAAAGTTTCAAGATTAATTTACAAAATTTGTTATATTTTAAAAATTGCAACTTTTGTTTAAAGAAATCGTGTACTATAAACTCGAAAAATAGGGTTTTTTTTTTACTTTAAAAATTAAAAAGCATTTTTTAAAATTTTTTGATTCATTTGAAAACAATGTATTATTCACCTTGAAGTTTCTAGCTAAATTTACACAGTTTTTTATATATTTAAAATTGCAACATTTGTTTCTATAAATTGTGTACTATACACTTGAAAAATAGGGTGTTTTTTACTTTGAATATGAAAATGTTCTTTATTAATTTATTATATTATTTTACTTTTTTGAATACTAAGTATTGTTCACCATGATGTTTCTAGCTTAATTAACACAATTTTTTATACTTTTTAAAGTTTCAACATTTGTTTCTAGAAATCGTGTACTATACACTTGAAAAGTAGGGTGTTTTTAAATTTACAAATGAAAATGAGTTTTTTAAATTTATTATATAATTTTACTTTTTTGAAAATAATGTATTGTTCACCATAAAGTTTCAATATTAATTAACAAAATTTGATATATTTTAAAAATTGCAACTTTTTGTTTCAAGAAATCGTGTACTATACACTCGAAAATAGGGTTTTTTTTTACTTTAAAAATTAAAAAGCATATTTTAAAATTTTTTGATTCATTTGAAAACAATGTATTATTCGCCTTGAAGTTTCTAGCTAAATTTACACAGTTTTTTCTATATTTAAAATTGCAACATTTGTTTCTATAAATTGTGTACTATACACTTGAAAAATAGAGTGTTTTTTACTTTGAATATGAAAATGTTCTTTATTAATTTATTATATTATTTTACTTTTTTGAATACTAAGTATTGTTCACCATGATGTTTCTAGCTTAATTAACACAATTTTTTATACTTTTTAAAGTTTCAACATTTGTTTCTAGAAATCGTGTACTATACACTTGAAAAGTAGGGTGTTTTTAAATTTACAAATGAAAATGAGTTTTTTAAATTTATTATATAATTTTACTTTTTTGAAAATAATGTATTGTTCACCATAAAGTTTCAATATTAATTAACAAAATTTGTTATATTTTAAAAATTGCAACTTTTGTTTCAAGAAATCGTGTACTATACACTCGAAAATAGGGTTTTTTTTTACTTTAAAAATTAAAAAGCATATTTTAAAATTTTTTGATTCATTTGAAAACAATGTATTATTCGCCTTGAAGTTTCTAGCTAAATTTACACAGTTTTTTCTATATTTAAAATTGCAACATTTGTTTCTATAAATTGTGTACTATACACTTGAAAAATAGGGTGTTTTTTACTTTGAATATGAAAATGTTTTTTATTAATTTATTATATTATTTTACTTTTTCGAATACAAAGTATTGTTCACCATGAAGTTTCTAGCTTAATTAACACAATTTTTTTATTTAAATTTGAACATTTGTTTCTAAAAATCTTGTACTATACACTAGAAAAATAGTGTGTTTTTTACTTTAAAAATGGAAACGCATATTTTAAAATTTTTAAATTATTTGATTCTTTTGAAAACAATTGATTGTTCACCATGAAGTTTCTAGCTTAGTTTACACAGTTTTTTATATTTTTAAAATTGCAACATTTGTTTCTTGAAATCGTGTATTATACACTTGAAAAATAAGGTGTTTTTTACTTTGAATATGAAAATGTTTTTTTTAAATTTAATATATTATTTTGCTTTTTTGAAAACAAAATATTGTTCACCATGAAGTTTATAGCTTAATTTACACATTTTTTTATTTTTAAAATTTCAATATTTGTTAAAATCGTGTACATCTAAATAGAAAAATAAGGTGTTTTTTACATTAAAAATGAAAACGCATATTTTAAATTTTTAATATTATTTGATAGTTTTGAAAACAATGTATTGTTCACCATAAAATTTCTAGCTTAATTTACACTGTTTTTTATATTTTTAAAATTGCAACATTTGTTTCTAGAAATCGTGTACTATACACTCGAAAATTAGGGTGTTTCTTACTTTGAATATGAATTTTTTTTTAATTTGTTATATTATTTTACTTTTTTGAAAACAATGTATAGTTCACCTTCAAGTTTCTAGCTTAATTTACACAATTATTTTATATATTTTAAATTGCAACATTAGTTTCTAGAAATCGTGTACTATATACTTTTAAAATAGGGTGTTTTTTACTTTGAATATGTATAGTTTTTTTAATTTGTTATATTATTTTACTTTTTTAAAAACAATGTATTGTTCACCATGAAGTTTCAAGCTTAATTCACATAATTGTTTATATTTTTAATATTGAAACCTTAATTTCTAGAAATTGTGTACTATACACTCAAAAAATAGGGGTTTTTTTACTTTAAAAACTAAAACGCATATTTTGAAAGTATAAAAATTATTTGATTCTTTTGAAAACAATATATTTTTTCACCTTGAAGTTTCTAGCTTAATTTACACAGTTTTTTTATATTTTTAAAATTGCAACATTTGTTTCTAGAAATCGTGTACTATAACTTGAAAAATAGGGTGTTTTTTAATTTGAATATGAAATGTATTTTTTTAATTTATTATCCTATTTTGCTTTTTTGAAAACAATGTTTTGTTCACCATGAAGGTTTTAGCTTAATTTACATTTTTTTTATATTTTTGATATTGCAACATTAATTTTTACATTTGTTTCTAGAAAGCGTGTACTATAGACTCAAAAATAGGGGTTTTTTTACTTTAAAAATAAAAATGCATATTTTAAAATTTTTAAATTATTTGATTCTTTTGAAAACAATGTATTGTCACCTTGAAGTTTCTAGCTTGATTTACACAATTTTTTATATATTTAAAGTTGCAACATTTGTTTCTTGAAATTGTGTACTATATACTCGAAAAAAAGGAGTTTTTTTAGTTTTAAAATGAAAACACATATTTTAAAATTTATAAACTATTTGATTCTTTTAAAAACAATGAATTGTTCACCTTCAAGTTTCTACCTTAATTTACACAATTTTTTATATATTTAAAATTGCAACATTTGTTTCTAGAAATCGTGTACTATACACTTGAAAATTCGGGTGTTTTTAAATTTAAATATGAAAATGTGTTTTTTAAATTTATTATATTATTTTACTCTTTTTAAATTAATGTATTGTTCACCATGAAATTTCTAGCTTAATTTACAAAATTTTTTATATTTTAAAAATTGCAACATTTGTTTCTAGAAATCCTGTACTATACACTTAAAAAAAAGGGGTTTTTTTACTTTAAAAATTAAAATTATTTGATTCATTTGAAAACAATGCATTGTTCAACTTGAAGTTTCTAGCTAAATTTACACAATTTTGTTATTTTAAATTTCAACATTTGTGTCTAGAAATCGTGTACTATACACTAGAATAATAGGGTGTTTTTTACTTTAAAAATGAAAATGCATATTTTAAAATTTTTAAATTATTTGATTCGTTTGAAAACAATTTATTGTTCACCATGAAGTTTCTAGCTTAATTTACACAGTTTTTTATATTTTTAAAATTGCAACATTATTTTCTAGAAATCGTGTAGTTTACACTTAAAAAATAAGGTGTTTTTTAATTTGAATATGATTTTTTAGTTTATTATATTATTTTGCTTTTTTAAAAACAATGTCTTGTTCACCATGAAGTTTTTAGCTTAATTTACATTATTTTTTATATTTTTAATATTGCAACATTTATTTCTAGAAATCGAATACTATACACTCGAAAAATAGGTGTTTTTTTACTTTAAAAATTAAAACACATATTTTAAAATTTTTAAATTATTTGATTCATTTGAAAACAATGTATTGTTCACCTTGAAGTTTCTAGCTTAATTTACAAAAAAATTTTTATATTTAAAATTGCAACATTTGTTTCTTGAAATCGTGTACTATACACTTGAAAAATATGATGTTTTTTACTTCGAATATGAAAATATTTTTTTTAAAATTTATTATATTATTTTACTTTTTTGAAAACATAGTATTATTCACCATGAAGTTTTTAGCTTAATTTGCACATTTTTTTTATTTTTAAAATTTCAACATTTGATAATAGAAATCGTGTACTATACACTAGAAAAATGAGGTGCTTTTTACTTTAAAAATGAAAACGCATATTTTTAATTTTTTAAATTATTTGATTCTTTTGAAAACAATGTATTATTCACCATGAAGTTTCTAGCTTAATTAACACAATTGTTTATATTTTAAAAATTGCAACATTTGTTTCTAGAAATCGTGTACTATACACTCGAAAAATAGGGGTTTTTTTAGTTTTAAAATTGAAACACATATTTTTAAAATTTTAAATTATTTGATTCTTTTGAAAACATTGTATTGTTCAGCTTGAAGTTTATAGCTAAATTTACACAATTTTTTTTTTTAAATTTCAACATTTGTTTCTTGAAATTGTGTACTATACACTAGAATAATAAGGTGTTTTTTACTTCAAAATGAAAACGCATATTTTAAAATTTTTTAATTATTTGATTCTTTTGAAAACAATTTATTGTTCACCATAAAGTTTCTAGCTTAATTTACACAGTTTTTTATATTTTTAAAATTGCAACATTTGTTTCTTGAAATCATGTAGTTTACACTTGAAAAATAGGGTGTTTTTTAATTTGAATATGATTATTTTTTAATTTATTATATTATTTTGATTTTTTGAATACAATTTATTGTTCCTCACGAAGTTTTTAGCTTAATTTACATAATTTTTTATATTTTTAATATTGTAACATTAATTTCTAGAAATCGAATACTATACATTCGAAAAATAGTTGTTTTTTTACTTTAAAAATTAAAACACATATTTTAAAATTTTTAAATTATTTGATACTTTTGTAAACAATGTATTGTTCAGCTTGAAGTTTCTAGCTTAATTTACACAATTTTTTATATTTTTTAAATTTCAACATTTGTTTCTAGAAATCATGTACTATACACTAGAAAAATAGGGTGTTTTTTACTTTAAAAATGAAAATGCATAATTTAAAATTTTTAAATTATATGATTCTTTTGAAAACAATGTATTGTTCACCTTGAAGTTTCTAACTTAATTTACACAATTATTTTATATATTTTAAATTGCAACATTTGTTTCTAGAAATCGTGTACTATACATTTGAAAAATAAGGTTTTTTTTTATTTTGATTATGAAAATGTTTTCTTTTTTAATTTTTTATATTATTTTAATTTTTTGAAAATAATGTATTGTTCACCATGAAGTTTCTAACTTAATTTACATACTTTTTTATATTTTTAATATTGCATTATTATTTTCTAGAAATCGTGTACTATACACTCGAAAAATAGGGTTTTTTTTTTACTTATTCTTTTGAAAACAATGTATTGTTCACCTTGAAATTTCTAGCTAAATTTACACAATTTTTTATATATTTAAAATTGCAACATTTGTTTCTTGAAATCGTGTACTATTGTAACATCCCAAATTTTTAATTTTCTAGAGTAAATTATTTAAATTCACAAATTGATCTTTGAGGGGCTATTTTAGAAAAGATAAGAAATATGGGAAACTAGAATAGATTTGAAAGCAAATTGGATTAGGGGGAAAGAACTAGATTATAGAGATTAAATGGGTAGCAACGTGGGCTCAAGGGACTTGGTTGCAAAAAAACTATAGAAATGAGGAGAAGGGATTAAGTTGCAATTTTAAGGTTTTATAAGTAGGCATTGGATTGCAAAGTAGGGAAACTATTTCCCTTCATCTCTTCCCCTCTTCTCCCACGCCATTCACTCCCCTCTCACATTTCACAATTTCTAAATTTCTCATTCTTTTCTCTAGAGCATACTCTCCCTCTCCCAAACTCTCCACCTTGAATCACCACCATTTCACCATCATCTTCCATCTCCTCTCCTTGCATGTTGGCCTAGCTATCCCCACTTCCATCTTCTCAAGGATTTGGAGCTTGGGTATGGCTTAGTTCTTGAAGGAGAAGCTTTAAAAGAAGCTATGGAATTGAAGAGTAGAGCTCCAAATTGGTGGCTTGGTACTTCTAAGTTGAGATTGATGGCTAGGAGCTTGAGATTCAAGGTAACCCCATTCAAAACCCCAAATTAGACCCTTAGAGAGTAGGTTATACATGTGGCTAGGATATTGCAACTTGATTTGTTAGATTGTATGATAATGGGTTGAATGTGAATGTTAGTATGTTTGAAAAATCTAATAAATGTTGTGCCTTGCTGTGTGGTAGGATGTGAATGCATGTTAAATCCTTGTTTGGAAATGAACTTGGTTGATTTGGTTGAGATGTGTTGTATCTGTTTTAGAACCTTTAGTGATCAGTTATCTTATATATACGGACAAGTCATCTCTCTCCCTAAACACACATCTGATCTATTAATGCAAAGTGTGAACTGCTCCTTCCCGTGGATGTAGCCCATTGCTTTTGGGGTGAACCACGTTACATCACGTGTTTTTCTTCTCCCTCTCTTCTCTTAACTCTTTGTTCAATTTTCTGCTAAACTTCTTCTGTTCTGCGATTCTGTTTTTCTGCTTTTTCCGTTTCTGTGTTTTTGTTTGTTCTTGGCAGATTCATAACAAACTGGCACCAGAGCATAGGTTGCGATCAAAGGGACTCTGATTTTCCGTTTCTAATCGTGATTCTATTCTCCTAGCTCGTTCTTGTTCTGTTTCACTTTCGCTGCCATCTATGTCAAGAACATCAAGAAACAATGTCAAGCACTATCAGGATCGAGAAGTTTAATGGGAAAAACAGTTTCAACCTATGGCGTATCAAGATGCGTGCTTTGTTGAAAGAACAACGTGTTTGGGGACCTCTTGCATCAGTTTCTGTGAAGAAGGACCCTGCAGATCAGAAAGAGAAGGTTTCTACTGCCAAGATTGAAGATCTTGCAGAACAGGAAGAAAAGGCACATTCGTTAATTCTGCTATCTCTCTCAGATGAAGTTCTATATGAGATTGCAGACCAAGAAACAACAAGTGGCTTGTGGCTCAAGTTGGAAAGATTGTATATGACCAAGTCAATATGCAACAAACTACTCCTAAAGCGACGCCTGTTTGGTCTTCAGATGAGAGAAGGAATGCCTCTTAAAGAACATTTGGATGATCTGAATTCGATTTTAACGGAACTGAGAGACATAGATGTCAAGATAGAAGATGAAGATGCAGCTATGATTCTGTTGGCTTCCTTGCCACCATCTTATGAGAGTTTTGTAAACTCTTTGAGTGTTGGAAAGGAATGTATCACCTTGGAAGAGGTGAAGTCAAGCTTGTGTTCAAGAGAACTTCGGGTTAAGGCATCTGCAAATTCAGAAGAAACCAGTGGAGCTGGACTTGTTGTCACTAATTCAACCAAGAATGGTAAGAAAAAGAAAGACAAAGGTAAGAAAAAATCCTATGTTAATCCTAAGGATATATGCAACTACTGTAAAGAACCTGGACATTGGAAAAAGGATTGTCCCAAGAAGAAGAATCAAAAGCCCTCTGCTGCTGTTGTCAAAGAAGAAACCACATCTGAAGATGAGTTAGTATTAGCTGTTGGTGACTGTCATCAGCAATCTGCAAATCAGTGGATACTTGACTCAGGATGTTCTTTTCATATGTGTCAAAACAGAAATTGGTTTAAGTCATATGAAAAGAATTAGGTGGATCAGTTTATATGGGTAATGATGCTCCTTGTAAGACGATCGGAATAGGTACAGTTCAGATCAGAATGCATGATGGAGTTGTAAGGACTCTCACTGAGGTTAGACATGTTCCAGAGCTGAAAAAGAATCTAATCTCTTTAGGAGTTATGGATGGAAAAGGCTACAAGTATGCATCTGAGAATGGAGTTATGGAGGTCAAGAAAGGTTCAACAGTTGTTATGAAGGGATTAAAAAGAGGAAACATCTACCTTCTTCAAGGCACTACCTATGTAGAGCAAGAATCAGTTTCGGTGGCTACTAAGAGTAACAAGTATGTATCTGATCCGACATACCTGTGGCACATGAGACTTGGTCACATGAGTGAAAGGGGAATGATGATTCTAAACAAACAGAAGCTGCTGAGAGATCTTGATCTAGAAGACTTGAAATTCTGTGAACACTGTGTCTATGGCAAACAACATAGAACAAAGTTTCCTAAGGCAATACACACTACAAAAGGGACTCTAGATTATGTCCATGCTAATTGTTGGGGACCTTCTAGAGTACCTTCCCTTGGAGGTGGGAGATATTTTCTCTCAATTATTGATGATTACTAAAGGAATACCTGGGTATACATCATGAGTCACAAAAATCAGGCCTTCAAGTACTTCAAAGAATGGAAGATTCTGGTTGAAAAACAAACAGGAAGAAAGGTAAAGAGGCTGAGAACAGATAATGGATTGGAGTTTTGTTCAGAAGAGTTCAACAACTACTGCAAGGAAGAAGGTATTGCAAGACAACATGGGAATACTCCTCAACAGAATGGGGTTGCTGAAAGGATGAATAGGGCTCTGCTGGAAAGGACAAGATGCTTGCTGTCCAATGCTGGTCTATACTGCATGCTACCTAATCAACAGATCACCATCCACAGCCATAGGACTTAAAACTCCTATAGAGGTATGGTCTAACAAACCTGCAAACTATTTTTTTCTTAGAGTTTTTGGTTGTAATGCATATTATCATGTTAATGAGGGTAAGCTTGAACCAAGGTCTAATAGAGGATTGTTTATGGGATATGGTGATGGGGTGAAGGGTTATAGAATCTGGTCACCTTCTGAGAAGAAAGTTATAGTGAGTAGAGATGTTATTTTTGATGAATCACACTTGTGTCACCCGAGATTGGAGATGTTAGTTTCAGGTAAGGACAACAAAGCTTCAAAACAGGTGGAGGAGGAACCTATAGCAAATAAGGCAGAAGAGGAAGATATGTCAGATGCTGAAGTTTCTCATGAAGAAGGACACACTGAACATATCAACTGTGATGAACCAAGTCAGAATGATGTAGCTGAACAAGCTCAACCTAAATCTGGAGCTTATGAAAAACCACAAAGAAACAGGAAGCCTCCTGTGAGATATGGTTTTGAAGACATGGTTACTTGTGCCTTATATGCAGCCGAAGAAGTAGATTCATGTGAACCTGCTACCTACAGAGAAGCAATATGTCATACAGAAGCTGATAAATGGATCCTTGCTATGAAAGAAGAGATGGAATCCTTGCAGAAAAACCAAACCTGGAAACTCATCAAGTTGCCAAGGGGAAGACACGTGGTTGGATGCAAGTGGATATTCAAGAAGAAACATGGAGTCACTGAAGCTGAAGGAATTAGATACAAGGCTTGTCTAGTTGCAAAGGGATTCAGTCAGAAAAAAGGAGTGGATTTCAATGAAATCTTCTCTTCTGTTGTGAGACATACATCCATCAGAGTTCTCCTTGCTATTGTTGCTGATCAAGACTTTGAACTTGAGCAGTTGGATGTCAAAACTGCCTTTCTCCATGGAAGGCTAGAGGAAGACATTCTAATGAAACAACCTGAAGGTTTTGTAGTCCAAGGCAAGGACGATTATGTCTGCCAACTTCAGAGATCTCTATATGGCCTAAAGCAATCTCCAAGACAATGGTATAAGAGGTTTGACAATTTCATCATTAGTAAAGGTTTCAACCGGAGCCCTTATGACTGTTGTGTTTACCACAGCAAGGTGGAGGATGGCTCTAAGATATATCTTGTCCTCTATGTGGATGATATGCTCATAGCAGCTAGGAACATGGCTGACATACAAAATCTGAAGTTTCTAGATTATTTGATATGCGCATATTTTAAAATTTTAAAATTTTAAAATTATTTGATTCTTTTGAAAACAAAGTATTGTTCACCTTGAAGTTTCTAGATTAATTTACAACATTTTTTATATATTTAAAATTGCAACATATGTTTCTAGAAATCGTGAACTATACACTAAAAGAATAGGGGTATTTTTACTTTAAAAATTTAAACGCATATTTTAAAATTTTAAAATTATTTGATTCTTTTGAAAATAATGTATTGTTCACCTTGAGTTTCTAGATTAATTTACAACATTTTTTATATATTTAAAATTGCAACATTTGTTTCTAGAAATCGTGTACTATACACTTGAAAAATAGAGTGTTTTATACTTTGAATATGAAAATGTTTTTTTTTTAAATTTATTAAATTATTTTAATTTTTTGAAAACAAATTATTGTTCACCATGAAGTTTCTAGCTTAATTTACACAAACGTTTTTTTTTTAAATTTCAACATTTGTTTCTAGAAATCGTGTTCTTATACAATAGAAACAATAGGGTTTTTTTTACTTTAAAAATGAAAACGCATATTTTAAAAATTTTAAATTATTTGATTCTTTTGAAAACAATGTATTGTTCACCATGAAGTTTCTAGCTTAAATTACACAATTTTTTATATATTTAAAATTGCAACATTTGTTTCTTGAAATCGTGTACTATACACTCGAAAAATAGGGGTTTTTTTATTTTAAAATTTAAAACGCATATTTTTAAAATTTAAAATTATTTGATTCTTTTGAAAACAATGTATTGTTCACCTTTAAATTACTAGCTTAATTTACACAATTTTTTATATGTTTAAAATAGCAACATTTGTTTCTTTAAATCATGTACTATACACTCTAAAAACAGGGGTCATTTTTACTTTAAAATTAAAACACATATTTTAAAATTTTATAATTATTTGATTCATTTGAAAACAATGTCTTATTCACCTTGAAGTTTCTAGCTTAATTTACACAATTTTTTTATATATTTAAAATTGCAACATTTGTTTCTAGAAATCGTGTACTATACACTTGAAAAATAAGGTGTTTTTTACTTTCAATATGAAAATATTTTTTTTAATTTGTTATATTATTTTACTTTTTTGAAAACAATGTATTGTTCACCATGAAGTTTCTAGCTTAATTCACATAAATTTTTATATTTTTAATATTGCAACATTAGTTTCTAGAAATCGTGTACTATACACTCAAAAAATAGGGGTTTTTTTTACTTTAAAAATTAAAACGCATATTTTAAAATTTTAAAATTACTTGGTTCTTTTGAAAACAGTGTATTGTTAATCTTGAAGTTTCTAGCTTAATTTACACAATTTTTTATATATTTAAAATTGAAACATTTGTTTCTAGAAATCGTGTATTATACACTCGAAAAAAAGGGTTTTTTTACTTTAAAAATTAAAACGCATATTTTAAAATTTTAAAATTATTTGATTCATTTGAAAAAAATGTATTGTTCACCTTGAAGTTTCTAGCTTAATTTACATATTTTTTTATATATTTAAAATTGCAACATTTGTTTCTAGAAATCGTGAACTATACACTTGAAAAATAGGGTATTTTTTACTTTAAATATGAAAATGTTTCTTTTTTATTTATTATATTATTTTTCTTTTTTGAAAACAAAGTATTGTTCAACATGAATTTTCTATCTTAATTTACACAATTTTTTATACTTTTTAAAATTTCAAAATTTATTTCTAGAAATCGTGTACTATACACTTGAAAAGTATGGTGTTTTTAAATTTAAATATGATAATATGAAAATGTGTTTTTGAAATTTATTAAATAATTTTACTTTTTTGAAAATATCTTATTGTTCACCATCAAGTTTTTAGCTTAACTTACAAAATTTTTTATATTTAAAAAATTGGAACATTTGTATCTAGAAATTGTGTACTATACACTTGAAAAAAAGGGTGTTTTTTACTTTAAAATGAAAACGCATATTTTAAAATTTTTAAATTATTTGATTCTTTTGAAAACAATGTATTGTTCACCTTGAAATTTCTATCTTAATTTACACAATTTTTATATTTTTAAAATTGCAACATTTGTTTCTTGAAATCGTGTACTATACACTCGAAAAATAGGGGTTTTTTTACTTTAAAATTAAAACGCATATTTTAAAATTTTATAATTATTTGATTCATTTGAAAACAATGAATTGTTCACCTTGAAGTTTCTAGATTAATTTACACAATTATTTTATATATTTAATGTTGCAACATGTGTTTCTAGAAATCGTGTACTATACACTTGAAAAATAGAGTGTTTTTTACTTTAAATATGAAAATGTTTTTTTTTAATTTGTTATATTATTTTACTTTTTTGAAAACAATGTATTGTTCACCATGAAGTTTCTAGCTTAATTTACTTAATTTTTTATATTTTTAATATTGCAACATTAATTTCTAGAAATCGTGTACTATACACTAAAAAAATAGGGGTTTTTTTACTTTAAAAATTTAAATGCATATTTTAAAATTTTAAAATTATTTGTGTCTTTTGAAAACAATGTATTTTTCACCTTGAAGTTTCTAGATTAATTTACAACATTTTTTATATATTTAAAATTGCAACATATGTTTCTAGAAATCGTGTACTATACACTAAAAAAATAGGGGTTTTTTTACTTTAAAAATTTAAACGCATATTTTAAAATTTTAAAATTATTTGTGTCTTTTGAAAACAATGTATTTTTTACGTTGAAGTTTCTAGATTAATTTACAACATTTTTTATATATTTAAAATTGCAACATATGTTTCTAGAAATCGTGTACTATACACTAAAAAAATAGGGGTTTTTTTACTTTAAAAATTTAAACGCATATTTTAAAATTTTAAAATTATTTGTGTCTTTTGAAAACAATGTATTTTTCACCTTGAAGTTTCTAGATTAATTTACAACATTTTTTATAACTTTAAAATTGCAACATATGTTTCTAGAAATCGTGTACTATACACTAAAAAAATAGGGGTTTTTTTACTTTAAAAATTTAAACGCATATTTTAAAATTTTAAAATTATTTGTGTCTTTTGAAAACAATGTATTTTTCACCTTGAAGTTTCTAGATTAATTTACAACATTTTTTATATATTTAAAATTGCAACATATGTTTCTAGAAATCGTGTACTATACACTAAAAAAATAGGGGTTTTTTTACTTTAAAAATTTAAACACATATTTTAAAATTTTAAAATTATTTGATTCTTTTGAAAACAATGTATTGTTCACCTTGAAGTTTCTAGATTAATTTACAATATTTTTTATATATTTAAAATTGCAATATTTGTTTCTAGAAATCGTGTACTATACACTTGAAAAATTGAGTGTTTTAAACTTTGAATATGAAAATGTTTTTTTTAAATTTATTAAATTATTTTAATTTTTTGACAACAAATTGTTGTTCACCATGAAGTTTCTAGCTTAATTTACACAAATATTTTTTTTTTTAAAATTTCAACATTTGTATCTAGTAATCGTGTTCTATACACTAGAAAAAATAGAGTGTTTTTTACTTTAAAAATGAAAACGCATATTTTAAAAATTTTAAATTATTTGATTCTTTTGAAAAAAATGTATTGTTCACCATGAAGTTTCTAGCTTAAATTACACAATTTTTTATATATTTAAAATTGCAACATTTGTTTCTAGAAATCGTGTACTATACACTCGAAAAATAGGGGTTTTTTTATTTTAAAATTTAAAACGCATATTTTAAAAATTTAAAATTTTTCGATTCATTTGAAAACAATGTATTGTTCACCTTGAAGCTTCTAGATTAATTTAAACAATTATTTTATATATTTAAATTTGCAACATTTGTTTCTAGAAATCGTGTACTATACACTTGAAAAATAGAGTGTTTTATACTTTGAATATGAAAATGTTTTTTTTTAATTTGTTATATTATTTTACTTTTTTTAAAACAATGTATAGTTCACCATGAAGTTTCTAGCTTAATTTACTTAATTTTTTATATTTTTAATATTGCAACATTAATTTCTAGAAATCGTATACTATACACTAAAAAAATAGGGGTTTTTTTACTTGAATAATTAAAACGTATATTTTAAAATTTTAAAATTATTCGATTCTTTTGAAAACAATGTATTGTTCACCTTGAAGTTTCTAGATTAATTTACAACATTTTTTATATATTTAAAATTGCAACATTTGTTTCTATAAATCGTGTACTATACACTAAAAAAATAGGGGTTTTTTTACTTTAAAAATTTAAACGCATATTTTAAAATTTTAAAATTATTTGATTCTTTTGAAAACAATGTATTGTTCACCTTGAATTTTCTAGATTAATTTACAACATTTTTTATATATTTAAAATTGCAACATTCGTTTCTAGAAATCGTGTACTATACACTAGAAAAATAGGGGTTTTTTTAGTTTAAAAATTAAAACGCATATGTTAAATTTTAAAATTATTTGATTCTTTTGAAAACAATGTATTGTTCACCTTGAAGTTTCTATATTTATTTACAACATTTTTTATATATTTCAAATTGCAACATTTGTTTCTAGGAATCGTGTACTATACACTTGAAAAATAGAGTGTTTTATACTTTGAATATGAAAATGTTTTTTTTTAAATTTATTAAATTATTTTAATTTTTTGACAACAAATTATTGTTCACCATGAAGTTTCTAGTTTAATTTACACAAATGTTTTTTTTAAAAAATTTCAACATTTGTATCTAGAAATCGTGTTCTATACACTAGAAAAAATACGGTGTTTTTTACTTTAAGAATTCAAACGCATATTTTAAAAATTTTAAATTATTTGATTCTTTTGAAAACAATGTATTGTTCACCATGAAGTTTCTAGCTTAAATTACACAATTTTTTATATATTTAAAATTGCAACATTTTTTTCTTGAAATCGTGTACTATACACTCGAAAAATAGGGGTTTTCTTATTTTAAAATTTAAAACGCATATTTTAAAAATTTAAAATTATTTGATTCATTTGAAAACAATGTATTGTTCACCTTGAAGTTTCAAGATTAATTTACACAATTATTTGATATATTTAAAGTTGCAACATTTGTTGTTAGAAATCATGTACCATACAATTGAAAATTAGAGTGTTTTATACTTGGAATATGAAAATGTTTTTTTTTTAAAATTTATTAAATTATTTTAATTTTTTGACTACAAATTATTGTTCACCATGAAGTTTCTAGCTTAATTTACACAAATGTTTTTATTAAAAAATTTCAACATTTGTATTTAGAAATCGTGTTCTATACACTATAAAAAATACGGTGTTTTTTACTTTAAAAATTAAAATGCATATTTTAAAAATTTTAAATTATTTGATTCTTTTGAAAACAATGTATTGTTCACCATGAAGTTTCTAGCTTAAATTACACAATTTTTTATATATTTAAAATTGCAACATTTTTTTCTTGAAACCGTGTACTATACACTCGAAAAATAGGGGTTTTTTATTTTAAAATTTAAAACGCATATTTTAAAAATTTAAAATTATTTGATTCATTTGAAAACAATGTATTGTTCACCTTCAAGTTTCTATATTAATTTAAAATTGCAACATTTGTTTCTTGAAATCGTGTACTATACTCTCGAAAAATAGGGGTTTTTTATTTAAAAATTTAAAACGCATATTTTAAAAATTTAAAATTATTTGATTCATTTGAAAAAAATTTATTGTTCACCTTGAAGTTTCTAGATTACTTTACACAATTATTTTATATATTTAAAGTTGCAACATTTGTTTCTAGAAATCGTGTACTATAAACTAAAAATTAGGGGTTTTTTTACTTTAAAAATTAAAACGCATATTTTAAAATTTTAAAATTATTTGATTCTTTTGAAAACAATGTATTGTTTTCCCTGAAGTTTCTAGATTAATTTACAACATTTTTAATATGTTTAAAATTGCAACATTTGTTTCTAGAAATCAGCTACTATACACTTAAAAAATAGGCTGTTTTATACTTTAAATGTGAAAATGCTTTTTTTTAATTTTTATATTATTTTACTTTTTTGAAAATAATGTATTGTTCACGATGAAGTTTCTAGCTTAATTTACTTAATTTTTTATATTTTTAATATTGCCACATTAATTTCTAGAAATCAAGTACTCTACACTAAAAAAATAGGGGTTTTTACTTTAAAAATTAAAACGCATATTTTAAAATTTTAAAATTATTTGATTCTTTTGAAAACAATGTATTGTTTTCCTTGAAGTTTCTAGATTAATTTACAACATTTTTTATATATTTAAAATTGCAACATTTATTTCTAGAAATCGTGTTCTATACACTTGAAAAATAGGGTGTTTTATAATTTGAATATGAAAATATTTTTATTTTAATTTTTTATATTATTTTACTTTTTTGAAAACAATGTATTGTTCACCATGAATTTGTAGCTTAGTTTACTTAATTTTTTATATTTTTAATATTGCAACATTAATTTCTAGAAATCGTGTACTATACACTAAAAAAATAGGGGTTTTTTTACTTTAAAAATTAAAAGGCATATTTTAAAAATTTAAAATTATTTGATTCTTTTGAAAACAATGTATTGTTCACCTTGAAGTTTCTAGATTAATTTACAACATTTTTTATATATTTAAAACTGCAACATTTGTTTCTAGAAATTGTGTACTATAAAGTAAAAAAATAGGGGTTTTCTTACTTAAAAAAATTAAACGCATATAATAAAAATTTAAAATTATTTAATTCTTTTGAAAACAATGTATTTTACACCTTGAAGTTTCTAGATTAATTTACAACATTTTTTATATATTTAAAATTACAACATTTGTTTCTACAAATCGTGTACTATACACTTGAAAAATAAGGTGTTTTATACTTTAAATATGAAAATGTTTTTTTTTTAATTTTTATATTATTTTTATTTTTTGAAAATAATGTATTGTTCACCATGAAGTTTCTAGCTTTATTTACTTAATTTTTTATATTTTTAATATTGCAACATTAATTTCTAGAAATCGTGTACAATACACTAAAAAAATAGGGGTTTTTTTACTTTAAAAATTAAAACACATATTTTCGAATTTTAAAATTATTTGATTGTTTTGAAAACAATGTATTGTTTTCCTTGAAGTTTCTAGATTAATTTACAACATTTTTTATATATTTAAAATTGCAACATTTGTTTCTAGAAATCGTGTACTATACACTTGAAAAATAGGGTGTTTTATACTTTGAATATGAAAATGTTTTTTTTTAATTTGTTATATTATTTTACTTTTATGAAAACAATGTGTTGTTCACCATGAAGTTTCTAGCTTAATTTACTTAATTTTTATATTTTTAATATTGCAACATTAATTTCTAGAAATCGTGTACTATACACTAAAAAAATAGGGGTTTTTTTACTTTAAAAATTAAAATGCATATTTTAAAAATTTAAAATTATTTGATTCTTTTGAAAACAATGTATTGTTCACCATGAAGTTTCTAGCTTAATTTACTTAATTTTTATATTTTTAATATTGCAACATTAATTTCTAGAAATCGTGTACTATACACTAAAAAAATAGGGGTTTTTTTACTTTAAAAATTAAAATGCATGTTTTAAAATTTTAAAATTATTTGATTCTTTTGAAAACAATGTATTGTTCACCTTGAAGTTTCTAGATTAATTTACAATATTTTTTATATATTTATAACTGCAACATTTGTTTCTAGAAATCGTGTACTATACACTAAAAAAATAGGGGTTTTTTTACTTAAAAAATTTAAACACATATTTTAAAATTTTAAAATTATTTAATTCTTTTGAAAACATTGTATTGTTCACCTTGAATTTTCTAGATTAATTTACAACATTTTTTATAAATTTAAAATTGCCACATTTGTTTCTTGAAATCGTGTACTATACTCTTGAAAAATTGAGTGTTTTATACTTTAAATTTGAAAACGTTTTTTTTAACAACAAATTATTGTTCACCATGAAGTTTTTAGCTTAATTTACACAAATGTTTTTTTTTTTAAATTTCAACATTTGTATCTAGAAATCGTGTTCTATACACTAGAAAAAATAGGGTGTTTTTTACTTTAAAAATGAAAACGCATATTTTAAGAATTTTAAATTATTTGATTCTTTTGAAAACAATGTATTGTTCACCATGAAGTTTCTAGCTTAAATTACACAATTTTTTATATATTTAAAATTGCAACATTTGTTTCTAGAAATCGTGTACTATACACTCGAAAAATAGGGGTTTTTTTATTTTAAAATTTAAAACGCATATTTTAAAAATTTAAAATTATTTGATTCATTTGAAAACAATGTATTGTTCACCTTGAAGTTTCTAGATTAATTTAAACAATTATTTTATATATTTAAAGTTGCAACATTTGTTTCTAGAAATCGTGTACTATACACATGAAAAATAGGGTGTTTTTTTACTTTGAATATGAAAATGTTTTTTTTTAATTTGTTATATTATTTTACTTTTTTGAAAACATTGTATTATTCACCACGAAATTTCTAGCTTAATTTACTTAATTTTTTATATCTTTAATATTGCAACATTAATTTCTAGAAATCGTGTACTATACACTAAAAAAATAGGGGTTTTTTTACTTTAAAAATTAAAACGCATATTTTAAAATTTTAAAATTATTTGATTCTTTTGAAAACAATGTATTGTTTACCATGAAGTTTCTAGATTAATTTACAACATTTTTTATATATTTAAAATTGCAACATTAGTTTCTAGAAATCGTGTACTATACATTTGAAAAATAGGGTGTTTTATACTTTGAATATGAAAATGTTTTTTTTTAATTTGTTATTTTATTTTACTTTTTTTAAAACAATGTATAGTTCACCATGAAGTTTCTAGCTTAATTTACTTAATTTTTTATATTTTTAATATTGCAACATTAATTTCTAGAAATCGTATACTATACACTAAAAAAATAGGGGTTTTTTTACTTGAATAATTAAAACGTATATTTTAAAATTTTAAAATTATTTGATTCTTTTGAAAACAATGTATAGTTCACCTTGAAGTTTCTAGATTAATTTACAACATTTTTTATATATTTAAAATTGCAACATTTGTTTCTATAAATCGTGTACTATACACTAAAAAAATAGGGGTTTTCTTACTTTAAAAATTTAAACGCATATTTTAAAATTTTAAAATTTTTTGATTCTTTTGAAAACAATGTATTGTTCACCTTGAAGTTTCTAGATTAATTTACAACATTTTTTATATATTTAAAATTGCAACATTTGTTTCTATAAATCGTGTACTATACACTAAAAAAATAGGGGTTTTCTTACTTTAAAAATTTAAACGCATATTTTAAAATTTTAAAATTATTTGATTCTTTTGAAAACAATGTATTGTTCACCATGAAGTTTCTAGGTTAAATTACACAATTTTTTATATATTTAAATTGGCAACATTAGTTTCTTGAAATCGTGTACTATACAATCAAAAAATAGGGGTTTTTTTATTTTAAAATTTAAAACGCATACTTTAAAAATTTAAAATTATTTGATTCATTTGAAAAGAATTTATTGTTCACCTTGAAGTTTCTAGATTAATTTACACAATTATTTTATATATTTAAAGTTGCAACATTTTTTTCTAGAAATCGTATACTATACACTAAAAAAATAGGGGTTTTTTTACTTTAAAAATTAATACGCATATTTTAAAATTTTAAAATTATTTAATTCTTTTGAAAACAATGTATTGCTTTCCCAGAATTTTCTAGATTAATTTACAACATTTTTTATATATTTAAATTTGCAACATTTGTTTCTAGAAATCGTGTACTATACACTTGAAAAATAGGGTGTTTTATACTTTAAATATGAAAATGTTTTTTTTTAATTTTTATATTATTTTACCTTTTTAAAAACAATGTATTGTTCACCATGAACTTTATAGCTTAATTTACTTTATTTTTTATATTTTTAATATTGCAACATTAATTTCTAGAAATCGTGTACTAAACACTAAAAAAATAGGGGTTTTTTTACTTTAAAAATTAAAACCCATATTTTCGAATTTTAAAATTATTTGATTGTTTTGAAAACAATGTATTGTTTTCCTTGAAGTTTCTAGATTAATTTACAACATTTTTTATATATTTAAAATTGCAACATTTGTTTCTAGAAATCATGTACTATACACTTGAAAAATAGGGTGTTTTATACTTTGAATATGAAAATGTTTTTTTTTTTAATTTGTTATATTATTTTACTTTTTTGAAAACAATGTATTGTTCAATATGAAGTCTCTAGCATAATTTACTTAATTTTTTATATTTTTAATATTGCAACATTAATTTCTAGAAATCGTCTAATATACACTAAAAAAATAGGATTTTTTTACTTTAAAAATTAAAACGCATGTTTTCGAATTTTAAAATTGTTTGATTCTTTTGAAAACAATGTATTGTTCACCTTGAAGTTTCTAGATTAATTTACATCATTTTTTATATATTTAAAATTGCAACATTTGTTTCTAGAAATCGTGTACTATATACTACAAAAAGAGGGGTTTTTTTACTTTACAAATTTAAACGCATATTTTAAAATATTAAAATTATTTGATTCTTTTGAAAACAATGTATTGTTCACCATGAAGTTTCTATATTAATTTACAACATTTTTTATATATTTAAATTTGCAACAATTGTTTCCAGAAATCGTGTACTATACACTTTAAAAATAGGATGTTTTATACTTTAAATATGAAAATGTTTTTTTTAATTTTTATATTATTTTACTTTTTTGAAAACAATGTATTGTTCACCATGAAGTTTCTAGCTTAATTTACTTAATTTTTTATGTTTTTAATATTGCAACATTAATTTCTAGAAATCGTGTACTATGCACTCAAAAAATAGGGGTTTTTTTATTTTAAAATTTAAAACGCATACTTTAAAAATTTAAAATTATATTATTCATTTGAAAACAATGTATTGTTCACCTTGATGTTTCTAGATTAATTTACACAGTTATTTTATATATTTGAAGTTGCAACATTTGTTTCTAGAAATCGTGTACTATACACTTGAAAAAGAGGGTGTTTTTTACTTTGAATATGAAAATGTTTTTTTTATTTGTTATATTATTTTACTTTTTTGAAAATAATGAATTGTTCACCATGATGTTTCTAGCTTAATTTACTTAATTTTTTATATTTTTAATATTGCAACATGAATTTCTAGAAATGATATACTATACACTCAAAAAATAGGGGTTTTTTTACTTTAAAAATTTAAACGCATTTTTTAAAATTTTTAAATTGTTTGATTCTTTTGAAAACAATGTATTGTTCACCTTGAAATTTCTAGCTTAATTTACACAATTTTTATATATTTAAAATTGCAACATTTGTTTCTTGAAATCGTGTACTATACACTCGAAAAATAGGGTTTTTTTACTTTTAAATTAAAACGCATTTTTTAAAATTTTATAATTATTTGATTCATTTGAAAACAATGTATTGTTCACCATGAATTTTCTAGCTTATTTTACTCAATTGTTTATATTTTTAATATTGCAACATTAATTTCTAGAAATCGTGTACTATACACTAAAAAAATAGGGTTTTTATACTTTAAAAATTAAAACGCATAATTTAAAATTTTAAAATTACTTTATTCTTTTGAAAACAATGTATTGTTCACCTTTAATTTTCTAGATTAATTTACAACAATTTTTATATATTTTAAATTGCAACATTTGTTTCTAGAAATCGTATACTATACACTAAAAAAATAGGGGTTTTTTTACTTTGAAAATTAAAACGCATATTTTAAAATTTTAAAATTATTTGATTCTTTTGAAAACAATGTATTCTTCACCTTGAAGTTTCTTGATTAATTTCAAACATTTTTTATATATTTAAAATTGCAACATTTGTTTCTAGAAATCGTGTACTATACACTAAAAAAATAGGGGTTTTTTTACTTTAAAAATTTAAACGCATATTTTAAAATTTTAAAATTATTTAATTCTTTTGAAAACAATGTATTGTTCACCTTGAAGTTTCTAGATTAATTTACAACATTTTTTATATATTTAAAATTGCAACATTTGTTTCTAGAATTCGTGTACTATACACTTGAAAAATAGAGTGTTTTATACTTTGAATATATGAAAATGTTTTTTTTTTAAATTTATTAAATTATTTTAATTTTTTCACAACAAATTATGGTTCACCATGAAGTTTCTAGCTTAATTTACACAAATGTTTTCTTTTTAAATTTCAACATTTGTATCTAGAAATCGTGTTCTATACACTAGAAAAAATAAGGTGTCTTTTACTTTAAAAATGAAAACGCATATATTAAAAATTTTAAATTATTTGATCCTTTTGAAAACAATGTATTGTTCACCATGAAGTTTCTAGCATAAATTACAAAATTCTTTATATATTTAAAATTGCAACATTTGTTTCTTGAAATTGTGTACTATACACTCCAAAAATAGGGGTTTTTTTATTTTAAAATTTAAAACGCATACTTTAAAAATTTAAAATTATATTATTCATTTGAAAACAATGTATTGTTCACCTTGAAGTTTCTAGATTAATTTACACAGTTATTTTATATATTTGAAGTTGCAACATTTGTTTCTAGAAATCGTGTACTACACACTTGAAAAATAGGGTGTTTTTTACTTTGAATATGAAAATGTTTTTTTTTATTTGTTATATTATTTTACTTTTTTGAAAATAATTTATTGTTCACCATGAAGTTTCTAGCTTAATTTACTTAATTTTTTATATTTTTAATATTGCAACATGAATTTCTAGAAATGATATACTATACACTCAAAAAATAGGGGTTTTTTTACTTTAAAAATTAAAACCCATATTTTAAAATTTTTAAATTGTTTGATTCTTTTGAAAACAATGTATTGTTCACCTTGAAATTTCTAGCTTAATTTACACAATTTTTATATATTTAAAATTGCAACATTTGTTTCTTGAAATCGTGTACTATACACTCGAAAAATAGGGTTTTTTTACTTTGAAATTAAAACGCATTTTTTAAAATTTTATAATTATTTGATTCATTTGAAAACAATGTATTGTTCACCATGAACTTTCTAGCTTAATTTACTTAATTTTTTATATTTTTAATATTGCAACATTAATTTCTAGAAATCGTGTACTATACACTGAAAAAATAGGGTTTTTATACTTTAAAAATTAAAACGCATATTTTATAATTTTAAAATTACTTGATTCTTTTGAAAACAATGTATTCTTCACCTTGAAGTTTATTGATTAATTTCCAACATTTTTTATATATTTAAAATTACAACATTTGTTTCTAGAAATCGTGTACTATACACTAAAAAAATAGGGGTTTTTTTACTTTAAAAATTTAAACGCATATTTTAAAATTTTAAAATTATTTAATTCTTTTGAAAACAATGTATTGTTCACCTTGAAGTTTCTAGATTAATTTACAACATTTTTTATATATTTAAAATTGCAACATTTGTTTCTAGAATTCGTGTACTATACACTTGAAAAATAGAGTGTTTTATACTTTGAATATGAAAATGTTTTTTTTTTAAAATTTATTAAATTATTTTAATTTTTTGACAACAAATTATGTTTCACCACGAAATTTCTAGCTTAATTTACACAAATGTTTTTTTTTAAATTTCAACATTTGTTTCTAGAAATCATGTTCTATACACTAGAAAAAATAAGGTGTTTTTTACTTTAAAAATGAAAACGCATATTTTAAAAATTTTAAATTATTTGATTCTTTTGAAAACAATGTATTGTTCACCATGAAGTTTCTAGCTTAAGTTACACAATTTTTTATATATTTAAAGATGCAACATTTGTTTCTAGAAATCGTGTACTATACACTCGAAAAATAGGGGTTTTTTTACTTTAAAATTAAAACGCATTTTTTAAACTTTTATAATTATTTGATTCATTTGAAAACAATGTATTGTTCACCTTGAAGTTTCTAGATTAATTTACACAATTATTTTATATATTTAAAGTTGCAACATTTGTTTCTAGAAATCGTGTACTATACACTTGAAAAATAGGGTGTTTTTTACTTTGAATATGAAAATGTTTTTTTTATTTGTTATATTATTTTACTTTTTTGAAAACAATGTATTGTTCACCATGAAGTTTCTAGCTTAATTTACTTAATTTTTTATATTTTGAATATTGTAACATTAATTTCTATAAATCGTGTACTATACACTCAAAAAATAGGGGTTTTTTTACTTTAAAAATTAAAACCCATATTTTAAAATTTTTAAATTATTTGATTCTTTTGAAATCAATGTATTTTTTCACCTTGAATTTTCTAGAATAATTTACACAATTTTTTATATATTTACAATTGCAACATTTGTTTCTAGAAATCGTGTACTATACACTCGAAAAAAAGGGTTTTTTTACTTTTAAAAATGAAACGCATATTTTAAAATTTTTAAATTATTTGATTCTGTTGAAAACAATGTATTGTTCACCTTGAAGTTTCTAGCTTAATTTACACATTTTTTTATATTTTTAAAACTGCAAAATTTGTTTCTAGAAATCGTTTACTATACACCTGAAAAATATTTTTAAATTTTTTAATTATTTGATTCTTTTGAAAACATTGTATTGTTCACCATGAAGGTTCTACCTTAATTTATACAGTGTTTTATATTTTGAAAACTGCAACATTTGTTTCTAGAATTCGTGTACTATACACTTGTAAATAGTGTGTTTTTTAATTTGAATATGAATATATTTTTTTCATTTATTATATTCTTTTAATTTTTGAAACCAATGTATTTTTCACCATTAAGTTTCTAGTTTAATTTACATAATTTTTTATATTTTTAATATTGCAACATTAATTTCTAGAAATCGTGTACTATACACTCGAAAAATAGGTGTTTTTTATCTTAAAAATTAAAACGCATATTTTAAAATTTTTAAATTATTTGATTCATTTTAAAACAATGTAATGTTCACCTTGAAGTTTCTATCTTAATTTAAAATTTTTTTTATATTTTTAAATTTCAACATTTGTATCTAGAAATCGTGTACTATACACTCGAAAAATAGGTGTTCTTTTACTTTTAAAATGAAAACACATATTTTAAGATTTTAAAATTATTTAATTCTTTTGAAAACAATGTATTTTTCAGCTTGAAGTTTCTAGCTTAATTTACACACTTTTTTATATTCTTAAAATTTTAACATTTGTTTCCAGAAATCGTGTATTATACACTAGAAAAATAGGGTGTATTTTACTTTAAAAATGAAAACGCATATTTTAAATTTTTAAATTATTTGATTCTTTAATGTATTGTTCAACTTGAAATTTCTTGCTTAATTTAAAAAGTTTTTTATATTTTTAAAACTGCAACATTTGTTTCTAGAAATCGTGTACTATACATTCGAAAAATAGGTGTTCTTTTACTTTAAAAATTAAAACACATATTTTAAGTTTTTTAAATTATTTGATTCTTTTGAAAACAATGTATTGTTCAGCTTGAAGTTTCTAGCTTAATTTACACAATTTTATATATTTTTAAAATTTCAACATTTGTTTCTACAAATCATGTACTATACACTAGGAAAATAGGGTGTTTGATAATTTAAAAAAAAAACGAATATTTTCAAATTTTTAAATTATTTGATTCTTTTGAAAACAATGTATTGTTCACCTTGAAGTTTCTAGATTAATTTATATAATTTTTTATATTTTTAATATTGCAACATTAATTTCTAGAAATCGTGTACTATACACTCGAAAAACAGGTAGTTTTTACTTTGAATATGAAAATATTTTTTTTAAAAATTAATATATTATTTTAATTTTTTAAAAACAAAGTATTTTTCACCATGAAGTTTCTAGAAATCGTGTACTATACATTAGAAAAATGGGGTGTTTTTTACTTTATAAATGAAAACGCAAATTATAAATTTTTAAATTATTTGATTCTTTTGAAAACAATGTATTGTTCACCTTGAAGTGTCTAGCTTAATTTACACAGTTTTTTATATTTTTAAACTGCAACATTTATTTTTAGAAATCGTGTACTATGCACTCGAAAAATAGGTGTTCTTTTACTTTTTAAATTAAAAATCATATTTAAAAATTTTAAATTATTTAATTCTTTTGAAAACATTGTATTGTTTAACTTGAAGTTTCTAGCTTAATTTACATAATTTTTTATATTTTAAAAATTTCAACATGTTTCTAGAAATCTTATACTATACACTAGAAAAATACGGTATTTTTTACTTTAAAAATGAAAAGGCATATTTTAAAAGTTTTAAATTATTTGATTCTTTTGAAAACAATGTATTGTTCACCTTGAAGTGTCTAGCTTAATTTACACAGTTTTTTATATTTTTAAACTGCAACATTTATTTTTAGAAATCGTGTATTATGCACTCGAAAAATAGGTGTTCTTTTACTTTTTAAATTAAAAATCATATTTAAAAATTTTAAATTATTTAATTCTTTTGAAAACATTGTATTGTTTATCTTGAAGTTTCTAGCTTAATTTACATAATTTTTTATATTTTAAAAATTTCAACATGTTTCTAGAAATCTTATACTATACACTAGAAAAATACGGTGTTTTTTACTTTAAAAATGAAAAGGCATATTTTAAAAGTTTTAAATTATTTGATTCTTTTGAAAACAATGTATTGTTCACCTTGAAGTTTCTAGCTTAATTTACACAGTTTTTTATATTTTTATAACTACAACATTTGTTTCTAGAAATCGTGTACTATACACTCGAAAAATAGTTGTTCTTTTACTTTAAAAATGAAAACACATATTTTAAATTTTTTAAATTATTTGATTCTTTTGAAAACAATGTATTTTTCAGCTTGAAGTTTCTAGCTTATTTTACACTATTTTTTATATTTTTAAAATTTCAACATTTGTTTCTAGAAATCATGTACTAACACTAGGAAAATAGGGTGTTTTTACTTCAAAAATAAAAACGCATATTTTAAAATTTTTAAATTATTTGATTCTTTTGAAAACAATGTATTGTTCACCTTGATGTTTCTAGATTAATTTATATAATTTTTTATATTTTTAATATTGCAACATTAATTTCTAGAAATCGTGTACTATACACTCGAAAAATAGGTGTTCTTTTACTTTTAAAATTAAAACACATATTTAAAAATTTTAAATTATTTGATTGTTTTGAACACAATGTATTGTTCAGCTTGAAGTTTCTAGCTTAATTTACAAAATTTTTTATATTTTAAAAATTTCAATATGTTTCTAGAAATCGTGTACTATACACTAGAAAAATAAGGTGTTTTTTACTTTAAAAATGAAAACTCATATTTTAAAATTTTTAAATTATTTGATTCTATTGGAACAATGTATTGTTCACCTTGAAGTTTGTAGCTTAATTTACACAGTTTTTAAAACTGAAACATTTGTTTCTAGAAATCGTGTACTATACACTTAAAAAATAGTGTGTTTTTTAATTTGAATATGAAAATGTTTATTTTAATTTATTATATTTTTTTAATTTTTTGAAAACAATTAATTGATCATCATTAAATTTCTACCTTTATTTACATAACTTTTGATATTTTTAATACAGCAACATTAATTTCTAGAAATCGTGTACTATACACTCGAAAATTGGTGTTTTTTTATTTTAAAAATGAAAACGCATATTTTAAAAATTTAAAATTATTTGATTCATTTGAAAACAATGTATTGTTCACCTTGATGTTTCTAGCTTAATTTACACATTTTTTATATATTTAAAATTGCAACATTTGTTTCTAGAAATCGTGTACTATACACTCGAAAAATAGGAGTTTTTTTAGTTTTAAAATGAAAACACTTAATTTAAAATTTTTAAATTATTTGATTGTTTTGGAAAAAATATATTGTTCAACTTGAAGTTTCTAGCTTAATTTACACAATTTTATTTTTTAAATTTTCAACATTTGTTTCTAGAAATCGTGTACTATACACTAGAAAAATTGGGTGTTTTTTAATTTAAAAACAATGTATTGTTCACCATGAAGTTTCTAGTTTAATTTACAAAATTTTTTATATTTTTAAAATTGCAACATTTGTTTCTATAAATTATGTACTATATACTCGAAAAATAGGTGTTCTTTTACATTTAAAATGAAAACACATATTTTAAAATTTTGAAATTATTTGATTCTTTTGAAAACAATGTATTGTTCAGCTTGAAGTTTCTAGCTTAATTTAAATAATTTTTATATTTTTAAAAATTCAACATTTGTTTCTAGAAATCGTGTACTATACAAGAGAAAAATAGGGTGTTTTTAACTTTAAAAATGAAAACGTATATTTTAAAATTGTAAAAATTTTTTATTCTTTTGAAAACAATGTATTGTTCACCTTTAAATTTCTAGCTTTATTTACAAAATTTCTTATATATTTAAAATTGCAACATTTGTTTCTAGAAATCGTACACTATACACTCGAAAAATAGAGATTTTTTTACTTTAAAAATTAAAACGCATATTTTAAAATTTTTAAATTATTTGATTCATTTGAAAACAATGTATTGTTCACTTTGAAGTTTCTAGCTTAAGTTAGACAATTTTTTATATATTTAAAATTGCACCATTTGTTTCTACAAATCGTGTACTAGACACTCGAAAAATAGGGGTTTTTTTACTTAAAAAATTAAAACGCATATTTTAAAAGTTTAATATTATTTGATTCATTTGAAAACAATGTATTATTCACCTTGAAGTTTCTAGCTTAATTCACACAGTTTTTTATATATTTAAAATTGCAACATTTGTTTGTAAAAATCGTGTACTATACACTAGAAAAATAGGGTGTTTTTTACTTTGAATACGAAAAGGTTTTTTTTTAAA
This sequence comes from Cyamopsis tetragonoloba, assembly GCA_037177725.1. NCBI lineage: Eukaryota > Viridiplantae > Streptophyta > Magnoliopsida > Fabales > Fabaceae > Cyamopsis > Cyamopsis tetragonoloba. Next base: position 54,525,158 of record CM074125.1, read on the forward strand.
TTTATTATATTATTTAACTTTTTTGAACGCAAAGTATTGTTCACCATGAAGTTTCTTGCTTAATTTAGACAATGTTTTATACTTTTTAAAATTTCAACATTTGTTTCTAGAAATCGTGTACTATACACTCGAAAAAATAGGGGTTTTTTTAGTTTTAAAATGAAAACACATATTTAAAAATTTTTAAATTATTTGATTCTTTTGAAGACAATGTATTGTTCAGCTTCAAGTTTCTAACATAATTTACACAATTTTTATATTTTTAAAATTTCAACAGTTGTTTACCGAAATCGTGTACTATACACGAGAAAAATAGGGTGTTTTTCACTTTAAAAATGAAAATGCATATTTTAAAATTTTTAAATTACTTGATTCTTTTGAAAACAATATATTGTTCACCATGAAGTTTCTAGCTTAATTTACACAGTTTTTTATATTTTTAAGATTGCAACATTTGTTTCTAGAAAACATGTTTTATACACTTGAAAAATAGGGTGCTTTTTACTTTGAATAAGATAGTGTTTTTTATTAAAATTTATTATATTATTTTACTTTTTTGAAAGCAATGTATTGTTCACCGTGAATTTTCGAGCTTAATTTACATAATTTTTTATATTTTTAAATATGCAACATTAATTTCTAGAAATCATGTACTATACATTCGAAAAATAGGTGTTTTTTTACTTTAAAAATGAAAACGCATATTTTAAAATTTTTAAATTATTTGATTCTTTTGAAAACAATTTATTGTTCACCATGAAGTTTCTAGCTTAATTTACACAGTTTTTTATATATCTAAAATTGCAACATTTGTTTCTAGAAATCGGGTACTATACACTCGAAAAACAGGTTTTTTTAATTTAAAAATTAAAACGCATTTTTTAAAATTTTAAAATTATTTGATTCATTTGAAAACAATGTATTATTCACCTTTAAGTTTCTAGCTTAATTTACACAATTTTTTATATATTTAAAATTTCAACATTTGTTTCTTCAAATTGTGTACTATACACTTGAAAATTAGAGTGTTTTTTTACTTTGAATATGAAAATTTTTTCTTTTTGAATTTATTATATTATTTTACTTTTTGTAAACAAAGTATTCTTCACCATGAAGTTTCTAGCTTAATTTACACAATTTTTCATATTTTTAAAATTTTAACATTTGTTTCTAAAAATCGTGTACTATACACTAGAAAAATAGGGTGCTTTTTACTTTAAAAATGAAAACGCATATTTTAAAATATTTAAATTATTTGATTATTTTGAAAATAATGTATTGTTCACCATGAAGTTTCTAGCTTAATTTACACAGTTTTGTATATTTTTAAAATTGCAACATTTATTTGTAGAAAACGTGTACTATACACGTGAAAAATAAGGTGTTTTTTAAATTTGAATATGAAAATGTTTTTTTTTAAATTTATTATATTATTTTACTTTTTTGAAAATAATCTATTGTTCACCTAGAAGTTTCTAGCTTAATTTAGATAATTTTTTGTATTTTTAAAATTCCACTATTTGTTTCTAGAATTCCTGTACTATACACTAAAAAAATAGGGTGTTTTTTACTTTAAAGATGAAAATGGATATTTTAAATTTTTTAAATATTTGATTTTTTTTTCAAAATAATGTGTTGTTCACATTGATCTTTCTAGCTTTATTAACATAATTTTTTATATTTTTAAAATTGAAAAAATATTTTCTAGAAATCGTGTATTATACACTTGAAAAATATGTTGTTTTTTCTTTAAAAATGATAACGCATATTTTAAAATTTTTAAATTATTTGATTTTTTTGAAAACAATGTATTGTTCTTTCTAGCTTAATTTTCATAGTTTTTTATATTTCTAAGATTGCAACATTTGTTTCTAGAAATTTTGTACTATACACTTGAAAAATAAGGTGTTTTTTAATTTGAATATGAAAATGTTTTTTTTAAAATTTATTATATTATTTTACTTTTTTGAAAATAATGTATTGTTCACCGTGAAGTTTCTAGCTTAATTTACAAAATTTTATATATTTTTAAAATTCCAACATTTGTTTCTAGAAATCGTGTATTATACACTTGAAATATAGGGTGTTTTTTTGTAACACCTTATTTTGTAGACCCTTTTTTTTTTTCAATACAAGCGGAAGCTAAAATTTATTACACAATAAATAAGAATAATTACGGTCCTTTTTAACTTGAATGAATTCCTATCCAGCTGAACAAATAAATACTTGAACATAAAACTTAGGTTCGCCATGTATGGTTATACCTAAGAAAACTGTGAGACTTTTCTCGTCTGTAGCTATAGCTCCTTAATCTTCTGATACCTGCAATACTGAGACCATCAGTTATATGTAAAACATATAACCGAGTAACCCTCGGTCTAACTAAAGACATTATAGATAAGTATTGCAGCTAGTCTAACTGGAAAATCTCCCCAATACAAGCCTAACATACCATAACACATTCAAACAAAGGAGTACACACAATACAATTTAATTTATATGCATGAATGTCATGAATTACATTACATTTCTTTTCAATTCATTTTGAATCACATTACATTTCTTTTCAATTCATTTTGAATCACATTACATTTCTTTTCATTTCTTAACGGGAGTCCAATGCACTAGATCTCCACCAGAGGTACCTTGGCAGAAAAGCATAATTTGAGCTCACCGATACCCTTGGTAAGCGTCTCTACCTGAATCTCTGGGGCACTACCAGGCTATCTTAACCCCTTTCGGGATAGCCTATGACTATCTTGACCCCTTTCGGGATATTCATTAAATTTTCTTAGGTCATCTTAACCCCATTTTCTGGGAGACCCTATTTCTTCAAGCCATCTTAACCCCATCTCTGGGAGACCCTACATTTTATTTTCATGCTTGTCCACTTACCCGGTATACTACCGGTGGGATTCATTCATTATCATTTCATATTACATGTTATCATGCATTAAATAATCATCTTCATCTCAATTGCATTTAACATGTTTCCACATTCATCATTCATCACATCTCAATTACTTTCAACATCAACCAATAGCATAGCCATTCATATCATGCATTAAACATTCATCATACATGTCATAACACATACCACAACATCTCCATGATCCTATTGCATGTTTATAGGTCGCATGAACCTAATTTCATTCATTCCTATCCTAGAAATGGATTCATGATGTTTACATTACAATTTGTTTGATTATGTTCATGTAGGAATAAGCATGGAAAAATGTTGATCTTTGAAGATTAGACTTAAAGAATGAAGCTAGAGATGAAAGGAGTTGAAGAATGAAGGCTGGAAGGGTGTGCGATTGAATTTCTCCCCCAGCTGTGCGCACACTTGCTCAGCTGTGCGCACCTTAACTTTTTTTTTTGCTTACTACCTCCAGTTGTGCGCACAACCCTCCAACATGTGCGCACCTTAATTCCCCCTGGAGCTGCTGCCCAATCTTGTGCGCACAGCCCAGGAACGTGTGCGCACCTATTTTGGCCATAACTTGAGTTGTAGAACTCCAAATAGCGTGAAACCAAAAGTATTTGAAAGCTAAGAGGATTCTCTACAACTCTTATGAAGACCACAAACGCAGTTCTAAAAATTTAATTGTCAAAAACAGTCATCTTTGACAGGTATGTGCAATCAAATAAATAGATAGTTTCACATAGACTCTGTCTCAGTAATTTGGTCATAACTAGAGTTGTAGACCTCCAAATTGAATGAAACCAAAAGCATTTGAAAGCTAATAAGATTATATACAACTCTTATTAGGACCACATAGTCAAATTCCAATTAAAACTAATTCAGAAATCCAGTTAAACTTGTGCCAAAACAGGGGAAAATGGTATTGATCAACTTATCACAAGTTTCAATCCTCCCTTCCATCTCAATTCTTCAAAATCATATTAAATTCATATAGTTCATTATGAGTCACTCAAAATCAATTCACAATGATGACCAAGGTCCAATTCCATCAATTTCACACCATCATCAATATCATTCTCAAAGCATACAATATCATAAGCATTCAATATTCACTTCACTTTTCAAAACTCAAGATATAATTCAAGCTAATTCAAACAAAACACATGCAACCAAATTTCTACAATCTAACACAACCAATTCCAACACCTAACCTCATACCATCATCTAATCCATAATTTCACTAACTTGGGGGTTTTGTGGGTTACCTTGATTTTTAGTTCCAAGCAAAATTCCCATCTTCAAGGGTTCACCACCCTACTTTCAAATGCCCAAGTGATTTAAGATCCTCCTACACCCAATTCAAGAGTTGCATGTGAGGATTGTGGTGGTTTTCGGAACTCTTCTTCAATTTCCAATTTGAACAAAAGAGAGGGAATGGAGCTTGCATGTACCTACCTATGGAAGCCCCTAAAGCTTGAAGATGATCCCTTAAGCCTTGATGTTGAAGTTTTGAGAGTGATTTGCTAGTGGGTGATGAGGAAATGGAAGAAAACCCTAGGAGAGGTTTGAGAAAATGGAGAAATGAGTGAGAGAGGAGTGAGGCGCGCATATGGGGAGGAAGAAGAGGTGAGGGGCTTATTTTCAAACTTTGCAATTTTCTAAATCTTTGCAATTTGGTCCTTATCACTAAAACTCTTACTAATTGTAACCAAATCCCTAAATTTCCAATATCTTTTCTAAAGAGTCCCTCAAGGATCAATGTGCTATTTTGAAAGGCCTACTCCTTCATTCGGGAAAAATTAGGAATGTTACATTTTTACTTTAAAAATGAAAATGCATATTTTAAAAATTTTTAAATTATTTGATTTTTTTTCAAAATAATGTGTTGTTCACATTGAAGTTTCTAGCTTAATTAACATAATTCTTTATATTTTTTAAATTGAAAAAATATTTTCTAGAAATCGTGTACTATACACTTGAAAAATAGGTTGTTTTTTTCTTTAAAAATGATAATGCATATTTTAAAATTTTAAAATTATTTGATTTTTTGAAAAACAATATTTTGTTCAGCATGAAGTTTCTAGCTTAATTTACACAATTTTTTATATATTTAAAATTGCAACATTTGTTTCTAGAAATCGTGTACTATACACTCGAAAAATAGGGTTTTTTACTTTAAAAATGAAAACCCATATTTTAAAATTTTAAAATTATTTGATTCATTTGAAAACAATGGATTATTCACATTTAAGTTTCTAGCTTAATTTAAACAATTTTTTATATATTTAAAATTGCAAAATTTGTTTCTAAAAATCGTGTACTATATACAGTTGAAAAATATGGTGTTTTTTACTTTGAATATGAAAATGTTTTATTTTTTAAATTTATTATATTATTTTAATTTTTTGAAAACAAAGTATTATTCACCATGAAGTTTCTAACTTAATTTACACAATTTTTTATATTTTTAAAATTTCAACATTTGTTTCTAGAAATCGTGTACTATACACTAAAAAATAGGGTGTTTTTTAGTTTAAAAATGAAAACGCATATTTTAAATTTTTAAATTTTTAATTCTTTTGAAAACAATGTATTGTTCACCATGAAGTTTCTAGCTTAGTTTACACAGCTTTTTTATATTTTTAAAATTGCATCATTTGTTTCTAGAAATCGTGTTGAAAAGTAGGTTATTTTTTAATTGAAATATGAAAATTTGTATTTAAAATTTATTATCTAATTTTACTTTTTTGAAAATAATGTATTGTTAATAATGAAGTTTCTAGCTTAATTTACAAAAAAAATTATATTTTTAAAATTGCAACATTTGTTTCTAGAAATCGTGTACTATACACAAGAAAAATAGGGGTTTTTTACTTTAAAAATAAAAACGCATATTTTAAAATTTTTAAATTATTTGATTCGTTTGAAAAAAATGTAATGTTCACCATGAAATTTCTAGCTTAATTTACACAGTTTTTTATATATTTAAAATTGCAACAATTGTTTCTAGAAATCGTGTACTAAACACATGAAAAATAGGGTGTTTTTTACTTAATAAATGAAAACGCATATTTTAAAATTTTTAATATATTTGATTCTTTTGAAAATAATGTATTGTTCACCATGAAGTTTCTAGCTTAATTTACACAGTTTTTTATATTTTGAAAATTGCAACTTTTGTTTCTAGAAATCGTATATTATTCACTAGAAAAATAGGGTGTTTTTTACTTTAAAAATAAAAACTCATATTTTTAAATTTTTAAATTATTTGATTCTTTTGAAAATAATGTATAGTTCAACATGAAGTTTCTAGCTTAATTTAAACAATTTTTTATATTTTTAAAATTGCAACATTTGTTTCTAGAAATCGTGTACTATACACTTGAAAAGTAGGGTGTTTTTTAATTTAAATATGAAAATGTATTTTTAAAATTTATTTTATTATTTTACTTTTTTAAAAATAATGTAGTGTTCACCATGAAGTTTCTAGCTTAATTTACACAATTGTTTATATTTTTAAAATTGCAACATTTGTTTCTAGAAATCGTGTATATACACTTGAAAAATAGATTACTTTTAACTATAAAAATTAAAATGCATATTTTAAAATTTTTAAATTATTTAATATATTTTGAAAATAATTTGTTGTTCACCATGAATTTTCTAGTTTTATTAACATATTTTTTTATATTTTTAAAATTGCAAAATTTGTTTCAATAAATCGTGTACTATACACTTGAAAAATTGGGTGTTTTTGACTTTAGAAATGAAATCACATATTTTAAAAATTTTAATTTATTTGATTATTTTAAAAAAAATGTCTTCTTCACCACGAAGTTTGTAGCTTAATTTACACAGTTTTTTTATATTATTAAAATTGCAACTTATGTTTCTAGAAAATGTGTAATAAACACATGAAAAATAGGGTGTTTTTAACTTAATAAATGAAAACACATATTTTAAAATTTTTAATATATTTGATTCTTTTGAAAACAATGTATTGTTCACCATGAAGTTTCTATCTTAATTTACACATTTTTTTATATTTTGAAAATTGCAACAATTATTTTTAGAAATCGTGTAGTATTCACTTGAAAAATAGGGTGTTTTTTACTTTAAAAATGAAAACTTATATTTTTAAATTTTTAAATTAATTGATTCTTTTGAAAATAATGTATTGTTCAACATTAAGATTCTAGCTTAGTTTACACAATTTTTATATTTTTAAAATTGCAACATTTGTTTCTAGAAATCGGGTACTATATACTTGAAAAATAGGATGTTTTTTAATTTGAATATGAAAATGATTTTTGAAAATTTATTTTATTATTTTACTTTTTTGAAAATAATGTAGTGTTCACCATGAAGTTTCTAGCTTAATTTAACAATTTTTTTATATTTTTAAAATTGCAACATTTGTTTCTAGAAATCGTGTACTATAGACTTGAAAAATAGGGTGTTTTTTACTTTAAAAATGAAAATGCATATTTTAAAATTTTAAATTTTTTTAATTCTTTTTAAAAAAAATGTATTGTTCACCATGAAGTTTCTAGCTTAATTTACACAATTTTATATTTTTAAAATTGTAACATTTGTTTCTAGAAATCGTGTACTATACACTTGAAAAATAAGATGTTTTTTTCTTTAAAAGTTAAAATGCATATTTTAAAATTTTTTAATTATTTGATTCTTTTGAAAAAAATGTATTGTAAACCATAAGTTTCTAGCTTAATTTACATAGTTTTTTATATTTTTAAAGTTGCAACATTTGTTTCTAGAAATCGTGAACTATACATTTGAAAAAGAGGGTATTATTTAATTTAAATATGAAAATACATTTTTTATATTTATTAAATTATTTAATTTTTTAAACAATATTTTGTTGTTGACGATGATGTTTCTATCATAAGTAACATATTTTTTTTTATATAGAAAATTGCAAAAAAATTCTAAAAATTGAGTACTATACACTTGGAAAATATGATGTTTTTTACTTTAAAAATGAAAACGAATATTTTAAAATTTTTAAATAATTTGATTCTTTTGAAAACAATGTATTGTTCAACATGAAGTTTCTAGCTTAATTTACACAATTTTTTATAATTTTAAAATTGCAACAATTGTTTCTAGAAATCCTGTACAATACACCAGAAAAATACGGTGTTTTTTACTTTAAAAATGAAAATGCATATTTTAATATGTTTAAATTATTTGATTCTTTTTAAAACAATGTATTGTTCACGATAAAGTTTCTAGCTTATTTTATACAGTTTTTTACATTTTTAAAGTTGCATCATTTGTTTCTAGAAATCGTGTACCATACAATTGAGAAATAGGATGTTTTTTAATTTAAATATGAAATTTTTTTTTTTAAATTTATTATATTATTTTACTTTTTTTAAAATAATGTATTATTCACCCTGAAGTTTCTAACTTAATTTTTAAAATTTTTTATATTTTTAAAATTCCAGCATTTGTTTCAAGAAATCCTATACAATACACTTGAAAAATATGGTATTTTAAGATTTTTAAATTATTTGATACTTTTAATAACAATGTATTGTTCACTATAAAGTTTCTTATTTAATTTACACAACTTTTTCTATTTTTAAAATTGCAACATTTGTTTCTAGAAATCTTGTAGATATTGTGTACTACACACTTGAAAAATAGGGTGTTTTTTAATTTTAATATGGAATTTTGTCTTTTAAATTTATTGTATTTTTTGAAAATAATATATCTTTCTCAATGAAGTTATGAACTATATTTTCAAATATTTTATATTTTTAAAATTGCATCATTTGAAATCCTCTACTATACACTTGAAAAATAAGGTGTTTTTTACTTTGTAAATGAAAACGCATATTTTAAAATTTTTAAATTATTTAATTCTTTTTAAAACAATGTATTTTTCACCATGGATTTTCTAGCTTAATTTACACTATTTTTATTTTTTTTAAATTACAACATTTGTTTTTAGAAATCGTGTACTATACACTAGAAAAATAGGGTGTTTTTTACTTTAAAAATGAAAACACATATTTTAAATTTTTAAATTTATTTATTCTTTTGAAAACAATGTATTGTTCACCATGAAATTTCTAGCTTAATTTACACAATTTTTTATATTTTTAAAATTGCAACATTTGTTTCTAGAAATCGTGTACTATACACTTGAAATGTAGGGTGTTTTTTAATTTAAATATGAAAATGTGTTTTTAAAATTTATTATATTATTTTACTTTTTTGAAAATAATGTATTGTTCACCATGAAGTTTCTAGCTTAATTTACAAATTTTTTTATATTTTTAAAACTGCAACATTTGTTTCTAGAAATCGTGTATTATACACTTGAAAAATAGGGTGTTTTTTACTTTAGAAATGAAAACGCATATTTTAGAATTTTTAATTTTTTTTTATTATTTTGAAAATAATGTATTGTTCACCATGAAGTTTGTAGTTTAATTTACACAGTTTTTTTATATTATTAAAATTGCAACATTTGTTTCTAGAAATCGTGTACAATACACATGAAAAATAGGGTGTTTTTTACTTTAGAAATGAAAACGCATATTTTAAGATTTTTAAATTATTTGATTCGTTTGAAAACAATGTATTGTTCACCTTGAAGATTCTAGCTTAATTTACAAAATTTTTTATATTTTTAAAATTGCAACATTTGTGTAACATCCCGAAAATCCATAAAAGAGGCTTTGGACTTAAGGGATTTGATTACAATTTACATAGAAAAGGAAGAAGGATTAATTGCAAGTAGAAAGATCAAAAAGAGAACACAAAGATAACCTGAATATTTGAATATGAGCTGTCATATTCGAATAATATTCCAATATGCACTGTCATATTCGAATAGTATTCGAATATGCATGTCAATATTCGAATAGTATTCGAATATTCATAGTAATATTCGAATAGTATTTGAATATGCACAGTAATATTCAAATATGGAAGTGAAGAATTGAATACAGGAGCATTATATTCGAATATGGACCCCAAAGTCTATAAATAGGGGTGCCTTGTCTCCAAAATTGGTTGTTCTTCAGATTCCTCGCTCTTCACACTTTTAAAACCTCTGTCTCGAACCAAGTACGTCACAACTCCTTTACCTTATGGCTTTCTTCTCATAAGACTAAAGGTTCCAACGATTTGATTCAGATCCAGAGATAGCTACAACAAAGGAACCGGAGTAAGAGATTTAGAGTCGGAAGGAAAGGAGAAAAAGGATTCACAGAAGTTCCAGGTAACCCTAAAACCCCAAATCTTGGACACTACAAAATGTTAGGAACATGTGATTAGGGACTATGGATAATATGTTAGAAATTGGTTGAGTTAGGGACTAAAGGTTTTCAAAATAATGTGTTGTTTACCATGAACTTTCTAGCTTAATTAACATAATTTTTTATATTTTAAAAATTGCAAAAAAATTTCTGGAAATCGTGTACTATACTCTAGAATAATAGGGTGTTTTTTCTTTTAAAAATGATAACGCATATTTTAAAAATTTTATATTATTTGATATTTTTGAAAACAATGTATTGTTCACCGTGAAGTTTCTAGCTTAATTTACAATTTTTTTTATATTTTTAAAATTGCAACATTTGTTCTAAAAATCGTGTACTATACACTTGAAAAGTATGGTGTTTTTAAATTTAAATATGAAAATGTGTTTTTTAAATTTATTATATAATTTTACTTTTTTGAAAATAATGTATTGTTCACCATGAAGTTTCTAGCTTAATTTTTAAAAAAAATTTATATTTTAAAAATTGCAACATTTGTTTCTAGAAATCGTGTACTATAGACTTGAAAAATATGGTGTTTTTTACTTTAAAAATGAAAACGCATATTTTAAAATTTTAAATTATTTTAATTCTTTTTAAAAAAAATGTATTGTTCATCTTGAAGTTTCTAGCTTAATTTATAAAAATTTTTATATTTTTAAAATTTCAACATTTGATTCTAGCGATTGTAACACCCTAAATTTTGAGTCCTTTTTTTTTCAAAACACTAGTGGAAGCTAAATTCTAAATACAACAATTAATAATAATAATAATTACAACCTTTTCAATTTATATAAATTCTTATATAGCTGAACAAATTAATACATAAACTTACCCTATCATTTCATAATCCTAAAGCATGTTACTAAGTCATATAAGCCTATTTCCTTACATTCCTATCATAAAACTAAGTTAAATAGGCTTACATGGAATTTTAGAAGCAAAAAATAAAGTCAATAAGGTATAGGACACTGTTGCCCAGGCCACCATTCTGGCACTTGAGCACCAGAAACGTGTCACAAACTGCCAGACAACAAAGTCCTGTCGCCCGAGCGCCCATTCTGTCGCCTAGGCGCTGCGACTGGGTGCAAAACTGCCAAATTACAGGGTTCTGTCGCCTAGGCGCCAGTCATAGATGCAATACTGTGTGTTTTCTGTGTTCCAGCGCCTGAGCGCTCAACACTGGCGTAGTCTGCTATTTTGATCATAACTTGAGTTGTAGACCTCCACATTGGGTGAAATCAGTGGAAAATAAAAGCTAACGAAATTATCTACAAGTTTCATTCAGAACTTAAGATCTAAATCAATTTATTTTTAGTAGATAATGTCGCTTGAATTCACTTGTCCATGTCAAAATCCCAATTTTGGCAGCTCTATATGTTTTGTCCATAACTCAAGCTATACAAGTTGGATTCTCAGGAAATTTGTGGCATTGGAAAGATAATAAAATTTTCTACAACTTTTATTCAGGCCACGAAATCAGAATCCAATTATAAATAGGTCTAATATCCATCTCAAGCTATGTCAAAATTTATGAAAACAAGGAATGAAGCATTTGTTTACATCCTACCTACACATTCAAAAGTTATTCCTTCAATTCCCATCTCAATTCCCCCAAATCAAATTGACAATATGCTACACCCAATTTATATACTCAATATACACCTTCCTCACCCACTCTCAACTTTCAAAAGCAAGGAAACCAAACAACTTTTCACCAAACGTCACATAAGCACTACAAAATTTCCAAACATACACACATGAGCATTTCAACCAAACCACATGCATCAAGTCAATTTATCAAACATCTAATATACACATGACAACCTATTTTAACATACATTCTCAAAAGCTCAATAACAATCACATGCAACCAATCTAAGTCATCAAATTTCACAAGTCTAAACTTATTTCTATCATACCTTGCACCATAGCTCAAAATCATATTTCACACCACTTATACTCCTTATCTATTCTAATTTGGGGTTTAGTGGGGTTACCTTTCAAGCTTAGCTCCAAAATCCTTGCCTTCTCCAAATGTACCCAAGAACCCTAACTTCACCCAATGACTTGATGATCCCTAATCTTCACAAATGCAAGTTATTAGTACCCATTGGGACTCATTTGCAAGCTTACATGTTAAGAATGGGGTTGAGAAACCATTTACCTCAAGAATGGGGGTTTGACCCAAAAATGGAGAAGTGGGTTTGCATGTCTTACCTATGTGCTTCAATGGCTTCTCCAAGCTCCAATGGTGAAGAATCTAGGAAGGAGAAGCTTGATTTCTCTTGGGCTTGGGCAACCCTAGGAGAGCAAAGCTAAGAGAAAGATGGAGAAGATGAGTTTAAGTGTGTATGATGGAGAGTGGGGCGAGAATGAGGGAGGAAATAGATGAGTTAAGGTTTGTCACTCATTCATTGCATGCATAAATTGAAGAGTAAAGTGAGGAAGTTGGTTGGTAGTGGTGGGGAAGAAGAGTGAGACCTTATGGAAGAAGAAGAAGAAAAAGTGATTGTGATTTGGGAGAGTGGAGTGGCGTGAGAGAAGAGGGGAAGAAGTTAAGGGAAATTGTTTCCATACTTTGCAATCCAAGTCCCACTTATGAAACCTTAAAATTGCAATTTAATCCTTTCTCCACATTTTTTATTTTTTTTGCAACCAAGTCCCTTGATCCCACCTTGTTACCCATTTAACCTCTATTTTTATTATAATCTAGTTCTTTCCCCTTAATCCAATTTTCTTTCTAATCATTCTAGTTTCCCAAATTCCCTATCTTTTCTAAAATAGCTCCTCATGGATCAATTTGTGAATCCAAATAATTTACTCTAGAAAATTAAAAATTTGGGATGTTACAGAAATTGTGTACTATACACGAGAAAAATAGGGTGTTTTTTACTTTAAAAATAAAAATGCATATTTTAAAATTTTTAAATTATTTGATTCTTTTGAAAACAATGTATTGTTCACCATGAAGTTTCTAGCTTAATTTACACAGTTTTTTATATTTTTAAAATTGCAACATTTATTTCTAGATATTGTGTACTATACACTTGAAAAATAAGGTGTTTTTTAATTTGAATATGAAAATGTTTTTTTTTAGATTATTATATTATTTTACTTTTTTGAAAATAATGTATTGTTCACCATTAAGTTTCAAGCTTAATTTACACAATTTTTTATATTTTTAAAATTTCAACATTTGTTTATAGAAATCGTGTACTATACACTAGAAAAATAGGGTGTTTTTTACTTTCAAAATGCAAACCCATATTTTAAAATTTTTAAATTATTTGATTCTTTTTTCAAAATAATGTGTTGTTCACATTGAAGTTTCTAGCTTAATTAACATAATTTTTTATATTTTTAAAATTGAAAAAATATTTTCTAGAAATCGTATACTATACACATGAAAAATATGTTGTTTTTTTATTTAAAAATGATAACGCATATTTTAAAATTTTAAAATGTTTTAATTTTTTTGAAAAAAATGTATTGTTCACCATGAAATTTCTATCTTAATTTACATAATTTTTTTATATTTTTAAAATTGCAACATTAATTTCTAGAAATCGTGTACTATACACTCAAAAAATAGGTGTTTTTTTTTAAAAACTTAAAACGCATATTTTAAAATTTTAAAATTATTTGATTCATTTGAAAACAATGTATTGTTCACCTTGAAGTTTCTAGCTTAATTTACACAATTTTTTATATATTTAAAATTGCAACATTTGTTTCTAAAAATCGTATACTATAGACTCGAAAAATAGGTTTTTTTACTTTAAAAATTAAAACGCATATTTTAAAATTTTAAAATTATTTGATTCATTTGAAAACAATATATTATTCACCTTTTAGTTTCTAGCTTAATTTACACATTTTTTTATATATTTAAAATTGTAACATTTGTTTATAGAAATCGTGTACTATACACTTGAAAAATAGAGTGTTTTTTACTTTGAATATGAAAATGTTTTTTTTTAATTTATTTTATTATTTTACATTTTTGAAAATAAATTATTGTTCACCATGAAGTTTCTAGCTTAATTTACACAATTTTTTATATTTTTAAAATTTCAATATTTGTTTGTAGAAATCGTGTACTATACACTAGAAAAATAGGGTGTTTTTTATTTTAAAATGAAAATGCGTATTTTAAATTTATTAAATTATTTGATTTTTTTGACACGAATGTATTGTTCACCAAGATTTTTCTAGCTCAATTTACATTATTTTTTTTATATTTTTAAAATATCAACATTTGTTTGTAGAAATTGTGTACTATACACTTGAAAAATAGGGTGTTTTTTAATTTAAAAATGAAAACGCATATTTTAAAATTTTTAAATCATTTGATTCTTTTGATAACAATGTATTGTTCACCATGAAGTTTCTAGCTTAACTTACACAATTTTTTATATTTTTAAAATTGCAACATTTGTTTCTAGAAATCGTGTACTCTACATTGGAAAAATAGGGTGTTTTTTAATTTAAATATGAAAATTTGTTGTTTAAATTTTTTATATTATTTTAATTTATTAAAATAATATATCTTTCTCCATGAAGTTTTGAACTTAATTTTCAAAATTTTTATATTTTTAAAATTGCAACATTTGTTTCTAGAAATCCTCTACTATACACTCGAAAAATAGGGGTTTTTTTACTTTAAAAATGAAAACCCATATTTCAAAATTTTTAAATTATTTGTTTCATTTGAAAACAATGTATTGTTCACCTTTAAGTTTCTAGCTTAATTTACACAATTTTTTATATTTTTAAAATGCTACATTTGTTTCTAGAAATTGTATACTATACACTTGAAAAATATGGCGTTGTTTACTTTGAATATGAAAATGTTTACTTTTAAAATTTATTATATTATTTTACTTTTTTATAATAATATATTGTTCACCATGATTTTTTGAGTCCGTTTTGTTTTTTCCAAAACACTAGTGGAAGCTAAATTCTAATTTACAACAATTAATAATAATAATAATTACAACCCTTTCAATTTATACGGATTGCTATACAGCTTAACAAATTAATATATTTGAACTTGAGACTTAGGTTCACCACGTGTGGCTATACCTAAGAAAAGGCCACAGCTCATCCCATTTGTGGCTTTCGCTTCACAATCTTCTGATACCTGTGATATGGTAACCGTCAGTTATATGCAAAACATATAACTGAGTAACCCCCGGCATTTTCAAAAACAATTTTATACCATATCACAACCAGTCTAACTGGAAAAATCCGTTTAAATCCCTAACACACAATTCAATCCACAATCAATTTAATAACTTATACGTAATGCATGCTATGACAATTGTGGATGTATTCATGCCATGATCTTTCATTAACATACTTAATTCTTTTCTTTTCTTGAATCTTTTATGGAAGCCTCGTGCACTAGACTTCCCCTAGCGCGTGGCAGTAACGCGAGGTTGAGCTCAAAACTAGGATCACGGCAAGCGTCCCTACCGTGATCAAACTGGCTGCCGGGCTATCGTAACCCCACATAAATGGGATAGCCTAGGACTATCTTCACCCCCACATCAATGGGGTAGTCCTTTCTTTCGGGTCATAATCCTTATCACAGGGCACCCTACTAGTTTAGGTCATCTGACCCTACATTCTCATGTTTAATCATGCTTGTCCACTTACCCGGTTTATAACCGGTGGGATTCAACCCACTTACTCAACATCCGTTGAAGGCGGAAAGCTTAACTTATCATTTAATTTCATTTTTTTCATGTTATCATACATTTTCATTCAACATTCATCACATGACAAATTCACAATTCAAAATCAAAGAGCTTGCCATATCATTTCATAACCCTAATTCATGTTACTAAGTCCTATAAGCCTATTTCCATTCATTCCCATCTTAGAAATAGGTTTACTATGCATTTTTTAAGCTAAAACAGGTCAAGGAGGTACAGAGCACTGGCGCCGAAGTGCCCATTCTGGCGCTTGAGCGCCAGGCAACATTTTTCCACTGCCAGGAATTTCATCCTGGCGCTCGAGCCCCAGCCACAGATGACAGCTTTAGTGAATTTAACCAAAATTTCAATTTCTTGCCTTTTAACCTCCTTCCTTGGCCCTATTCTAACTTCCAAAACACTACCCACATCATGGCACAACAACTTCACACATATACAATTAAATTGTCACAAATCAAGTGCACATTAGCATGATTCAAACACAAATGCTTCATTCATTCAATCTCACATCAAAATCACAAGACACAATTTCTAACACATACATCCATTGTTTCTCAATTCACACTACTACATCAAAATATGTCAACAAGGAAAACTTTCACACTTCACTCTCATTGCCACAATGATTTCCAAAATAAACTACATGCATCAAACTAAATCATCCCACTTTAACAAGTGTAATCCTGATCATCATACATTTCACAATTTGTCAATAGTCATGCCACATGCATCAAAACCCAATTCATTTAACATTATAAGTTCAAACCCATTCCTATCATATATTTCATAATAGCTCAAAATCAATTCATATATCATTTCTATTCCTTATCTTGCCTAAGTTTTGGGGTTTAGTGGGGTTACCTTCAAACTTTGAGTCCTTAAGCACTTCTTGTTCTCAAGCTCCACCAAATCCTTCAATCTCCACTACTAGACTTGGGAATCCCTAAATACCCCCAAATAAGAGTCATTAGCACCCTTAGGAACTCATTTTAGGGTTTTCATGTTAGAGAAGAGGATCAAAATCCCATTTTCCCCAAAATGGAGCTTTATCAAAGAGTGGGAGATGAGGGTGCATGCCTTACCTAAGTAGCTTGTTGGTGTCCCAAAGCTTGAAAATGCCCTTTCAAAAGCTTCAATGTTGGAGATTGATGAATGAACCTTGATGTTTTTGGCTTGAAGGTCAAACCTTAGGAGAGCAAGTGTGAAAATGAGAAGTGAAGAGAGTGAGGAAGGGAGAAAGGGGCGAGAATGAGGGAGGAAGTAAAGGGGCTTGCATGTTCAATTAAAGAGAATAATTACCTTCCATGTCACTTGGTGATGATGATTTCTTAAGGAAACAACATGGAATTGAGCTTCTATGGTGAGATTGATCAAGGAATTAGGAGAGGGTTTGAGGAGGGGATGAACAATTAGAGAGAAAGAGTATGGTCTTTGTATGGGCTAAAATGAGAGGGGAAATGGGGTTTGGGTTTTTTTACCTTATTAATTATTCCCAATTTGCTTTTAAGTCCTTCCCTCTTAAGTTTATAAGATTTAGATTTTAGTCCCTAAGTTCATCTAAGAACCTTTTAGAATTTATAAACAAGTCCTAGAGACTAAACTACGACTTCTTATTAAGGACTTAATAAGTCAATTCGAGTCTAATGACTAAAATGGGTACTTCCCTTCCTAATCCTATTTTCTTCCTACTGTTTTAGTTTCCCAAATTCCTTATCTCCTCTAAAATAGCCCCCTTAAGACTGAGTTTGTGAATCTAAATAATTTACTCTAAGAAATTAGAAATTTGGGATGTTACAATTCTACCCCCCTTAAAAGAATTGTGTCCTCACAATTTATTTTAACCTTTAGTTCATAGAAGACGTTATAGCTGAGCAAGGGTTCCAATTGATGTCATGAGTTTGATGAGGTAGGTTGTAACGAAAGGTAGTTTAGCTTTCTAGAATTTCCCTCAAGATTGTCATATGATTGCAAGAAAACCCTAAATCATATAGAGTGAACCTACATATTCTTCGAAAAATGACTTTAGGATCTCGTTCTAGAATTGTAGTATCCTCAATCATAAGTATGGAAAGGATAATGTGATTATGGAATAAGACCACGAGTATATTTTTTCGAAAGTAAAGGGCTACTCCTTAGATTCGACCTTCACTTCGCTAGAGTATTCACTGCAATTTAGTGGAAAGTGTCGATAAGAATTGCACAATTTAAATTGATGATATTGTATATTAAGTATTTAATGGAATTTCATGGACTTAGGGATGATAAGTGTCCACTTATCTATGTTCTAAGGTCTATTTTAGTCTCTTTTTATTAGTATTGTAGTGTGTTTATGGCCTTTTAGCTCTAATAAATGAATAAAATCAAATAAAGTTCTTTCTTGCATGGTTAGTTGTAGTCTCTTGGAAATTGATGAACTTTGATGTAGTTTTGATGATCTTTGATCTTGATTTGTGTTCGATTATGTTCATTTAGGAATAAATGATGGAGAAGTTTTGTTTTTAGAAGATTGGATTTGAAGAATGAAGAAAGTTGAAGAAAAGAGGTTAGAAAACACTAAGAAGCTGTCAAGTGCTGTCAAATGCTGTCAAGTGCTGTCAAAGCCCAAACCCATGCGCACACCCTCCAAACATGTGCACACCTTAATTGGTCCTGGAAGGTGCTGCCTCATCCCGTGCGCACCTCAAATGGTGCAGGGCAGATTTAAGTAGTGCGAAACAGAACAGTTTTTGGGACTTTTGGGCGCGATTTTCTCTGCTTTTCTCACCTTTTCTCCTCATCTTTGTGGATGAACTTGGAAGATCCTTGGATTTCTTGGTGATTCTTAGTTCCTTCATGATGATTTCCTTCATCTCCTCTTCCATTTCTTCTTCTCTCTCCATGTTTGGCTAGTTTCTAGGTTAGGAGATTGGGGATTTTGATCCCAAACCTGATGTAATCTGAATTCTTGTGGTTGATTCTTGTTCTTATGATTCTAATTGAGTAATTTCTTCTATGCTTAATGCTCTTTCTCTATTGATTATGCTCAATTGTTGAATTGCTTCCGATGTTGAATGCTCACTTGAAATTGATTGATGAGAATCTGATTTTGATGCAATTGTCAATTGGAAAATTGATAGTTGTGTTAGAATTGAAGTAGATTACCATAATCTTGCATGTGCTTAGGGATAAGACTTGTAGGTTATGAGGTCTCAATGAATTTACTCTTTCTCTTGTTTCTATTAAGATTGCTCTAAGGGATTAGGGAATTTGACTAGAAGCAAAGGGATTAATGATCTAGGAATAGTCTTAATCTATAGTTGGGTAAATTCCACTTTCAATTAGGATTTGTGAACTTCAATTGACCTTAGAATTAGGATGCATAAGGGAAGGATCAAATGAACCAAATCTCCTAGCTCTGTTCTCAATTGGTTGTGCCATCTTTCTTAGCTAGTTCTTGTAATTTCTCTGTTTTTGTTGTAAAATTCTGCTATGATACACTATTCTCTATGCAAAATGTTTGTCCGAATAGCGAAAGTCTTGGGAATTCGATACTCTATCGCATAGTCCCTGTGGATACGACAACCCCTATTCTCCCTATTCTATCAAAACTCGACTAGTGCACTTGCTAATGTAGCAATCAAGCGCAATTGAATAAGTTGCGATTAAGGTTATCCTTCAAATTGAAGGGAATTGAACTGGTGGAAAGTAACTTAAGGTGACCCTAATTTGTGAATTAGGCTTCAAAAGTTACAAGACCTACTAATGAATTGACTTAACTTAATTTATCGCCGAGATTTAGAATTTCTAAAAGAAGGTTTAAATGCTTACTAAGACTCTAGTTTTGAAGCAGAGGTCAAGATTCTACAAGTATTGATGTTTCTAGTGAATTTTGGTTCTGAGTTCAAGGTCGTATAACCCGTTAGGTGTTGGTTGTAGAGTGGAAAAAATTCATTGTAAGAAGCATAGATTCCTTGAACATGCGGTGAAAGACTACTTGGATTAAAGCGTCTTCTTATTCCTTCTTAGGGGTAACACTTTATTTCTAGGATGATTAAATAATTCCAAGTTGTTGATGTGAGTTAGAGTGGATCATAATGTATCTTTGCATGTGTCTTTAAACGCGGACGTCCATG
Source organism: Cyamopsis tetragonoloba (assembly GCA_037177725.1). Classification (NCBI taxonomy): domain Eukaryota; kingdom Viridiplantae; phylum Streptophyta; class Magnoliopsida; order Fabales; family Fabaceae; genus Cyamopsis; species Cyamopsis tetragonoloba. Next base: position 54,545,217 of record CM074125.1, read on the forward strand.
AAATTGTTGCCATGATATAAAGAGAATGGTTGAAATGATAATAGCGTGATAAGGGCCCATTGTCTCCTGACCTAAGTAAAAATCCGGGATTTGGAAAGTTGGGAACTGATTCGAGTGCCAACATATTTGTTTTGGGTGGAAGCATTATAGTTTATGACTATAATGACAGTGTATCACGTCAAGGAAATTCTTGTAACCCTACAAGGATTTGAGTTAGAGATTTACTGTAAAGCTAAACTTATCTTTAGCTTATACTTCGAATAAGTAACTGAATTTACAAGGAAGTCAGGGTGCTTAGTCGGAATACAAAATCATATGACAACAGAAGTTGTTTAGGTCTCTAGGAATCTCTGAGGGAGATTTTCTAAAAGCTTGAAATCAAATAGTTATTAGGAGTAGTTGGACTTGTCTAGACTTATAGGTTTAAATTTTGGAAATCTAAGTTCAAATTGACAGGGAGAGTTAAAAGGAATTCTCTAAATGGTCAATAGAAATCCGTTAGCGATAAACCGCATATGCAGAGGCTTATATGGGTTCAAACTTTAGGAAGATCCAAATCTTCATAATCTGAATGAAAGATTATTAAGAAGTCCTCTAACGATTTAGTTGTGCCACTCTGATTGAGTCGTCTTTCACGGCAACTCGGATCTAAGATTTGGAACTTGAACATAAATATGGATATTTTGGTGACTATCAAAATGGATTTATGAGCTTAGATCACCAAGGAAATCTTTAACTGTAATATTGTACTAAGGTTTTGAAAGAATTCCTTATACTGATTAGAACTTCAAAATTAAATAGAATTTGAAATCACGAAGAGTAAAGTTCTAAACCTTGGAATTCGAGATAGATAAAATAAAACAAGCTTAACTTTGTCTTAAAGTCGGCGTGGTAACATACGTTCTTAAAGAACCAATAGGTGTAGCATGCTTAGGTAGGTTGCAAGCGTGGTTTAACCTCGGAGAAATTTGGGCTCCATGGAATTTGGATGGAGATATGAGATTGAATATGTTTATACTCCTGTAGCGCAATTCTAATTTACTTATGACCCGAATTCTATACGGTTCTTCTCTACTCCTAAGGCAACCAGTTTCTCAAAGATCTATTACACAATTTTTTATATTTTTAAAATTGCAACATTTGTTTCTAGAAATCGTGTACTATAAAAAAATGAAAACGCATATTTTAATTTTTTTTAATTATTTGATTCTTTTGAAAACAATGTATTGTTCACCTTGAAGTTTCTAGCTTAATTTACACAATTTTTTATATTTTTAAAATTGCCACAATTGTTTCTACATATCGTGTACTATACACTTGAAAAATAGAGTGTTTTTTAATTTAAATATGAAAATGAATTTTTAAGATTTTTAATATTTTTAAATTTATTTAATTATTTGATTTTTTTTAAAATAATGTGTTGTTCAGCATGATGTTTCTAGCTTAATTAAAAAAAATTAAATTTTTTAAAATTGTTAATTTTTTTTGTAGAAATCGTGTACTAAACACATGAAAAATAGGGTATTTTTTTCTTTAGAAATGAAAACACATATTTTAAATTAATTACATTATTTGATTTTTTGAATACAATGTATTGTTCCCCATGAAGTTTCTAGCTTAATTTACACAATTTTTTTTATTTTTAAAAATGCAACATTTGTTTCTAGAAATCGTGTACTATACAGTTGAAAAATAGAATGTTTCTTACTTTATAAATGAAAACGCATATTATGAAATTTATAAATTAATTGATTCTTTTGAAAACAATGTATTTTCAACATGAAGTTTCTAGCTTAATTTATACAAGTTTTTATATTTTTAAATTGCAACATTTGTATCTAGAAATCGTATACTATACACTTGAAAAATAGAGTGTTTTTTAATTTAACTATAAAAATGCATTTTTTAAATTTATTAAATTATTTATTTTTTAAAAATATTTTGTTGTTAACCATGATGTTTCTAGCTTAATTAACATAATTTTTTATAAATGGAAAAGTGCAAAAAAATTTCTAGAAATCGTGTACTATACACTTTAAAAATAGTGTATTTTTTACTTTAGGAATCAAAACGCATATTTTAAATTTATTATATTATTTAATTTTTAGAAAACAATGTATTATTCACCATGAAGTTTCTAGCTTAATTTACACAATTTTTAAATTTTTAAAATTGCAACATTTGTTTCTCGAAATCGTGTACTCACTTGAAAAATATGGTGTTTTTTACTTTAAAACTGAAAATGCATATTTTAATATTTTTAAATTATTTTATTATTTTGAAAACAATGTATTGTTCACCATGAAGTTTCTAGCTCAATTTAAACAATTTTTTATATTTTAAAAATTGCAACATTTGTTTCTAGAAATCATGTACTATACACTTGGAAAATAGGGTGTTTTTTACTTAAAAAATGAAAATGCATATTTTAATATTTTTAAATTATTTTATTTTTTTGAAAACAATGTATTGTTCACCTTGAAGTTTCTAGCTTAATTTTCACAATTTTTTATATTTTTAAAATTGCCACAATTATTTCTACATATCGTGTACTATACACTTAAAAAATAAGGTGTTTTATAATTTAAATTTGAAAATGAATTTTTAAAATTTTTAAATTTATTTAACTTTTTGATTTTTATTAAAATAATTTGTTGTTAACCATGATGTTTCTAGCTTAATTAAAAAATTTTAAATTTTTTAAAATTGCAAAAAATTTTTTTATCGAAATCGTGTACTAAACACATGAAAAATAGGGTATTTTTTACTTTAGAAATGAAAACGCATATTTTAAATTAATTACATTATTTGATTTTTTGAATACAATGTATTGTTCCCCATGATGTTTCTAGCTTATTTTACACAAATTTTTTGTTTTTAAAAATGCAGCATTTGTTTCTAGAAGTTGTGTACTATACACTTGAAAAATAGAATGTTTTTTATTTTAAAAAAGAAAATGCATATTATGAAATTTATAAATTATTTGATTCTTTTGAAAACAATGTATTTTTCAACATGAAGTTTCTAGCTTAATTTATACAAGTTTTTTATATTTTTTAAAGTGCAACATTTTTATCTTTAAATCGTTTACTATACACTTGAAAAATAGAGTGTTTTTTAATTTAAATATGAAAATGTATTTTTAAAATTTTTTAAATTATTTATTTTTAATTAATATTTTCTTATTCACCATGATGTTTCTAGCTTAATTAACATAATTTTTTATAAATGGAAAACTGCAAAAAAATTTCTAGAAATCGTGTACTATACACTTTAAAAATAGTTTGTTTTTTATTTTAGGAATGAAAACGCATATTTTATATTTGTTAAATTATTTAATTTCTGGAAAACAATGTATTGTTCACCATGAAGTTTCTAGCTTAATTTACATCATTTTTATAATTTTAAAATTGCAACATTTGTTTCTCGAAATCCTGTACACACTTGAAAAATAGGGTGTTTTTTACTTTAAAAATGAAAATGCATATTTTCATATTTTTAAATTATTTGATTATTTTGAAAACAATGTATTGTTCACCATGAAGTTTCTAGCTCAATTTAAACAATTTTTTATATTTTTCAAATTGCGACATTTTTTTCGAGAAATCGTGTGCTATACATTTGAAAGATAGGGTGTTTTTTGATTTAAATATGAAAATAAATTTTCTAAAATTTATTAAAATAATTACTTTTTTTAAAATAATGTTTTGTTTACCATGAAGTTTCTAGCTTTATTAAAAAAATTAAAATTAGTAAAATTGCAAAAAAATTTCTAAAAATCGTGTACTATACACTTGAAAAATGGGCGTTTTTTACTTTAGAAATGAAAACACATATTTTAAATTAATAACATTATTTTATTTCTGAAAACTATGTATTGTTCACCATGAAGTTTCTATCTTAATTTACACAATTTTTTTATTTTTAAAATTGAAACATTTGTTTCTAGAAATCGTGTACTATAGACCTTTAAAATAGAGTGTTTTTTACTCTAAATTATTTAATTCTTTTTAAAACAATGTATTTTTCACCATGAAGTTTCTAGCCTAATTTTCACAATTTTTATATTTTTAAATTACAACATTTTTGTCTAGAAATCGTGTACTATACACTTGAAAAATAAGGTGTTTTTTACTTTAAAAATGAAAACTCATATTTTAAAATTTTTACATTATTTGATTTTTTTAAAACAATGTATTGTTCTCCATGAAGTTTCTAGCTTAATTTACACAATTTTTTTTTATTTTTAAAACATCAACATTTGTTTATAGAAATCATGTACTATACACTTGAAAAATAGGGTGTTTTTTCCTTTAAAAATGAAAATACATATTTTTAAAATTTTAAATTATTTGGTTCTTTTGAAAACAAACTATTTTTCACCATGATGTATCTAGCTTAATTTGCAAAAATTTTTATATTTTTAAAATTGCAACATTTGTTTCTAGAAATCTTGTATTATACACTTGAAAAATAGGGTATTTTTTTATTTAAATATGAATATGTGTTTTTTAAATATATTAATTTATATATATTTTTAAAATAATTTGTTGTTCACCCTGAAGCATCTATATTAATTTACATAATTTTTTAAATTGTTAAAATTGCAAAATTGTTTCTAGAAATCGTGTACTATACACTTGAAAAATAGGGTGTTTTTTTTAATTTAGAAATGAAAATGTATATTTTAAATTTATTAAATTATTTTATTATTTGAAAACAATATTTTGTTTACCATTAAGTTTCTAGCTTAATTTACACAATTTTTAATATTTTTAAAATTGTAAATTTTGTTTCTACAAATCGTGTACTATACGCTTGAAAAATAGAGTGTTTTTTACTTAAAAAATGAAAATGCATATTGTAAAATTTTTAAATTATTAGATTCTTTTGAAAACAATGGATTATTCACCTTAATTTACACAATTTTTATATTTTTAAAATTGCAACATTTGTTTCTAGAAATCGTGTATACAGTTGAAAAATAAGGTGTTTTTTACTTTAAAAATGAAAAAACATATTTTAAAATTTTCAAATTCTTTGATTATTTTTAAAATAATGTATTGTTCATGTTACATCCCAAAAATCAAGCAGTTTCTAAATCGTCTAAAGAAATTCCATCTAAACTAAAGCCCCTTTTTACAAATTAAGGAAATGGGAAGTAGGGACTTGTTTGCAAAAACTAAAAAGCTGCAAAATTGCAAAACCTTCACTTTCCTCCTCTTCTTCTCCCATGCATGAACCATCACATTCTTCCCTTCCACTTCTCTCTCTAAGCTCATGAGAGCTCCACCTTCTCTCTAGAATTCCCAAGCTTCCAAACTCACAATGTAACATGCAACCCATCAATCTTCATCTAAGTAGCTATACATCTCTTCCTCTACTTGTGATTTCTTCCAAGGACACCTCCAAGGCTGAAACCATGATTCTAAGAAGGTAAGGAAATCTGATTTCTTGTTCTTCAAATGTTGCATGTTGATTTTTGGCTCAAATCCTCACTAATTTTCCCTTGATCATCACATGCAAAGCCTAAAGCATCATCCTTGAAGTGATTAAGTCTCTCTTGGAGTCAAGGGCAACAAGAAAGCCTAGTTCCTTTGTCAATTTCATGCTTCCTCTCAGGTATGGGGTAGATGATTCTCCAATTTAAGTTAGATAAATTTGTGATTTGAAGCATGTTTCTCTAAATAGTGAAAGGAATCTCTGGTTCTGTTCTGATATGTCCAAATCCGTGAGTTTGCACGAAAAAATTAGGGTTTGTAGATGACCAAATTTGTCTTCGTACTATTCATGAAAGTTATAGGAAATCTAGTTATCTTCCAAATGGCTTTGGTTTCACTCCATTTGGGTACCTACAACGAAAGTTATGGCCCAAACACTGAGACAGTGTCAATGTTTATGAGCAAGGTTTGTCTAAATGTACCTTTCTGTTCAAGGAGCCATTTTGACAATTAAAATTTTAGAACTAGGTTTTTATGTCTTCATCAAAGTTGTAGGAAATCCTCTTATCTTCAATATTCTTCTGACTTCATGTCAATCCATGGTCCATAGCTCAAGATATGCCCTGATTACCGGAGTAATAACCAAGGTAGAATAGTTTCAGATCTAGAATTTGTAGTTCATCTTTATCTGTGATTCTAACCTCCTAAACCTTTGATTCTTCCTTCGAGACCTTCATAAAAGTTCTAGAGAATTTTGTTATCTTCTAAATGACACTAGTTTTATGTCAATCCAGTAACCACAGCCCTATTTATGGTCAAAATAATGAAGTAGGTTCACAAATTCAGCTTTTGTCATGTAGTCAACTTACAACTAGAAATTCAGCCTCTAGATGTTGGATTTGGAACATAGCTCCTTCATATGAATTATAAATAAATGTGTAAGGTTTCATATCCAATTAGTTTCACTAACATATTGTATCTAATACTCCAAATATGGCCAGTTGATGAAGCTATGTCAGGATTGGAAGCATGGAATTTCAAGTTAAGGTAACCCCATTCAGAACCCCAAATGAGACCCTTTGAGAGTAGATTATACATGTGGCTAGGATATTGCAACTTGATTTGTTATATTGTATGATAATGGCTGGAATTTGAATGAAAGTATGTTTGAAAATCTAATAAATGTTGTGCCTTGCTTGTGTGGTATGATGTGAATGCATGTTGAATCCTTCTTGAAAATGAACTTGGGTGATTTGGTTGAGATGTGTATGAGAATTATGGATGCCTTGTCTCTTGTAAATTGGAATCTTGGAATAAGTATGGTGATGTGTGCATGTTAAGTTGTTTCAAAATGTGTTAAAATATGGTCTTGAATTGGGATGTAATTGATTTGAAATTTTGAAAATGTGAGTTTCCTGCAGTAATTGGGTGCGAATTTCGAACCATTTTTCGTGATATTTTTCCATTTTGGTCTTCTTAAGAGTTGTAGATAATCCTCTTATCTTTCAAATTCTTTTGGTTTCAATCAATTTGAAGGTCTACAACTCTAGTTATGGCCAAATTACTGAGACAGAGTTTGTATTGAAATATTTGTTATGTTAAGTGTATATCCCTGTTAATTAGGGCTGTTTTTGACAATCAAATAATTATAACTGGGCATTTTGGTCTTCACAATAGTTGTAGATAATCATCTTATATTTCAAATTCTTTTGGTTTCACTCAATTTGAAGGTCTACAACTCAAGTTATGGCCAAATTACCAACAGCACGCGTTGCAGAGAAAAATGGTTCTGTGCTTAATTCGCGGCAGTGAATTTTTAGCTGCACTTTCTGTGTCAGTTTCGCTGCGGCGAAAATGACCCAGAATAGGACCCTTTGTTTTCACTTCCAAAATGCAATATACCCTTCAAGTAGCTTATTTCTAGGGTAATAATGATTAAATTAGGTTATAATGTCTTAAAAAAACCATAAAAAGGATCATGAAAATGTATTGATGAATGTTGAATGAAAATGCATGATAACTTGTAAAATGAAATTAAATGATTATGATAAGTATAATGTTATGATATGGATGTCAAGTGCTTTAATTAATGATTAATGAAATTGTAATGTCATGAATGATAATGATGAATGTTGAATGTAAATGATATGAGTTGAATGTGAAATGCATGATAATATTTGATGTGAAATGAAAATGAAATTTAAAGACAAGTTTAAGCTTTCCGCCTTCAACGGATGTTGAGTAAGTGGGTTGAGTTCCACCGGTCAGACACTAGGTAAGCGGACAAGCATGAAAAGATTGAGAATGTAAGGTCTCCAAATGAACGGGGTAAGATGACCTGAACTAGTAGGGTTGCCCGATGACCGGGAAGATGGCCCGAAAGAAAGGACTCTCCCATTGATGTGGGGTTAAGATAGTCCTGGGCTATCCCATTGATGTGGGGTCAAGATAGCCCGACAGCCAGTTTGATCACGGTAGGGACGCTTGTCGTGGTCCTAGTTTTGAGCTCAACCTCGCGTTACTGCCACGCGCTAGGGGAAGTCTAGTGCACGAGGCTTCCATAAAAGACTCAAGAAAATAAAAGAACTAAGTATGTTAATGAAAGATCATGGCATGCATACATCCATAATTGTCATAGCATGCATTATGATATGAAATTGTTGCATTGAATTGATTGTGTGTTAGGAATTTAAATGGGGTGTTTTCCAGTTAGACTGGCTGCGATATGGTATAAAAATGTTTTCAAAATGCCCGGGGTTACTCAGTTATATGTTTTGCATATAATTGACGGTTACCATATCGCAGGTATGAGAAGATTGTGAAGCAAAAGCCACAGATAGGATGAGTTGTGGGCTTTTCTTAGGTATAGCCACACATGGTGAACCTAAGCCTCAAGTTCACATATTAATTTGTTCAGCTGTATAGGAATCCGTATAAATTGGAAGGGTTGTAATTATTATTAATTGTTGTAAATTAGAATTTAGCTTCCGTTAGTGTTTTGGGAAAAAAACAGACTCGAAAATTAAGGTGTTACAGTTCACCATGAAGTTTCTCGCTAAATTTGCACAATTTTTTATCTTTTTAAAATGACAACATTTGTTTTTAGAAATCATGTACTATACACTTGAAAAATATGGTGTTTTTTAACTTAAATATGAAAATACGTTTTTAAATTTCTTAAATTATTTTGTTTTTTTTAAATATTGTGTTTTTCACCATAATGTTTCTAGCTTAATTAACATAATTTTTTTATATATGGAAAATTGCAAAAAAATTTCTAGAAATTGTGTACTTTACAATTTTAAAAAAGGGTGTTTTTTACTTTAGAATTGAAAATGCAAATTTTAAATTTGTTAAATTATTTGATAATTTGAAAGCAATTTTTTGTTCACCATGAAGTTTCTAGCTTAACTTACACAATTTTCAATATTTTTAAAATTGTAATATTTGTTTCTAGAAATCGTGTACATACACTAGAAAAATTTGATATTTTTTACATTAAAAATGAAAACTCATATTTTAAAGTTTTTAAATTATTTAATTCTTTCTAAAACAATGTATTTTTCACCATGAATTTTCTAGCTTAATTTACACAATTTTTATATTTTTAAAATTGCAACATTTGTTTCTATAAATCGTGTACAATAAACTTGAAAAATAGGGTATTTTTTAATTTATAAATGAAAACGCATATTATAATTTTTTTTAAATTATTTTATTCTTTTGAAAATAATGTATTGTTCACATGAAGTTTTTATCTTAATTTACATAATTTTTTATACTTTTAAAATTGCAACATTTATTTCTAGAAATCTTGCACTATAGACTTGAAAAATATGGTGTTTTTTACTTTAAAAATGAAAACTCATATTATAAAATTTTTATATGATTTGATTCTGTTGAATACAATGTATTGTTCACCATGAAGTTTCTAGCTTAATTTACACAACTTTTTATATTTTTAAAATTTCAACATTTGTTTTTAGAAATCATGTACTATACACTTAAAAAAATATGGTGTTTTTTACTTTAAAAATGAAAATGTATATTTTAAAATTTTTAAATTAATTAATTCTTTTGAAAGTAATGTATTGTTCACTTTAAAGTTTCCAGCTTAGTTAAACAATTTTTTTATATTTTTAAAATTGCAACAAATGTTTTTAGAAGTCGTGTACTATAAACTTAAAAAATAGGGTGTTTTTTACTTTAAAAATGAAAATTTAAAAATTTTTTAAATTATTTGATTCTTTTGAAAATAATGCAATCACCATGAAGTTTCTAGCTTAATTTACAATTTTTATATTTTTAAAATTTCAACATTTATTTTTAGAAATCATCTACTATATACTTGAAAAATATGGTGTTTTTTTTTAAATATGAAAATGCATTTTTTATATTTATTAAATTATTTGATTTTTTGACAGCAATGTATAGTTCACCATGAAGTTTCTCACTTAATTTACACCATTTTTAATATTTTTAAAATTGTAATATTTGTTTCTAGAAATCGTGTACTATACACTTGAAAAATAGCGAGTTATTTATTTTAAAAATTAAAACTCATATTTTAAAATTTTAAATTATTTGATTCTTTTGAAAAAAATGTATTGTTCACCATAAAGTTTCTAGCTTAATTTACACAATTTTATATATTTTTAAAATTGTTAAATTTGTTTCTAGAAATCGTGTACTATACACTTGAAAAATACGGTATTATTTAATTTAAAAATTAAAAAAAAAACATATTCTAAATTTTTTAAATTATTTGATTTATTGAAAACAATATATTGTTCTCCATGAAGTTTCTCATTTAATTTACACAATTTTTATATTTTTAAAATTGCAACATTTGTTTCTAGAAATTGTGTACTATACACTTGAAAAATAGGGTGTATTTTACTTTAAAAACGAAAACGCAAATTTTAAAATTTTTACATTATTTGATATGTTGAAAACAATGTATTGTTCACCATGAAGTTTCTAGCTTCGTTTACACATATTTTTTATTTTTAAAATTGCAACATTTGTTTCTAGAAATCGTGTACTATACACTTGAAAAATAATGTGTTTTTAAATTTAAAAATGAAAAAGCATATTTTTAAATTTTTAAATTGTTAGATTCTTTTGAAAACTAGGTATTGTTCCCCATTAAACTTCTACCTTAATTTGAACAGTTTTTTATTTTTTCTAAATTGCAACAGTTGTTTCTAGAAATCATGTACAATACATTTGAAAAATAAGATGTTTTTTAATTTAAATATGAAAATTCTTTTTTTTAGTTTATTAAATTAGTTGATTTTTTGAAAACAATGTATTGTTCACCATGAAGTTTCTAACTTAATTTACACATTTTTTTATATTTTTAAAATTGCAACATTTGTTTCTAGAAATCGTGTACTATACCCTTGAAAAATAGGGTGTTTTTTACTTTAAAAATAAAAAACATATTTTAAATTTGTTAAATTATTTGATTTTTTGAAAAAAAATGTATTGTTCACCATGAAGTTCCTCGTTTAATTTCCACAAGTTTTTATATTTTTAAAATTGCAATATTTGTTTCTAGAAATCGTGTACTTGAAAAATATGGTGTTTTTTATTTTAAAAATGAAAACGGATATTTTAAAATTTTTAAATTATTTGATTCTTTTTAAAATAATGTACTGTTCACCATGAAGTTTCTAGCTTAATTTACACAATTTTTTATAATTTTAAAATTGCAACAATTATTTCTAGAAATCCTGTACAATACACTAGAAAAATACGGTGTTTTTTACTTTAAAAATTAAAACGCATATTTTAAAATTTTTAAATTATTTGATTCTTTTGAAAACAAAGTATTGTTCACCATAAAGTTTTTAGCTTATTTTATACAATTTTTTATATTTTTAAATTTGCATCATTTGTTTCTAGAAATCGTGTACCATACAATTGAGAAATAGGGTATTTTTTAATTTAAATATGAAATTTTTTTTTTAAATTTATTATATTATTTTACTTTTTTAAAAATAATGTATTGTTCACCCAGAAGTTTCTAGCTTAATATTTAAAATTTTTTATATTTTTAAAATTGCGGCATTTGTTTCAAGAAATCCTATACAATACACTTGAAAAATATGGTATTTTAAGATTTTTAAATTATTTGATTCTTTTGATAACAATGTATTGTTCACCATGAAGTTTCTTGCTTAATTTACACAATTTTTTATACTTTTAAAATAACAACATTTGTTTCTATAAATCGTGTACTATACACTTGAAAAATAAAATGTTTTTTACTTTAAAAATGAAAATGCATATTTTTAATTTTTTATATTGTTAGATTGTATTGAAAACAAGATATTTTTCACTACCACCATCCCCGACGATGTACTTAAGTACTTCACCCACTCCGTTAAGTGGGTTATCCCCCTGCGAATAAATCACCTTTATTTCAGAATTTGGGATCCTTCCGTGGATTCGAACCAAGGACCAAAGGGATATAGTCCTTAAGAGTTCCTGAATCCACTACCAAAGGGTGTTTTTTAATTTAAAAATGGAATAGCGTATTATAAAATTTTTAAATTATTTGATTCGTTTGAAAACAAGGTATATTTCACCATGAAGTTTCAGCTTAATTTACATAGTTTTTTATATTTTTAAAATTACAACATTTGTTTCTAGAAATCTTGTACTACACATTTGAAAAATAAGGTGTTTTTTAATTTAAATATGAAAATGATTTTTTTTAATTTATTAAATTATTTATTTTTTAAAAAATAATGCGTTGTTCACCATGAAGTTTCTAGTTTAATTGAAAAAAATTAATATTTTTAAAATTGAAATTTTTTTTCTAGAAATCGTGTATTATACGCTTAAAAAATAGGGTATTTTTTAATTTGGAAAGGAAACGCATATTTGAAATTAATTACATTAATTGATTTTTTGAAAACAATGCATTGTTCACCATGAATGTTTACTTAATTTACACAATATTTTTATTTTTAAAACTGCAACATTTGTTTCTAGAAATCGTATACACACTTGAAAAATAGGGTGTTTTTTAATTTAAATATGAAAATGAATTTTTTAAATTTAATTAAGAGTTTAAATACAATGGGTCGACGACCCATTATAGAATGAGACGTCGGCGCATAATAGAACGCCACATCACGTGCAAGGCAGTTTTATTAAAAGATTTGAAAAAAAAATCAAAACCAAAATAGAAACTATGATTGAAAAACCTGTCTTATACATAATGTGGCAGTCTATTACGTTCAGACATCCCATTCTATAATGGGTCGTCGACCCATTGTATTTAAACTCTTTAATTGGTTAGTTAATATTTTGAAAACAATGTATTGTTCACCATGAAGTTTCTAGCTTATTTTACACTTTTTTTTTTATATTTTTAAAACTGCAACATTTGTTTCTAGAAATCGTATACAATACACTTGAAAAATAGGGTGTTTTTTAATTTAAATATGAAAACGAATTTTTTAAATTTAATTAAGAGTTTAAATACAATGGGTCGACGACCCATTATAGAATGAGACGTCGGCGCATAATAGAACGCCACTTCATGTGCAAGGCAGTTTTATTAAAAGATTTGAAAAAAAAAATCAAAACCAAAATAGAAACTATGATTGAAAAACCTGCCTTATACATAATGTGGCAGTCTCTTACGCGCAGACGTCCCATTCTATAATGGGTCGTCGACCCATTGTATTTAAACTCTTTAATTAGTTAGTTAATATTTTGAAAACAATGTATTGTTCACCATGAAGTTTCTAGCTTATTTTACACATTTTTTTTATATTTTTAAAATTGCAACATTTGTTTCTAGAAATCGTGTACTATGCACTTGTAAAATGGGGTGTATTTTACTTTAAAAATAAAATAACATATTTTAAATTAATTAAATTATTTGATTTTTTGAAAACAATGTATTGTTCACCATGAAGTTCCTCGTTTAATTTACACAATTACTTATATTTTTAAAATTGCCACATTTGTTTCTAGAAATTATGTACTATACACTTGAAAAATATGGTGTTTTTTACTTTAAAAATGAAAACGTATATTTTAAAATTTTAACATTATTTGATTTTTTGAAAACAATGTATTGTTCACCATGAAGTTTCTAGCTTAATTTACACAATTATTTTTATTTTTAAAATTGCAACATTTGTTTCTAGAAATCGTGCACTATACACTTGAAAAATAGTGTGTTTTTTATTTAAAAAATGAAAACGCATATTATAAAAATTTTAAATTGTTTGAATCTTTTGAAAACAAGGTATTTTTCACCATGAAGTTTCTGCTTAATTAACACAATTTTTTATATTTTTAAAATTGCAACATTTGTTTATAGAAATCGTGTACTATACACTTGTAAAATGGGGTGTTTTTTACTTTAAAAATAAACAAAACATATTTTAAATTTGTTAAATTATTTGATTTTTTAAAACAATTTATTGTCCACCATAAAACTCCTCGTTTAATTTACACAATTATTTATATTTTTAAAATTGCCACATTTGTTTCTAGAAATCATGTACTATACACTTGAAAAATAGGGTGTTTTTTACTTTTAAAATGAAAACGTATATTTTAAAATTTTAATATTATTTGTTTTTTTGAAAACAATGTATTAGTTTCTAGCTTAATTTACACAATAATTTTTATTTTTAAAACTGCAACATTTGTTTCTAGAAATTGTGTACAATACAATTGAAAAATATGGTGTTTTTTAATTTAAATATGAAAATGAATTTTTTAAATTTAATTAAGAGTTTAAATACAATGGGTCGACGACCCATTATAAAATGGGACGTCGGCGCATAATAGAACGCCACATCATGTGCAAGGCAGTTTTATTAAAAGATTTGAAAAAAAAATCAAAACCAAAATAGAAACTAGGATTGAAAAACCACCCTTATAACGATGTGGTCGTCTATTACGCGCCGACGTCCCATTCTATAATGGGTCGTCGACCAATTGTATTTAAACTCTTTAATTAGTTAGTTGATATTTTGAAAACAATGTATTGTTCACCATGAAGTTTCTAGCTTATTTTACACATTTTTTTTATATTTTTTCAATTGCAACATTTGTTTTTAGAAATCGTGTACTATACACTTGTAAAATGGGGTGTTTTTTACTTTAAAAATAAAAAAAATATATTTTAAATTTGTTAGATTATTTGATTTTTTGAAAACAATTTATTGTTCACCATGAAATTCCTCGTTTAATTTACACAATTATTTATATTTTTAAAATTGCCACATTTGTTTCTAGAAATCATGTACTTATACACTAGAAAAATAGGGTGTTTTTTACTTTAAAAATGAAAACGTATATTTTAAAATTTTAACATTGTTTGATTTTTTGAAAACAATGTATTGTTCACCATGAATTTTCTAGCTTAATTTACACAATTATTTTTATTTTTAAAATTGCAACATTTATTTCTAGAAATCGTGCACTATACACTTGAAAAATAGTGTGTTTTTTAATTTAAAAATGAAAACGCATATTATAAAAATTTTAAATTGTTTGAATCTTTTGAAAACAAGGTATTTTTCACCATGAAGTTTCAGCTTAATTAACTCAATTTTTTATATGTTTAAAATTGCAACATTTGTTTCTAGAAATCGTGTACTATACACTTGAAAAATGGGGTGTTTTTTATTTTAAGAATAAACAAAACATATTTTAAATTTGTTAAATTATTTGATTTTTTAAAACAATTTATTGTCCATCATGAAGCTCCTCATTTAATTTACATAATTTTTTATATTTTTAAAATTGAACATTTGTTTCTTGAAATCGTGTACTATACACTTGAAAAATACGGTATTTTTTACTTTAAAAATGAAAACGTATATTTTAAATTTTTATATTATTTGATTTTTTGAAAACAATGTATTGTTCACCATGAAGTTTCTAGCTTAATTTACATAAGTTTTTTATTTTTAAAATTGTAACATTTGTTTCAAGAAATCGTGTAGTAAACAGTTGAAAAATAGGGTGATTTTTACTTTAAATATAACAACGTATATTTTTAAATTTTTAAATTAATGGATTCTTTTCAAAACAATGTATTGTTCACCATGAAGTTTCTAGCTTAATTTTCAAAATTTTTTATATTTTTAAAATTGCAAAATTTGTTTCTTGAATCGTGTACTATACACTTGAAAAATAAAGTGTTTTTTACTTTAAAAATGAAAATGCATATTTTTAAATTTTTAACTTAATGGATTCTTTTGAAAACAATGTATTGTTCACCATTAAGTTTCATGCTTAATTTACACAATTTTTTATGTTTTTAAAATTGCAACTTTTGTTTCTAGAAATCGTGTACTATACACTTGAAAATAAGGGTGTTTTTTAATTTAAAAATGAAAACGTATATTTTTAAATTTTCAATCTAATGGATTCTTTTGAAAACAATGTATTGTTCACCATGAAGTTTCTAGCTTAATTTACACAAATTTTTATATTTTTGAAATTTCAACATTTGTTTCTAGAAATCGTGTACAATACACTTGAAAAATGGAGTGTTTTTTAATTTAAATATGAAAATCCATTTTTAAATTTAATAAATTAGTTGATTTTTTTAAAACATTGTATTGTTCACCATGAAGTTTCTATCTTAATTTACATTATTTGATTTTTTGAAACTAATGTATTGTTCACCACGAAGTTTCTTGCTTAATTTACACAATTTTTTTTATATTTAAAATTTTAACATTTGTTTCTATAAATCGTTGACTATACACTTGAAAAATAGGGTGTTTTTTACTTTAAAAATGAAAATGCATATTATAAAATTTTAAAATTATTAGATTCTTTTAAAAATGATGTATTGTTCATTATGAAGTTTCCAGCTTAATTTCCTGAATTTTTTATATTTTTAAAATGGAAAAATTTATTTCTAGAATTGTCAACTGTACACATGAAAAATATGGTGTTTTTAACTTTAAAAATTAAAACGCATATTTTTAAATTTTAAAATTATTGGATTCCTTTTAAATAATGTATTTTTAACCATGATGTTTGTATATTAATTTACACAATTTTTTCTATTTTTAAAATTGCAACAATTGTTTTTAGAAATCGTGTACAATACTCTTAAAAAATATGGTGTTTTTTAATTTAAATATGAAAATGAATATTTTAAATTTATTAAATTAGAGTATTTTTTGAAAACAGTGTATTATTCACCATGAAGTTTCTAGCTTAATTTACATAATTGTTTATATTTTTAAAATTACAACATTTGTTTATAGAAATCGTGTACTATACAATTGAAAAATAGGATGTGTTTTACTTTAAAAATAACAAAGAATATTTTAAATATTTTAAATTATTTGATGTTTTGAAAATAATGTATTGTTCACAATGAAGTTTCTCGTTTGATTTACACAATTTTTTATATTTTTAAAATTGCAACATTTGTTTCTAGAAATCGTTTACTAAACACTTTTAAAATAGGGTGTTTTTTACTTTAAAAATGAAAATGTAATTTTAAAATTTTTACATTATTTGATTTTTTTAATACAATGTATTGTTCACCATGAAGTTTTTAGCTTAATTTACAAAAAAAATTTAATTTTTAAAATTGCAACATTTGTTTCTAGAAATCGTGTACTACACATTTGAAAAATAGTGTGTTTTCTAATTTAAAAAAGAAAACACATATTACAAATTTTTTAGTTATTTGATTCTTTTGAAAATAATGTACTGTTCACCATGGAGTTTTTAGCATAATTTAAATTTATTAAATTATTAGATTTTTTGAAAACAATGTATTGCTCACCATGAAGTTTCTAGCTTAATTTACACAATTTTTAATATTTTTGTAATTGCAACATTTGCTTCTAGAAATCGTGTACTATACACTTGAAAAATAGGGTGTTTTTTAATTTAGATATGAAAATGAATTTACTAAATTTATTAAATACTTAATTTTTAAAATAATGATGTTTTGTTCACCATGAAGTTTCTAGCTTAATTAAAAAAATTAATATTTTTAAAATTGGAAATATTTTTCTAGAAATCGTGTGCTATACGCTTGAAAAATAGGGTATTTTTTAATTTAGAAAAGAAAATGCATATTTTAAATTAATTAAATTATTTAATTTTTTGAAAACAATGCATTGTACTCCATAAAGGTTTTAGCTTAATTTACACAATTTTTTTTAATTTTAAAATTGCAACATTTGTTTCTATAAATCGTGAACAATACACTTGAAAAATAGGGTGTTTTTTACTTTAAAAATGAAAGCGTAGATTAGAAAATTTTTAAATTATTTGATTCTTTTGAAAATATTGTATTGTTCACCATGAAGTTTCTAGCTTAATTTTTTAAATTTTTTATATTTTTAAAATTCCAAAATTTGTTTATAGAATCGTGTACTGTACACTTGAAAATAGGGTGTTTTTTACTTTAAAAATGAAAACGCATATTTTAAAATTTTTAAATTATTATCTTCTTTTGAAAACATTGTATTGTCCACCATGAAGTTTCTATCTTAATTTTCTCAATTTTTTATATTATTAAAATTGAAAAATTTATTTCTAGAATCGTGTACTATACACTTGAAAAATAAAAATATGGTGTTTTTTTCTTTAAAAATGAAAAAGCATATTTTAAAATTTTAAAATTACTTGATTCTTTTGTAAACAACGTATTGATCACCATGAAGTTTCTTGCTTAATTTGCACACTTTTTGTATTTATAAAATTGTAACATTTGTTTCTAGAAATCGTGTACACTTGAAAAATAGGGTGTTTTTTAATTTAAATATTAATATGTGTTTTTAATTTTATTAAATTATTTATTTTTAAAATATAATGTGTTGTTAACCATAAAGTTTCTATCTTAATTTACACAATTTTTATGTCTTTTAAATTGCTACATTTGTTTCTAGAAATCGTATACTATATACTTGAAAAATAAGGTGTTTTTTACTTTAAAAATGAAAATGCGTATTATAAAATTTTTAAGTAATTTGATTCTTTTGTAAACAATGTATTGTACACCATGAAATTTCTAACTTAAATTTCTAAATTTTTTATATTTTTAAAATTGTAAAATTTGTTTCTAGAATCATGTACTATACACTTGAAAAATACGGTGTTTTTTACTTTTAAAATGAAAATGCATATTTTAAAATTTTTAAATTATTTGATTCTTTTGAAAACAATTTATTGTTCACCATGAAGTTTCTAGCTTAATTTTCTCAACTTTTTATATTCTTAAAATTGCAAAATTTATTTCTAGAATCGTGTACTATATACTTGAAAAATACGGTGTTTTTTACTTTAAATATGAAAATGCATATTTTAAATTTATTAAATTATTTGATTATTTGAAAAAAATGTAATGTTCACCATCAAGTTTCAAGCTTAATTTACACAATTTTTTATATTTTGAAAATTGCAACAATTTTTTCTAGAAATCGTGTAGTATATACACTTGAAAAAAGGATTTTTTTACTTTAAAAAATTAAAATGCATATTTTAAAATTTTAAATTATTTTATTCTTTTGAAAACCATGTATTGTTCACCATGAAGTTTCTATCTTAATTTACACAATTTTTATATTTTTAAAATTGTAACATTTGTTTCTAGAAATCGTGTACTATACACTTAAAAAATAGCTTGTTTTTTACTTTGGAAATGAAAATGAATATTTTAAAATTTTTAAATTATTTGATTCTTTTGAAAACAATGTATTGTTTTCCATGAAGTTTCTAGCTTAATTTACAGAATTTTTATATTTTTAAAATTGTAACATTTGTTTCTAAAAATCGTCTACAATACACTTAAAAAATAAGGTGTTTTTTACTTTAAAAATGAAAACGCGTATTTTAAAATTTTTAAATTATTTAATTGTTTTAAAAATAATGTATTATTCACCATGAAGTTTTTAGCTTATTTTACATATTTTTTTATATTTTTAAAATTGCAACATTCGTTTCTAGAAATTGTGTACTTCACTTGAAAAAAAAGGGAGATTTTTACTTTAAAAATGAAAACGCATATTTTTAAATTTTTAAATTATTTGATTCTTTTGAAAATAATATATTATCCACCATGAAGTTTCTAGCTTAATTTACACAAATTTATATATTTTAAAAATTGCAACAGTTGAGTGTAGAAATCGTGTACTTTACAATTGAAAATAAGGTGTTATTTAATTTAAATATGAAAATGTGTTTTAAAAATTTATTAAATTATGTTTAATTTTTTAAAAACAATGTATTGTTCACCATGAAGTTTAAGCTTAATATATACAATTTTTTATATTTTTGAAATTGCAACATTTGTTTCTAAAAATCGTGTACTGCACACTTGAAAAAAAGGAATTTTTAAATTTAAATATGAAAATTTGTTATTTAAATTTATTAAATTATTTGATTTTTTAAAGTTAAGTGTTGTTCAACTTGAAGTTTCTAGTTTAATTTATACATTTTTTTATATTTTTATAGTTGCAACATTTGTTTATAGAAATCGTATACTATACACGGGAAAAATAAGATGTTTTTTACTTTAAAAATGAAATTGTGTTTTTTAAATTTATTAAATTATTTAATTTTTTTCACCATGAAATAAATGTGTTGTTCCTCATGAAGTTTCGAGCTTAATTTACATAATTTTTCAAATTTTTAATATTGCAACATTTGTTTCTAGAAATCGTGTATTATACACTTAAAAAAGGATTGTTTTTAATTTAAATATGAAAATGTGTTTTTTAAATTTATTAAATTATTTGATTGTGAGAGAACGAGAACAGAAGGAATGAATTGATATTCTGTTTCTCATTAATTTGCAATTGTGATAATACAGAGAATATATACAAAGATAAGAGTAAAAGTAAAACAAGGTTTCTAACAGAATAATGCTAGCTCATTCATCTTAATCACAAACTCAACAGATTTAACTCTAATGAATTTATTTTACTGATGTATCCTTTTCATCCCCCCTCAAACTTAATGTACCTAGAGAGTGTACAGTAAGTTTGGGTCTTAAATCAAGGAATGTTGCACAGGGGCCTTGGTGAGAAGATCTACAATCTGAAATTGTGTTGGTATGTGTTTGACAGTGATGAGTCTCTGAGCAACTTTCTCCCTTACAAACCACAAATCCAATTCAAAATGTTTGGATTTGGAATGCAAAACTGGATTTCTGGTGAGCAAATCGGCGCTGTGATTATCACACCAGATTAGAGGTGGGACTTTTTGTGCTATCCTCAATTCAGTTAACAGAGACTTCAGCCAACCAATCTCTGCAACCACTGCTGCAAGGGCGCGAAATTCTGCTTCTGTACTACTTCTAGAGACAACCTGTTTCTTCGCTACCCATGAGATGATGTTATTTCCCAAGAACACACAATAACCTGATGTTGAACGCATATCACTTGGGTCATTAGCCCAATCAGCATCCGAGTATCAGTGATTGTTAAGTTTTCTGACTTTTGTAGCAGCAAGCCATGATCTTTTGTGCCACTGAGATATCTGAGAAGACGCTTGACTTGCTTCCAATGATGTTCTAAAGGGTGATGCATGTATTGGCAAAGTTTATTGACCGCAAAAGCCACATCTGGTCTTGTGATGGTTGCATACTGCAGAGCTCCAAGAGTGCTTCTGTATAAAGTTGGATCCTGGAATTCATCTGTTCCATCTTTGTAAAACTTGCAATTAGGAGGCAGAGGTGTTTTTACTCCTTTAGAGTCCTGCATGTTAACCTTTGTAAGTAAATCTATAATGTATTTCTGTTGACAGAGAAGAAGTTTACCCCCTTCTATTTCTTTGGTTTCTATGCCAAGGAAATAGTGTAATTTTCCAAGGTCTTTAAGAGGATAAATGCTGCTCAGTTTGTGTATAAGAGTATGAATGAAAGGAGAAGAGTTCCCTGTAATCAAGATGTCATCAACATAGATTAAAAAATATGTAATAGTGCTGCTAGTAGTGTGAATAAATAAGGAACTATCACATCTAGCAGATTGAAAACCAAAGGAATATAAAGTTGATGTAAGTTTAGAGAACCAAGCCTTAGGTGCTTGTTTTAAACCGTAAATGACTTTCTTAAGATGGCAAACATGATTATTGTTTGTAGTAGCAAAACCTTGAGGCTGCCTCATATATACCTCTTCAGTGAGAATGCGAAAGGCATTATTTATGTCAATTTGCCTTACTATCCAACCTTTTGACAAAGCAATTGTGAGAATTACCCTTATCGTAACAGGTTTTACCACAGGGCTAAAAGTTTCACTATAATCAAGTCCTTCCTTTTGAGCAAATCCCTGAGCAACAAGCCTTGCCTTATATTTTTCTATAGTACCATCTGGATTCCGTTTTATGCGAAAAATCCATTTTGAACCTATTGGTTTTCTATTTGGAGGCAGAGGCTTTAGAGTCCATGTGTTGTTCTTCTGAAGAGCAGTAATCTCCTCTTGCATAGCCTTGAACTAGTGAGGACTAGCTAAAGCTTGACTTGTTGAAATTGGTTCAGATTCAGCCAGGAAGGCCTTGGACTTAAATATTCCAACCTTCCCTCTTGTGATCATATAATGTGTTGCTTGTATTAGGAATTGTAGGTGCTGCAGCAGGAGGTACTGGGTTTGTGGCTTCTGTACTTGGTATGGATAGAGCAGGTGCGTTATGATGATTTGCAGAACCAGAGTCACTAACCACAGCAGAAGGAATAGTTTGGACAATAATTTGGTCCAAATTGCCAGGTTGCTGAGTACCTGCAGCTTGAATTTGTCTAGCAACAATAGGAATAATAGGAACTCTACTAGGCATATCAGAATCAGTCACAGAAGTATGCAGAAAATTTTTGTTTTGCTTAAGAGGGTAAGAAGATTCATCAAAAATGACATGTCTAACTGTATAAACTTTACCAGAACTAGTAAGACATTTAAAACCTTTGTGCTGATTTGCATATCCTAGAAATATACAAGGCTAAGATCTGAACTGCATTTTATGTTTATTGTATGGTCTTCGATAAGGAAAGCACATACATCCAAAGCTTCGGAACAAAGAATAATCAGGAATTTTATTAAACAGTTTTTCAAAAGGGCTTTTATAGTCAATAACAGGAGAAGGTAACCTATTGATTATGAAAACAGCTGCAGAAAAAGCATCAAGCCAGTAATCACTAGACAAACCTGAATCAGCTAACAGAGTTAAGCCTACCTTTGTGATGTGTCTGTCTGTGCTTCCTCTCAGCAAAGCCATTCTACTCATGAGTGTAAGCACAACTCAACCTGTGAACAATACCACTTTCTTCCAAATATTTCTTAAAAACCAAATACTCTTTTCCATGATCAGTTTGAATAGCTTTAATCCTCTTATTGAATTGCAATTCAACCATGGTTTTAAATTTTATAAAGCAGGACAAAGCATCAGATTTATTATGAAGGAAATAAACCCAACTAAATTTAGAATAAGCATCAAGAAACACTATATAATACATATGTCCCTCTCTAGAAGCATGCTGCGAAGGACCCCAAATATCAGAAAATATCAATTCCAATGGCTCATTGTAAACAGTTTCAGAATTAACAAAAGGTTGTTTGTGGGATTTACCAAGACAGCAACCAGAACATACATTTGTAGGTTTATTGAAATTGATAGGTATATGACATTGTTGCATTACAAGCTTTTGTATTTTTAAAGAGCAATGTCCTAATCTGTTATGTCAAATATCAACAAGGTTACATGTTACACAAGTATGAAAATAAGAAGCATTATTATTGTGATCAGCAGGTAGCATATGAACATCTTCAAAAGCATATAGTCCATCAGCTTTAAGTTCCCCTCGAAGGAGCACCTTCTTGGATGCCTGGGATTTTACATAACAGATATTAGGATAGAATTCAAAATACACATCATTATCTTTTGCAAATTTACTCACACTAATTAAATTTTTAGTTATCTGAGGAACATGCATAAGATTTTTTAAAGAGAAAGGGATAGAACCAAAGGGTGTGACAAACTTAGAATTTCCTGAATAAGCAATCTTAAGTTTGTCACCATTACCAACTTGAACCCTTGATTTACCAGTGTATTCAGTTCTGTTTACGACATTGTTCAGGTCATTTGTCAGGTGGTGTGTAGCTCCTGTATCCGGGTACCAAGTATCATCAAGATTGGACTGACTACATGAAGCAGCAAGCATTGCTTGTGCACCTTTTCCTGAATTCTGGTTCTCAGAAGTGGAATTTGGATTTGCTGAAGCTGGATCAACCAAGTCTTCATCATACCTATACCAGCAGTGAAATGCTGAGTGGCCCAATTTGCCACAAAGTTGGCATTGAAGTCTATCACCGCGACCACCATTATTCTGAGTACCGTAGGATCTGTTTGAGCGCCCTCTGCCGCGATGTTGATTCCGCCCGTGACCTCTTCCACGATTTTGATTAAAAGAAGGCTTCTTGGTGGAGGTTTGAGCCATATTAGCTTGAACAGTGGAAGAATCCCTTACCTTGTGTCTTTCAAGCCTTTCTTCTTGGTGCATCAAGATTGCCTCTATTTCTGCAACAGTGTAGGGTTCTGAGCGCGTGATGCAAGATGTAATCATCGGATCGTATTCCTCCGAGAGACCATCAAAGATAGCGTCTATGTGTTCTTCAACCGTAAGAGGAGACCCAATCGCTGCTAGGGTCTCAACGATTTGCTTGATTTGGACCAAGTAATCTGCGATTGAAGTTCCCTTTCGGATATTGCGCAACTGAATTCTCAATTGCTTCACCCTAGCCTTAGTTTGCGATGAGTAGTATGTCTTCAAGATTCCCCAAATTTGATAGGTCCAGTCGCACCCTACAACGCGGACCTTAAATTGTGAATCCATGGATTCCAAGACCTAGGACTTCAGAAGATTGTCCTGTTGTTCGAAATTTTCGAACTCAGGATTCAAGATTCCATGCTTCGCATCATCTGCATTGAGAAATTGCGGCAGAATTTGAGAAGCATCCATGATGTGCTTGCGGAGCTTGTAGCCCTTGATCGTGCTTTCTGCATGTTGAAGCCACGTGAGATAATTGTCGTCGGTGAGCTTAGCAGAGATGGCGGAGGAAAATGTTTGAGGGACGAAGACGACGGTGTTTGCGGAAGCCATGGCCAATCGTCCTAGCTAGACTGATACCATGTGAGAGAACGAGAACATAAGGAATGAATTTATTTTACTGATGTATCCTTTTCATTGATTTTTTAAAAATAATTTTTTGTTCAACATGAAGTTTCTAGATTACTTTACATAATTTTTCTCATTTTAAAATTCCAAATTTTTTTCTACAAATTGTGTATTATACACTTGAAAAATAGGGTATTTTTTACTTTAAAAATGAAAAACTGATATTTTAAATTTATAAAAAAATTGAATTTTTTTAAAACAATGTATTTTTCACCAAGAAGTTTCTAGCTTAATTTACACATTTTTTTATAATTTTAAAATTGCAACATTTGTTTCTAGATAAATAGGTTGTTTTTTACTTTGGAAATGAAAACGAATATTTTAAAATTTTAAATTATCTTATTCTTTTGAAAACAATGTATTGTTCACCATGAAGTTTCTAGCAGAATTTTTATATTTTTAAAATTGAAACATTTGTTTCTAGAAATGGTGTACTATACACTTGAAAAATAAGGTGTTTTTTACTTTGAAAATGAAAACGCATATTTTAAAATTTTTTAATTATTTAATTGTTTTGAAAATAATGTATTGTTCACCATGAAGTTTTTAGCTTAATTTACCCAATTTTTTATATTTTTAAAATTGCAACATTTGTTTGTAGAAATTGTGTACAATACAGTTGAAAAATAGTATTTTTAAATTTAAAAATGAAAACTCATATTTAGAATTTATTAAATTATTTGATTCTTTTGAAAACAATGTATTGTTCACCATGAAATTGCTAGCTTAATTTATACAATTTTTATTTTTTTAAAAAATCAAAAATTATTTTTAGAAATCGTGTACTATACACTTGAAAAATATGATTTTTTTTAATTTAAATATGAAAATATTTTTTTTATATTTATTAAATTATCTGTAACATCCCACAAATTCCCAAATATGAAATTAGTAGTTCTTTAGAAGAAATTGGGAATTTATGAGATTAATGGCAATGCTACAAATGAAAGGAGAAGGACTAAGTTAAAAGAAGGGCTCATTTGCAAACTTAGGAGATACCAAAAATTGACAAAACATCTCCCTTCTTCCTCCTCTAGCCCACACCACTTTCTCACTCTCATTCCACTTCCACTCTCAAGCTCTCCTAGGGGTTGGTCTTCAAGCCCCCAAATCAAGAGAGTTTCTTCATCAATCTTGTTGGAAATTATATAAAATATAAATATATATATCCTTGGTGGTGGTGGACCTGCGAAGATTAGAAAGAAAGAATAAGAAGAAGAAAAAGAAATTGTAAAGTGTGCACAATGTCTCTTCAAGGCGTGTTCTCTAGCACTTTCCTTTAGGCTTAATTCGCCCCCACCAATTCCAAACTCTTGGGTGCAAAAATGGGTTGACCGGCAAAATGGTTTTTACAAAATGATATTTTGCATATATCTTTTGTGCACCAAAGACATAGGTAAATGAATTTGAAGATGCTCTGAGAAATTTGGGTATTTTATCATGTGTCTCTATTCCATGATTGACTTCTCACTAATATGTGAATGTTATGTGAGTTATGAATTTCATATCCTTGTGCATGAAATGCACTTCTATTTATAGACACTTCGTGTCCCTTCATGAAGAGTCATATCTTTTCAAGTGATGTGTTTTTCATTCAAGAGTCATATTCCTTTAATTGAAGAGTCACATCCCTTAATTGAAGAGTCACATTTGCAACCCTTGAAATTTAATCAATTTCAAACAAAACAACTCTTCAACCTTAAATGAAACAACACAACTTTTTATCAAATAACACAACTCTTCATGTTTTGTAAATTTTTCTTACAAATCTTGTTCCTTGGAGCTTAGAGAAGCCATTGAAGTGCTTAGGTAAGCCATGCACCTCCTCTCACTCTCATTCTTAGCCAAGCCCCATTTTGGGGTAAATGATTTCCCCAACTCAAATTTCTAACATGCAAGCTTGAAATTGAGTCTTAATGGGTTCTAATAGCTTGCATTTGTGAATATTAGGGATTTTCAAGTCACTTGGGTGAAGCTAGGGTCTTGGGTGCATTTGGAGAAGATAAGAATTTTGAAAACTCAAGTTGAAAAGGTAACCCCACTAAAACCCCAAATCAAGAGTACTAAGGAACGGTAGATGTATGTGGCTAGGGATTAAGAACAATATTTTGTTAGATTGATTTATTTGGAGCCATGTGTATGTTTGTAACCTTGCATGTTTTGTTCTGTGCATAAGAATGATGTTTGTTCTGATTGAATGTGAACTTATGATGCATGAATTTGTTTGGCCTGAAAATGTGCATGATATTAGGATTATAAACTTGTATGTGTTAGGAAGAACATGAGGTTCCAAATGGGATGTTGATGAACTTGGGATCTTAGTGTCTGGGTTGAGAAAAACTAGCCCAGCGTTCAGTACATTCCAATGTACATTCGAATGTAGACAGCTTACATTCCAATATACATTCGAATGTAAGGTCCCTGACACATTTACATTCCAATATACATTCGAATGTACATTCCAATGTAAGGTCCTTAACACATTTATATTCCAATATACATTCGAATTTACATTCGGATGTACATTCCAATGTAAGGTCCTTGACACATTTATATTCCAATATACATTCGAATGTACAATCCAATGTAAGGTCCCTGACACATTTATATTCCAATATATATTCAAATGTACATTCGAATGTACATTCAGATGTACATTCCAATGTAAGGTCCCTGACACATTTACATTCCAATATACATTCCAATGTACATTCTAATGTAAACAGTTACATTCAAATGTACATTCTAATGTAGACAGTTACATTCAAATGTACATTCTAAAATAGACGATTACATTCAAATGTAGAAATGCATGATATGATTGACACTAATGATTGAGTGGGTTTGCATGAGAATATGCAATGAAATATAATTATAAAAAAAAAAAGAAAATGCTTTCCCCCATCAACATTTTTGAGTAAGCGGGTTGAGTCCTACCAGTTACACACCGGGTAAGTGGACAAGCATAATCAAGCATGAAAAGATTGAGAATGTAGGGTCTCCCAATGAACGGGGTAAGATGGCCTGAACTAGTAAGGTTGCCCGGTGACCGGGAAGATGGCCCGAAAGAAAGGACTATCCTGATGAACGGGGTAAGATAGTCCTAGGCTATCCCAGTGATTGGGGTAAGATAGCCTGGCAGTTGATCACGGTAGGGACGCTTGCCGTGATTCCATGATTGAGCTCAAGCACGCGGTATTGCCATGCGCCTAGGGAGGAGTCTTGTGCACGAGGCTTCCGTAAAAGGCTAAAGAAAAGAAATGAAACAAGTATGATAATGAAAGATCATGGCATGCATACATTTATAACTGTCATAGCATGCATTATGTATGAGTGCTGCATTGATTGTCGATTGATTATGTGTGATAGGAACCAAGTGGGGTGTTTTCCAGTTAGACTGGTTGTAATATGGTATACAAGTGTTTTTTAAAATGCTGGGGGTTACTCAATTATATGTTTACATATAACTGACGGTTACCATATTGCAAGGGACTCGGAAGACGATGACTTTAGCGCTTGAAGACTCATTACCTTATGGTATTTTGGATATTTTGATGTATTTTGGGTGGCCAATCCTTCCTTGTAGTACGTTAGATGGTCACTGTTATTGGACATATATTCTCTGGCATGTAGTAGATACTTGAATTTACTACCTTTCAATATGAACTTATGTATTTTGATAGGCCATACGATAGGTCATTAACCTAAGTATTATGTAACTCATGTACGTGAATAAGTTATGATGGGTATTACTTAACAAATGTTTTTCAAAAAAAAAATAAAAATTTAGCCTTAAATTTTGTTAGGTGTTCCATTATCTTATTTTTTTAAAATTATGTATTGTTCACTATGAAAGTTCTAGCTTAATTTACGCAATTTTTTATATTTTTAAAATATCAAAATTTATCTCTAGAAATTGTGTACTATACACTTGAAAAATAGTATTTTTTTAATTTAAATATGAAAATGTTTGTTTAAAATTATTTTAAAGTTATTTGATTTTTTTAAAATTATGTGTTATTCGACTTGAAGTTTTTAGCTTAATTTACATAATTTTTCAAATTTTTAAAATCGAAAAAGTTTTTCTAGAAATTGTGTAAACTCATATTTTAATATTATTAAATTATTTGTTTCTTTTGAAAACAATGTATTGTCACCATGAAGTTTCTAGCTTAATTTACACAATTTTTAATATTTTTAATGTTGCAACATTTGTTTATAGAAATAGTGTACTATACACTTGAAAATATGGTATTTTTTACTTTAAAAATGAAAACGCATATTTTAAACTTATTAAATTATTTGATTCTTTAGAAAACAATGTATTATTCACCATGAAGTTTCTAGCTTAATTTGCACATTTTTTGTATTTTTAAAGTTGCAAAATTTGTTTCTAGAAATCGTGTACTATACACTTGAAAAATAGGATGTTTTTTACTTTAAAAATGGACATGCATTTTTTAATTTACTAATATATTGTTTCTAGCTTAATTTACACAATTTTTTATATTTTAAAGTTGCAACATTTGATACTAGAATTCGTGTATTTGACACTAGAAAAATAGGGTGCTTTTGATTTTAAATATGAAAATGTGTTTTTTCAATTTATTAAATTATTTGATTTTTTTTATATTAATGGGTTGTTCACCATGAAGTTTCTAGCTTAATTTACATAATTTTTCAAATTTTTAAAATTGAATTTTTTTAAGAAATCATGTACTATACACATGAAAAATAGGGTATTTTTTATTTTAAAAATTAAAACGCATATTTTAAATATATTAAATTATTTGATTTTATTGAAAATAATGTATTATTCAACATGAAGTTTCTAGCCTAATTTACACAATTTTGTATATTTTTAAAATTGCAACATTTGTGTCTATAAATCGTGTACTATACACTTGAAAAATATGGTGTTTTTTTAATTTAAATATGAAAATGTGTATTATTTGATTTTTTTAAAATAATATGTTGTTCACCATGAAGTTTCAAGCTTAATTTATTTTTCAAATTTTTAAAATTATATTTTTTTTCTAAAAATCGTGTACAATGAGTGCACTTGAAAAATAGGGTATTTTTACATTAAAATTGAAAACGCATATTTTAAATTTATTAAATTATTTAATTTTTTTGAAAATAATTTATTATTCACCATGAATTTTCTAGCTTAATTTACACATTTTTTGTATTTTTAAATTGCAACATTTGTTTTTAAAAATCATGTACTATACATCTGAAAAATAATGTGTTTCTAACTTTAAAAATGAAAACTCATAGTCTAAATTTATTAAATTATTTCATTCTTTTGAAAACAATGTATTGTTCACCATGAAGTTTCTTGCTTAATTTAAACAATTTTGTATATTTTTAAAATTGAAAAAATTTGTGTCTAGAAATCGTGTATTATACACTTAAAAATATGGTGTTTTTTAATTTAAATATAAAAATGGGTTTTTAAAATTTATTAAATTATTTGAAATTTATTAAAATAATTTGTTGTTCACCATGAAGTTTCTAGCTTAAATTACATAATTTTTCAAATTTTTAAAATTGATTTTTTTTTCTAGAAATCAATTACTATGCACATGAAAAATTGGGTGTTATTTACTTTAAAAATCAAAATGCATATTTTAAATGTATTAAATTATTTGATTGTTTTGAAAACAATGTATTTTTCACCATCAAGTTTCTAGCTTAATTTACACAATTTTTTATATTTTTATATTTGCAATATTTGTGTCTAAAAATCGTGTGCATTTACTAAGTTTCTAGCTTAATTTACACACTTGAAAATATGGTGTTTTTAATTTAAATATGGAAATAAATTTTTTAAATTTATTAAATTATTTTATTTTTTAAAAATATAATGTTGTTCACCATGAAGTTTCTAGCTTAAATTACATAATTTTTCAAATTTTTAAAATTGAATTTTTTTTACAGAAATCATTTACTTTACACATGAAAAATAGGGTGTTATTTACTTTAAAAATAAAAATACATATTTTAAATTTATTAAATTATTTGATTTTTTTGAAAATATTGTATTGTTCACCATGATGTTTCTAGTTTAATTTACACAATTTTTTATATTTTTAAAATTGTAACATTTGTGTCTAGAAATCGTTTACAATACACTGGAAAAATGGGGTATTTTTTAATTTAAATATGAAAATGTGCTTTTTAAATTTATTTTATTGTTTTTTTTAAAGAAAATGTGATATTCAACATGAAGTTTCTAGCTTAATTAACATAATATTTCAACTTTTTAAAATTGCAAAAAAATTTCTGGAAATCGTGTATTATAAACTTGAAAAATATGGTGTTTTTTACTTTAGAAATGAAAACGTATATTTTAAATTTATTAAATTATTTGATTTTTTGAAAACAATGTATTGTTCACCATGAAGTTTCTATCTTAATTTACACAATTTTTTATATTTTTAATATTATAACATTTGTTTCTAGAAATCGTGTAGTATACACATGAAAAATAGGGTATTTTTTTAATATGAAAATGTGTTTTTTAAATTTATTAAATTATTTGATTTTTTTAAAAAAAAATGTGTTCAACATGAAGTTTAAGTAATCTAAAAAATGCATTTTGATTTTTAAATAGTAAACACTCTATTCTTGAAGTGTATAGTACACGATTTCTAGAAAAAATGTTGCAATTTTTCTAAATATAAAAAAATTTGATAAATTGAGCTAGAAATTTAAAAGTGAATAATACATTGTTTTTAAAAAACTTCAAATTACTTAAGTAATTTAAAAAAGTCATTTTTATTTTTAAATCAAAACATTGCATACTTCTTTTTTTTTTTATAAGAAAATAGTACTACCGGGATTCGAACTCGGTACCCACACACGCATGTTCCATGTGCTCACTAACTGAGCTACATGACTGGGACAAAACATTGCATACTTCAAGTATATAATACATGATTTTTTTTTTTAAATTCAAGAATATGTTGTTTAATAAAACAATAAAATAAGTTATTAAGTTTAGTTTAAGTTTAGGATATTAAATGTTTTGATCAAGTGAATAATACATGATATTTTTTAGTAGATTGAAGAAAAAAATATTCTAAAAAGATTGTTACAATTTTTAAAATAGGCAAAATTACACTTTTGATACCCGAACTTTTGAGGTTTGCGCAATTTGGTACCCAAACTTTTTTGGTTCAAATTGATATCAAACCTCTCTCAAACGGTTCACGTTTACCCTCGACATTAATAAACCATTATATTTTAATGGTTTAAGCTAAACGGCGTTAAGCTTGCATATGTGTCACATTCTAAGTGGTCCATTAATAATATTAATAATAATAATAATTTTTTAATTTAAATAGTTTTATATTAAAAAATGCAAAAAAACAAAAAACTCATCTTCTTCTTTCTTCCTTCTTCCTTCTTCCTTCTGTCTTCTTCTTCTTCCTTGTGTCTTCTTTTGTATTATTCTTCTTCTCCTTCTCCTTTTCCTTCTCCTTCTGCGTTCTTCCTCTTCTACGTTTTTCTTCTTCCTCTTCTGGGTTCTTTTAATTTGATGTTGCAAACCAACAAAAAAAAGGAAAATGGGAGAAGGAAGATGGGAGAAGAAGAAGAAGGAAGAACAAAAACGTAGAGAAGAAGTAGAAAGATATTGTTTTTCTATTTTTAATATAAAAATTATTTTAATTTAAAATAAATATTATTATTATTATTAATATTATTAATGGATCACTTAGAATGTGACATGTATGCAAGTTTAACACCGTTAAGCTTAAACCGTTAAAATATAACAGTTTATTAATGTTGAGAATAAACGTGGACCGTTTGAGAGAGTTGGGATATCAATTTGAACAAAAAAAAGTTTGGGTACCAAATTGCACAAACCTCAAGAATTCAAGTACCAAAAGTATAATTTATAAAATATAAAAATTACGTACATTTAATCAGAAACTTTAAAATAAATAATACATTATAGTGTGTTTTTAACTTTTTATCTCTGCCTGAACACTCTAGTTAGTTGCAAAATGTTAATAAGTCTTGATATATAGTATCCTAAGGACATTAGTTAAAGTTATTAAAATTAAAAAAATAATCATAAGAATATATTGTTCTATTTTTTTAGAATAAAAAAAATTATACATTTTAATATCTTTTTATTAGATTTAAATTTTTATATAGTGTCTTTAAAACAGTAAATATCATTTGTCAATGTTAATTCGGTAAAACACGAGGGCCTCTTTACATCGGTGGTATTTTCATATGATTATTATCTGTTTTGGGGAAAACAAAGGCCAGTTTTGGGAAAAACAAACGCAGATCCAAACACGGAACACCAATAGATCTTTTCCTTTTATCCGTTTATATTATTATCTGTTCCACACGCTTTGTTACTGTTATTGTTATTGTGGAGTCAGAGTCATGTGTATCAAAAAAAAAAAAAAATAGTCAGAGTCATGTAATACAGATAGACAAATGATATTTAGTGTTTTAAGGACACTATATAAGAACTCAAATGTAGTAAAAAGATATTAGAATGTATAATTTTTTGTATTCTCGAGAAACAGAACAATGTGTTCTTATGATTATTTTTCAAATTTTTGTAATCTTAACTAGTAGTCTTAGGACACTATATATCAAGACTCATATAGATATATAAATTTTTTATGATCCTAATATTAAAATATTTTTATGGCACTAATTAAAATTATTAAAAGTAAAAAAAATAATTATAAATATATATTTTATATTTTTCAAAAATATAAAAATTATTTATTTTAATACTTTTTATTATATTTAACTCTTAAATAATACTTTTAATTCTTAAGATACTAAAAATCATTTACAAATTTTTTATGCTATCATTTCACCATACACAAATTCCACTCTCCCACTACCGGCCGCCCCCCTCAACCACAAAAGTAAACGCTGAATCCCATATTTTAGTCCAATTTCATGCCAAATCAAAAGCTTTCTTCTTCCCCTCTTTTTATATAACACATGTACTATTCTTTTTTCTTTTACTATAATTTATGTTTCTAGGAAACATTTCAAAAAAACTTTTTTTAAAAAATAAAACTATAATTATTTTTTACTTTGATTAAAATTATATTTTATTAAAAAGTAATTATTTTTAAAAAATAAACAAGTACTAAATGACAAAAAGTATTTAGAACAAAGATGATTAATTAAACTACAACGATGCATACAAGTTGAGTTAATTTGTTATATACATGGGTCCACGTCACGCCACCTCCTCTTCTTTTTCTTTTTTTTTCTTACCTTCATCATCTTCTTCCTGTGACACGGTCAATGGATGGTCGCTGCTATGCAATCCCTATCCCTATTCCCAATCCCCAAATTCATATTGGCTAAAGACTCCATTTTTCTCATCTGGGCATCTCTTAGTTACGATCATGACCCAAATACCCTCTTCAATTTTCAGGCTTTCCAAGTCAACAATAATTCTCTTTGTCTTTTCCATTCTGTCTCAGTTCCTTGTTCAGGGCACCTCCTCTTGTAACCAACTTGATAGAGACTCGCTTTTGGATTTCTCAAATAACATATCTTCTTCTTCTTCTTCTCCTCTGAATTGGTCTGCTTCTCTTGATTGCTGCTCGTGGGAAGGTGTAGCTTGTGAACAAGACAAACAAAATGGAGAAGATCTCAGAGTTATTCGTCTGTTGCTTCCATCCAGAGCTCTCACTGGCTTCCTCTCTTCTTCTCTCACAAACCTCACTGCTCTCTCACACCTTAACCTCTCTCACAATCGGTTTTCTGGTAATCTCCCAATCCAGTTTTTCTCACTTCTTAATCACCTGCAGATTCTTGATTTGAGCAACAATCGTCTCTCTGGTCAATTGCCAAATTTTGTTGCTAATCATAACAGTAGCAATAATAATACAAGGACTAGTAGTAGTATTATCAAGGAACTGGATTTGTCTAGTAATTTCTTCACCGGAACACTTCCTCCTTCTCTTGTTCAGCATCTGGCAGGAGGGAGTTTGATATCTTTAAATGTCAGTAACAATAGCTTCACAGGTCAAATTCCCACTTCTTTATGCATTAATGAAAATAACTTGTCCTCTGTTAGATTCTTGGATTATTCCTCCAACCGTTTTGATGGAGTGATTCAGCCTGGACTAGGAAAGTGTTCCAAACTGGAGAAATTTAGAGCAGGTTCGAATTTACTATCTGGGCCTTTTCCAAGTGATATTTTTAATGCTGTTGCTTTGACAGAAATGTCCTTGCCTGTTAATAAACTTAGTGGAACTATTGGTAATGGAATTGTTAGACTTACTAATCTCACAGTTTTGGAGCTTTATTCCAATAATTTCACAGGCCCTATTCCGCCCGATATCGGTAAGCTCCCAAATTTGGAAAGGCTTCTCCTTCATGCCAACAATCTAACTGGCACTTTACCTCCATCTCTGATGAACTCTGTCAACCTTGTTGTGTTGAATTTAAGGGTCAACTCCTTGGAGGGAAATCTCTCAGCATTTAATTTCTCTGGACTCAACAAACTCACTACACTTGACCTTGGAAACAATAGCTTTTCTGGTATTTTCCCACCTACACTTTATGCATGTAAGTCACTTAAAGCGATACGGCTTGCAGCTAATCATCTTGAAGGGCAGATTTCACCTGACATACTTGAACTTCGGTCTCTGGCTTTTCTGTCAATTTCTACTAATAACCTGAGTAATGTCACTGGGGCTTTGAGGTTGCTCACGGGACTCAAGAACCTTAGTACCCTCATGCTGTCCCAGAATTTTTTCAATGAAATGATGCCAAATGATGTGAACATCGTAGACCCGGATGGATTCTCGAAGATCCAAGTTCTAGCCTTGGGAGGTTGTAATTTCACGGGCCAAATACCAAGTTGGCTTGTCAATCTGACGAAACTTGAGGTAATCGATCTGTCCTATAATCGAATAAGCGGTTCGATTCCTCCTTGGTTGGGCACACTTTCTGAACTTTTCTACATAGACTTGTCTTTTAACCTGCTTACTGGAACATTTCCTATTGAGCTCACTAGGCTTCCAGCACTAACATCACAACAGGCATATGATGAAGTAGAAAGGACTTACTTAGAGTTACCCCTCTTTGCTAATGCCAACAATGTTTCTCAGTTGCAATATAATCAGCTCTCCAACCTACCACCAGCAATATATCTGGGAAATAATAACCTCAATGACAGTATCCCCATAGAGATTGGCCTACTGAAAGCCCTTCATCATCTGGACCTTAGTCATAACAAATTCTCTGGCAATATCCCAGTTCAAATTGCAAACTTGATTAACTTGGAAAAACTATACCTCTCAGGAAACCGACTATCTGGCGAAATTCCTGTCTCACTTAAAAACTTGCATTTTTTGTCTGTTTTCATTGTAGCATACAATGATCTTCAAGGACCTATACCAGATGGTGGTCAATTTGATACTTTCCCTCCCTCCAGCTTTGAAGGAAACCCACTGTTGTGCGGTTCAGTTATTCAGCGCTCTTGTTTTCCTCAACATGGTAGTGATTCAGGTGGTCACAGCAAAAGCAAAAAGCTGATAATTGGATTTGTTATAGCATCCTGTTTTGGTTTTGTTTCCTTGATTTCAGTGTTGATAGTATGGATAATATTCAAGAGGAGGATTAATCCAGAAGGAGACACTAACACAATTGAACTAGGATCAGTTTCTGCCCACTTGAACAGTGGGGTTCATCGTGAGGTTGACAAGGAGGCTAGCCTAGTGGTATTGTTCCCTAACAAAACAAATGAAATCAAGGATCTTACCATATTTGAAATATTAAAAGCCACAGAAAATTTCAGTCAGGCAAACATAATAGGATGTGGAGGTTTTGGTTTGGTTTACAAGGCAACACTACCGGATGGAACTACTCTAGCCATCAAGAAGCTTTCAGGAGATTTGGGTCTAATGGAAAGGGAATTTAAAGCAGAGGTAGAGGCTTTGTCAACAGCACAGCATGAGAATCTGGTTGCATTGAGAGGCTATTGCGTGCACGAGGGCTTTCGACTTCTCATATATAATTACATGGAAAATGGAAGTCTGGATTACTGGTTGCATGAAAAGGATGATGGTCCATCTCAACTCGATTGGCCTACTAGACTGAAGATTGCACAAGGTGCAAGTTATGGACTGGCCTACATGCATCAGATATGCGAACCACACATAGTGCATCGCGATATAAAGTCTAGCAACATACTCCTTGATAAAAAGTTTCAGGCACGTGTCGCTGATTTTGGGTTGGCCAGGTTGATTCTTCCTTACCATACTCATGTCACAACTGAACTTGTAGGTACATTAGGTTACATTCCCCCAGAGTATGGCCAAGCGTGGGTGGCAACCCTGAGGGGAGATATCTATAGCTTTGGGGTTGTCTTGCTTGAGCTGCTCACTGGGAGGAGGCCGGTTGATGTAAGCAAGCCGAAAATGTCGAGGGAGTTGGTTGTCTGGGTTCAACATATGAGGAGTGAAGGAAAACTAGATCAAGTGTTTGATCCTATTCTGAAAGGGAGGGGTTTTGAAGAAGAGATGGTAAAGGTACTTGATGTGGCCTGCATGTGTGTCAACCAAAATCCTTTCAAGAGACCAAGCATCAGAGAAGTTGTTGAATGGCTGAAGAATGTAGGATCTTCCAAGCAGAAAATGAATAATGTAGACTAGAGATAATTTTTTTCTCCTTGGCAAATATTGACAGAGATATGTATACTTGTGCAAAATTTTTTGCATTTCAATATATACAGGAATCATTTTTACAACTGTAAATGATGACTCTCCCTATTGGACTTTGTTGGTAGTGAGATTTTATGAATCATATTATGTGATCATACATATTCCAACGAAAAACTTCATTCTCGGAATTGGCATCTTTGCTTTTGCAGAAATTCTTGAAAAATCCTCTTTGCATAAACAGGGTAAGGCTGCATACAATTACCCTCTCATGCCTTTGCGAAGCGAGGGGCCTTCTAGCACTAGGGTACGCCCTATTGCTTTTGCAGAAACTATACCTCACATGACAGCTGTTTACATTCTCATAAATTTTTTCCAATGAGTTCAATATCCTGAACTCTGCAAGCTTTTGTTATGTTATTCTTGTTTTACTTGTCAATCTTAATATTACAGTGCTACAACTTACTGAACTTAATTGTTGTCATTCACCATGTTAAATGCAAAACCCTTTTTGCTTGACAGAATAGAATAGTTTAAGTTTATGAGAAAAAAACCATTTAAGTTTAACATCTATATTTCAGATCATCCAGATTCCAGCACAAGACCATTTCTTTGACTGTTTCCGTCAAGTTATATGGATGGCACTTTGATACTGCATATTCAACCGCAGATGAACTGAACGGTAGCTGGCGTAACAAATTCCTTGCTGTATATATCTTGTAAAAAACCGATTAACATGCTTTAGCTAGAGAGAATATATGCTGAAATCTGACAAATTAATCTAAAGAAAATTTCACATTCTATTTGGTTATGTGAATATTGATATTTTGAGTGAATATATTCACTTGAAAATCACTGAACTTGAACTGATATTTATATTGAGAGGTTTACACTAAAATACATTTAATAAGGAACCTAGGAATTATCTAATACTCTGTACATGTATTCAACAGATAATAAGAAACCTAGGAATTATCTAATACTTTGTACATGTATTCATTAATTATATTTCTACACTCCCCCTCAAGCTGGAGCATATAAATTATATGATCCAAGCTTGCAACAAATATCTTCAATTCGAGGACCACGGAAGGCTTTAGTGAAGACATCAACTAATTGATCCTTAGAGTTCACAAATTGAGTAGCAATGCATCCAGACGTGATCTTCTCTCGGATAAAGTGACAATTCACTTCTATATATTTTGTCCGCTCGTGAAACACGGGATTGGAAGAAATGTCCAAGGCTGATTTGTTATCACACAATAGGTGCATTGGCCCTTTATCTCCAAGTTTGAATTCTTTGAGTAAATGCTTTAACCATACAAGTTCACATATTGTTAATGCCATGGCTCGATATTCTGCTTCTGCACTCGATCTTGCAACCACATCCTGCTTTTTGCTTTTCCAAGATATCAAGTTACCACCAATGAGCACACAGTAACCTGTGGTTGATCGTCTATCCGAGGGTGAGACAGCCCAATTAGCATCAGTGTAACCCACAATTTGAGAATGTCCTCTATTTTCATAGAGAAGTCTCTGTCTTAGTGTTTTCTTGATGTATCTGACAATTCGCATTGCCGCATCCCAATGAGTGACACGTGGGTCTTGTAGGAATTGACTAACTACACTTAGGGGGAGTGTTGTCTTCTGGTAAAATAGTGAAAGGTACAGGAAGGACATCAGTGATTGGGGGATGCTCAACCGAAGATGAAGGAAAAAATGGGGATTCTTCAAAAAATGTGACATCGGCAGAAGTGATGTAACGATTGAGGTCTGGAGAGAAGCATCTGTATCCTTTCTGTAAGCGTGAATAACCAAGGAAGACACAGTTGAAAGATTTAGCTCTCAACTTATCTTGGCCACGGGTAAGAATGTGAACAAAGCATGTGCACCCAAAAATGCGAGGTGGGAGATAATATTTAGGCTGAGAAGGAAACAAGAGTGATACATGAACCTCATTGTGAAGCACAGAAGAAGGCATTCGATTAATTAAATAGCACGCTGTAAGAACTGCATCACCCCAAAATTTTAAAGGGACGTGAGTGTGAAGAAGCAACGTGCGAGCAATTTCAATGAAATGACGATTCTTGCTCTCCGCAACACCATTTTGTTGAGGGGTGTGAGCACAAGAAGATTGGTGAAGAATACCCTGAGACTGCATAAAAGACTTGAATTGTGTAGAGAAATATTCACGTGCATTATCACTTCGCAAAATGCGAGTAGAAGTATTAAATTGATTTTGAACTTCAGCACAAAAGGTCTTAAACACAGAAAATATCTCAAAGCGAGATTTCATTAAAAATAACCAAGTACATCTCGAGAAATTGTCAATAAATGTCACAAAATATTTATATCCTAATATTGTGGGAATCCGACTAGGACCCCAAACATCAGTATGAACGAACTCAAAAGGAGATGTAGCACGATTATTTACCCGCTTTGGATATGAAGAGCGAGTATGTTTCCCAAGTTGACATGACTCACATTCTAAGGAAGAGATGGTGGGGAGATCTGGAACCATTTTCTAAAGTTTAGAGATGTTAGGGTGGCCAAGACGATTATGATGTAACAAGGGAGAAACAACGGACACAAAAGCAGAAGGAGAAGGTGGTAAGGTCAACTGATAAAGTCCCTGAGATTCACGGCCTGCTCCAATCGTCTGTCCCGTAGCCCGGTTCTGCACAAGAACAGAATTAGCAGTGAAGACAATAGAACAATTAAGAGAACGAGTCAACTTACTAACAAAAATCAAATTAAAAGGACGGCCTGGAACATAAAGAGCGTTATCAAGAGGGAGAGAAGGGACGGGACAAATTTGGCCAAGGCCGTTAGCCATTGTTTGAGATCTATTGGCTAAGGTGACTATTAATAGGTAAGTTTGGTGAAAAGACAAGTGTTACCAGAGATGTGGTCACAGGCTCCAGAGTCCAAAATCCAAGGACCAACGGATGATTGGGTGAGGCAAGCAACAAAATTACCAGTCTGAGCAACTGATGTAGTGGTGGATGAGTTGGTAGCCTGATACGCCAAATAACGTTCATATTCAGCAGCAGAAATTGTCACATGAGTCGCAGTTGGAGAATCCGATGACATCATGGTGGAAATTGTGAAGAACACGCGGAACAGTGAAGAACAGAACACCCCAGAACTGAACAGAGCCAGACAGCCAAAAGAAGGACTGGGTGAGGTTCGCCGTGAAAAACCAAGAGCAACGG
The DNA here is from genome assembly GCA_037177725.1 of Cyamopsis tetragonoloba. NCBI lineage: Eukaryota > Viridiplantae > Streptophyta > Magnoliopsida > Fabales > Fabaceae > Cyamopsis > Cyamopsis tetragonoloba. The sequence continues at coordinate 54,585,730 of CM074125.1, forward strand.
TGAAGACAGCGATCGGAAAAGACAACAGATGCGCCGTCACTCGTCGGAAAATTGAGAAGACTGCCGGAGATGGTGGCGCCGTGTGACAAGGCCGGCGGCGATGGGCTTTCGGTGGTAGGCCGAACTGACGGCGGCAAGTCTAGTGGTGGTGGCGGTGAGACCGAGAAACACACCCAGGTGAGTGGATCAGAACAAAGCAGACGCGGAGGAGAGAGAAACACGCGGCTGAGAAAAAAAAACAGAGGAAAAAAATTCAAATGGCTCTTGATACCATGTGAATATGATATTTTGAGTGAATATGTTCAGTTGAAAATCACTGAACTTAAACTGATATTTATATTGAGAGGTTTACACTAAAATACATTTAATAAGGAACCTAGGAATTATCTAATACTCTGTATATGTATTCAACAGAGAATAAGGAACCTAGGAATTATCTAATACTCTGTACATATATTCAACAGATAATAAGGAATCTAGGAATTATCTAGTACTCTGTACATGTATTCATTAATTATATTTCAACAGGTTACTTCTGTCGCTAAATTAAATGCCAAAATAGAACAGCATTGTCAATTATAATGATTTGTCATATGCTTTAATTCTTTAAATTTTACAATGAAACAAGTGACTGTTTAGGTACCTTTTGCCTTCATGTTTATGTAATAGAAAGTCTTGTGATATTGATTTTATGGGTTCATATTTGTGTTTAATCTGGTGATCGAACTTTGTGTTGTTTCAATTTAAAGCTGAAAATAAGCTTCTCAGTTCTTTATTCCTCTGCTGTCTAGTAGAAAGAATTAATTATGGTGATGCAACCAAATTATGATCAGATGATACACAAAATCTAATATTAAAAATAAATAAAAGAATAACCAAATTACTAAAGTACACAAAATCTAATCCAACAAATAAATAAAAGAAAAACAGAAATGCACAAAGTAAGAAACAGAGTGGAAGTTAAATGGAGGTATAGCATGAATCAAACATGCCCATGATTACTTATTGACTACTGACTATATATGATAATGACATGAGTCAGTGGAAGCAATTGACACAAAGTAACACAATAGGATTTCATTGACAAACTTTGCTTACAATTACATAATTTGACAGTGACATCTGCAAGACTAACCTACTGTCTGTTTGACACTGCACCACAAGAGTTCTCTCCAGCCACTATCCGGCAAGATCTTGGCCGTTGAGTTATCTTTGCACGGTTTCCGTGACAGAGAAAATGTGTTGCAATGTCAAGATCTCAACTAGAGAGACTACTATTGGAGATGGTGTGGAGAATCCAGAGTTCAAGATATATCATGAAATTTTGGACTAGCTAGGATCAGTAAGTACATACGTGTGGTCAACCCAACCTTTGGTCTAACATTCATGATCCCTCCAGATAATATTGTCAAACAAACATTTTCATCACCTCAAAATCATTTTATTTAATCACAAACTTTCCTTGCTACACGTTTTTTGTACATGCAAGAGTGAAATTCCAGCAATGCTTTGCATTGCCAGCCTGTGAAACCCAGCAGCAGTATTTTGGCCATGAAGTATGAAGTGAGTTTCCCACTAATCTTCCACACACATAATAACAACTTTTTTTTTTTTTTTACAATGAAGCAACTTTATGAATAATGACTTAAAAGTCTACAACTTATTCAGGATGCTACTATAACATACAACATTTTGAGCTTCCCTTTATTTGCATAGGGACAAAGTACTAGTTCTGAATGACTGAAACTGTAATGACAATTATATTATCAAAGAGAAAAGGGCTTACATAGTACAAAGAAGAAACGGTTTTGGGAGAAGAGGGTGTGGGGTTTATTGTGAAATAGTACTAGGCAGAAAAGTGTTGTCCATGTGAAGGAATAAATTCCAACAATTTCAGCAACAACTGAAATTATTTGTTTAGCAGCTCCATATGCAGTGTTGAAGAAGGTTGATGCTCAGATTGTGGAAAAAGCAGCACTGAGTGGTGTCCATAAAACTATCCTCACCCCATAAAAACCCATTTGGCTTTTTTCCCAAATGAGTGAAAAAGAGAGAAAGAGAGATGGAGAGTAATGTGATAGTGCCACAGTGAAGCCCATAGATTACCCAACTGAACAAGCAACCTATACACACGGGAAGGAGCTTCCTTCAACCAAAGATGTCATCTTTTTTTTGGAGGATAGAAAAAGAGGGATGTAAACCCACTTCAGTTTGGGAAAAAATTGCACTGTAATCGTATCACAAAGTATCAGTACTACTATGCTAGAGAAGTATTGATACTTTGTGGTTAAACTGCAAGTACATTTTGAGCCCAAACTAGAACTAGAAAAAGGGGAAGAGAACAAACTTAGGACATATTTATATATATATAAATATATATAAAATGGAGGAGGAAAAGAAGGTGAAATGAAGATAGGGGGTATTTTTAGTCATCTCCTTGAATATACCAACAGAGGAGCATGGTGGCACAACGGCGGAGAATGTAGAGACGAGCACGTTGCTCCTTAACCAAAGAAGCACACTTGTTGCTAAACCCATTTCTCTTTCTCTTTGAAGAGACGTTAATTTCTTGGTTGTAGTGTTCCATGTTTGCTGATATATATTGAAAAGTACTAATGTATCTTGAAATGGGAAATTAAACCCAAAAAAAAGCTCACAACAGAGCTTGAGTCTTGAGGGAGCATGTGAAACAGAGGAGAGGACTAATATATATATACTAATACATTATACATAGAAGAAAGGAAAGGGAAGGTTGAGTGAATGGAGTAACAAGGAAGTGAACGTGTGGAGGCTCGAAAACTGAGGCCTCAAGGGAGGGGGGAATGAACGTGGCTTTCTTAATTCTTAATGCAATAAAATAAGGGCCTTTAATTTACTTCACTTGTGTTACCAATGTACTACTATTAAAATGGTTTGCGTGAGAAAACGAGGAAGGTTAATTATAAAAGAGGCAAAGGGAATCAGATCTCTTTAGTTTTGGTGGAAACTGAACATTATAACTGTCAGAGTAATAATCTAACAGTGAATTATAGTCGCTCGACTGTTTATTCGGTTATGATTCATCTTTAGATTGTTAATCGAAATATTAAAGGTGAAAACTGTACGTGTAGTTCTTGTCAAAACTAAAGAGTACAAGAGTGCCATGAAAAGAGGGTCATTGCTATAATGAAGACAAAGCATGGAGTGTTAAGGCATGGGAACAAGGACCCGGCAACCTGACCTGAAAGTGTGAGTTGGATTGGAGTTTTGGTTGGATTCTACCTTAACTCATCTTACCAAGTCCCAACAATATCTCTTTTTTTACTTGTAAATATATTCAGCCAAATGTGGCCAGCTGTTTCCTATCAAATAAGTTTATCTATTAACAACAGTTTCCTAATGCTAACATGTGGAGTACGTCCTTACCTTATTGTAGACTAGTAATTAAGCTTATCCTAAAGATACTATCTATACTATTACTATCCCATTTTTTTAACCTAGTGTATCTTTTTGATGAATCTTGATTAGGTTGGTAGATGGAATATTTTCCTTCTTGCATGTCTGTTTAGTTTCAATTGGGTAAACACAATTTGTGTTCTAATAATAATATATAAATCATAAATGGTTATGATTTATTTGGATAGAGTTTTTAATTATGTTTAATAATAATGAAAATTTGAAGTACTTTCACGTTGAAATAACGGCAAAATAAATGCAATGTTTGTGCCTCATTTTTCTGATGTTATCCTTGCTAGAGGATAGTGGAGCTGGTTTACTCCTAAACTTATGTTTTTGACTCTTTTGGTGATTGACAAATTAAGATAAATCAAATGAGGGTTCTTATTAATGTTAGTTGATAGTAATAATTAGTTATGGTTGTGGGTAAAGATGGGAAATAAAAAAAATAGTGGCCAAAACTTGTTGCCTTTAAGAGATAGAAAGAGAGGGATATGCAAATGATAGATGGTAGCTACGTGGATTCACTAATAAGTAGTCAAATTATATTCTTCATCGCATAATGATAATATTGAGTATAAGATAGTATCTGTTTAGGATTATAGTAATTTATATATAATGATTTGGTTTTGGCATCATGTGGATTATCTTTTTTCGTAATTCAATTCAATTTGTACTAAATGTGATGGATTAACATAACATGACATGCCTTTCTTGTATTGCAAGGATTGATCGATCCAACTCCATTCAGTGTACTTGTAGCAGTTCCAGGGAAGAGCAGAGTGTGTCACAAGCTAAGCTATGGGCATTATTGTTTCTTAATTATTATTATACGTACTGTACTGTACTGTATGTATTCCAGGAGTAGAGATAGACAGTAGTAGTACAGACCAGACCTCGAGAGAGAGAGATCATTGGCGACAGTAGTAGCTAGCTAATTTTGGATTTTTATGACAGATTCCATTCATGCTTACTTTCAACTTCACTTTCACTTTCAAACTACTCCTACCTATATGGATCTATGTAATCATCCTCGGTTGCATTGCATGCATATATAACTTCCATCTTTTTAATTCTTCCAATATATATATATATATATATATATCTAGATATATATAGCACTTAAATGTGCATGTCACAGTACATCAATGGAACAAGGATACTTAACAATCGCTTAAAACTAAACAACTCCACTTAGAAACTCCCAATGGAGATGATCTTAGTACAATATTAGCAAATCTCTTCTTTTGTCAAAAAGAATAGAAGAAGTGAAGGCCTTAAGCAAAGGCTTAATAGTGAACTGAATGGGCAAGTATTGCAGATCCGGCCCAGCCCATCCAATGCAAGATTAAATCAAATTTCTTAACAAAAATCACATATGCCCGAAAAAAAAAAGAAAAAAAAAATCACTTAATGATAACTTCCATAAAAGTTGATTTGTACCTGTTAATAATCTGGTTTTTGAATTAATGGTAGCGACATACTAATAATAAGAATAATTTACCTATTTTTCCTAAAAACTAAAATTTTATTAAACGGTTTTTAATTAATTAATTCGCTTCATAACATACATCTCTTTCAAATTTCAATTTAATCGCATTTTTTTTTCTTTCACTTTTCTGTTTAAATAAATAAAAGTAACATAAAAAATTTCCTTTTTTTATTTATTTTACTTCTACCAAGCAATACTCATGATTATTTTGGCAGTTTGAAATTAAAAGGGTGACATCTAACATGGGCATAATTCTCGTTATATATGCTTCTTGTCTTTTGATCACAGTTTAATGAATTTATAATTTATGTAGATGGCACCAACAGTTTACAACTACTACTAGTTAGAAATTAGAAAAGTGGGGAGAACGTAGGTTGAAGTGGCAAGTTTTGAAAGGTAGTTAAAACCAACGGTCATACATACTTTAAAAATATCATTTCTTTCTTAATCAAATATAATTATAATTTGTTGGATGGGAAATAGAATAAAAAATGAATCATTATCAGCACCCACTCTTCTCTTCTCAGTTCTCAGATTAGTAACAACTAACAACTAACAATCAGATTCAGTCAGCAGTAACACCCCTCTTCCTCACTCACCATGCAATTGCAACTAACTTTATTCCTTTTATTAATAATAAATAATATCTCACACTCTCTTTCTGCCACTCACTGCCAAACCCAAGTGAAGCTCCCATTCTTCCTTCTTTCTTCTCCAGCAATCTGGGTGCTTTCACTTCTCCTTCAAGTAAGTAATAGCATTTCAAACTATTTAATTTCTAAAATTATTTATCTATGGTGCTTACTGTTAACATGTTTAAGTTAAGTCTCACATTTGTTAAGAATACAGCTGCAATAGAATATATAAAGTCGTGTCCATCCTCCTCTCGTAAACTAGCTTTTAGCATTAAGTTAAGCCTGACCCAAATTCTAAGAGTTACCGTCCGGATTGGTGTGTTTGAAAATACAGTTTAATTAAACACTTATACAATAATAAATTGTTGTTAACAAAGAGTTTACTGAACTTATTTATTTGATAAGCTAAAAATAGCTTATTATAATAAGGTATTCCATGAAGCTTAAGTTAAAAACAGCTTATTAAACACTTATTCTAATGCAGTTACTTACCACTGATTAAATACATAATCTGCAGCTAGAACATGGGTGAGGAACTGGATAAACCTTTGCTTGATCCAGAGAATTTCCACCGGGAGGGAATTGACTTGGTAAGTCCTCCAACAAATAAATGAGTGAAATCTTAGTCATTTCAATTTCAACTTCAATGTGTTATGTGAATGGAAATTTATCATTTTGCTCAGGAGCGCATACCACTACAAGAAGTGTTTGAACAGCTGAGAACATCACCAAGTGGACTTTCGTCTGACGATGCCGAAGTCCGGCGGCAGATATTTGGCCCAAACAAACTTGAAGAGAGGAAAGTAAGAACACCATTCTTGTAATTAGGTATCAGAGGTATCTTATCTTCATAGGTTCATCATATATGATGCAAAATAAAATTTTCCATCTAACAAGTGTTGAAGTTTGGATATTTATGGCTATCCATGGCAGTGATTTATTCTTGTAGTACTTTTGAATCAAAGATAAAACAACATTTACATAATGTAAAATATATCTATGTCTATCCAAGGACTGTATTTTCATCAGTTCTACATTGCATTATGGCACTTAATTATGAAGGATCAAGACTCAAGAGGCATTGGATTTTGTTGTAACACTACTATCCATGACTAGCATTGTGTTTCTAACTGAAGAAATTCTAACCATAACTCCATCCCCAAATGCTGATGCAGGAGAATAAAATATTGAAATTTCTTGGTTTTATGTGGAATCCTCTGTCGTGGGTTATGGAAGCAGCAGCATTGATGGCGATTATCCTCGCGAATGGCGGAGTGAGTAAAGAACACAATCGCTGTTCTTCCATTATCTTAGTTTCTCTTCTTTCTTTTCATGATTACTTATTATTTTGAGATATCTTTTTCAGGGGGAGGGTCCTGATTGGCAAGACTTTATAGGGATTATATGCCTGCTGGTAATAAACTCAACTATTAGCTTTATAGAAGAAAACAATGCTGGTAATGCTGCAGCAGCATTAATGGCTCGTTTAGCTCCTAAAACAAAGGTAAGCTCCTTTGTTAATGACCTTATAGAAGAAAATAATTCTCTAATATCTAATTTAACTTTCCAGGTTCTGAGAGATGGGCAGTGGCAAGAGCAAGACGCAGCGATTTTAGTACCTGGAGATATAATCAGCATAAAATTGGGAGATATTATTCCAGCCGATGCTCGCTTACTCGAAGGCGACCCTCTAAAAGTTGACCAGGCAAGTCTTGGTTAATCTGAAATAAAGAAAAAAAACCTTGTAGGCTGTAATACTGTGAGAAAATTCTTCTATTTTCTTTATTTAGTGGTTTCCCTATATATTTTCTTGACATGAATGGTTTACAACTGATGTCTTGGTTTTGTTGTATGCAGTCAGCCCTTACCGGGGAATCGATGCCTGTCACGAAGAAAACAGGTGACGAGGTTTTTTCAGGTTCAACATGTAAACATGGAGAAATTGAAGCTGTGGTGATAGCAACAGGAGTTCACTCCTTTTTTGGAAAGGCAGCACACTTGGTTGACAGTACTGAAGTTGTTGGACATTTTCAGAAGGTAGGTCTGGAAAAATTTCAACATCTTTTAATATGGCTCCCTTGATAGGAAATGTAAACCAGAGAAGATGTTTACAAAGAATTAGGAGTTTGAATGATTACATAAAGGGTTCAGTGTTTTATTGTTTACTTTTTTGCAGGTCTTAACTGCTATAGGTAACTTTTGCATTTGCTCCATAGCAGTAGGGATGGTTCTTGAAATCATTATAATGTTCCCGGTGGAGCGTCGGCCTTACAGGGATGGAATCAATAACCTTCTTGTTCTCCTAATTGGAGGAATACCCATAGCAATGCCAACAGTATTATCTGTAACACTTGCAATTGGCTCTCATCGTCTTTCTCAGCAGGTGCAACATATTAGATATTAGCATTAGCATTCAATACAATAAAATTAGGATCAAATCCCATCCTCTTATACGTATATTTTTACTTGGATTCAAATGAATGGGATGAAATTCAGATTTTTTCTTCATTGTTGCTGTCCAAATATGCTAGGGAATAATCATACCCCTAGCATACTTCATAACACATCACTTAATAGTATAGTACTAATCAGTTAAAAGTTTACACTTCATAGCATTGTAGCAAATCTTTTGCAACTGACTATGCTTTATTTTTTCTCACGTCATTTTTAAGGGAGCTATTACAAAAAGAATGACAGCGATTGAAGAGATGGCTGGCATGGATGTCCTTTGCAGTGATAAAACTGGAACTCTTACACTGAATCGCCTGACTGTTGATCGAAACCTCATAGAGGTACTTAAAAAAGACATACAAAAGCCCATATTGTTAATACAAAATAAAAAATGTAGATGTTCATATGGTCTATGAAGATTTAATGTAAAAATCAGGATTCAATGAGTTCGTAATGAGCACAGCAGTCTACTTAAGTTGTTTTGAAAAACAAAATTAGCAAACCATCTTAAGTTGTTTTTAACAGGTTTTCAACAGAAACATGGACAAAGATACAGTTATTCTACTAGCAGCCAGGGCATCTAGATTGGAAAACCAGGATGCCATTGATACTGCCATTGTAAATATGCTAGCTGATCCAAAAGAGGTAAACGTACCACGTTACATGGACTGTGAAGTTTTCCAATCCTCCTCTATGCCTTGGAAGCAATAGCATATTATCAGAAGAACTAAAAAATCTCCTTTTTATTTGCAGGCACGTTCAAACATCACTGAACTTCATTTTCTACCATTCAATCCAGTAGATAAACGTACAGCAATAACATATATTGATTCTGATGGCAAATTTTATAGGGCCAGCAAAGGAGCACCAGAACAGGTGTCAAAATTCATAAAAGATGCTGACTATATAGTGATTTATAATTTCTTAATGTTTCCTCATTTCACTTCAAATCTAATGCAAAGTTTTTCTCAAAGGACCTTCATCCAAAATTTCTTTGGAACCATCAAGGCAAGAAGTATCTAACTAATGAATTTGAAAGTTTAATTTTCTTTCATATAATATACATCACAATATTGAATCATGGTGTAGGAAGTAGGAAGGGTCTTTTGTTTCACATTGTTTTACACCTTCTCCTGAATAACAGATTCTAAATATGTGCAAAGAGAAAGATGAGATTGGCAGAAAAGTGCACGCAACCATAGACAAATTTGCTGAAAGGGGATTGCGATCCCTTGCAGTAGCATATCAGGTATAACAGCCTGTTATCCTTCTGTCTTTCCCTTTCCTACTAAAAGAACAAGTTAATGAAGAAAAAAGATGTCAATCTGTTGCTAACTGATAGAAATTTTATAAACTAAATAGGCGTGGTCATGTTATTATGGCGTTGTATGATCAAGGTAGCCAACTCAGTGGAAAAATGCTATGATGATGATGACAAGACATGATCATGACTTGAGAAATTTTAGAATGTCGATTATTAATTTTCCTTACTCAGACAAGTTATAACTCTTTCAGGAAATTCCTGAAAAATCCAAGGATGCCCCTGGAGGTCCTTGGACTTTTTGTGGTTTATTGCCTTTGTTTGATCCACCAAGACATGATAGCGCTGAGACCATCCGAAGAGCACTTAATCTTGGAGTCTGTGTTAAGATGATCACAGGTAAATATGAAATTCCATTGATAGTACAATACAGAAGACTATAGTTCGGTGGTTTGTTCCTTATTATGCATAATATTTTCTATTTCTAGACTGAAAGATAATGAATTATAGTCTTTCTTTTGTTTTATTTCTTAGTGAATTAGCTGTCTAAATGCAAGTAAATTTGATATTAAACTAGTTGAGGTTATCCCCTTTTACTTCTCTTATGGTTTGGATGAAGTGTTACTTTTTGAGCTAAAGGTAGTGTTTTTCCCCCTTCAACACAACATGCTTGTCTCAAATCTAAATGTTATCCAATAAAAATTGGTTAAATATGTCATCAAATTTTGTTATGCAAATTCTAATTTAATTAATAAAGTTTTGATGTTGGTGATCTGATGAACCAGTTTACATATCAATGCAGGGGATCAGTTGGCAATTGCAAAGGAGACAGGGCGAAGACTTGGTATGGGGACCAACATGTATCCTTCTTCATCTTTGTTGGGTCGTGAAAAAGATGAGCATGAAGCAATCCCAGTAGACGAGCTCATCGAAAAAGCAGATGGCTTTGCTGGTGTATTTCCTGGTATATGAGTTTGACATCTAAGAACAATGAGTTGTTTCTCTCAAATCATATAGTTCACTTTCATTTCCTTTCTGTAGAATAATATATAACTATGTTAACTGATTATTTTATCTATGCATAATTTCAGAACATAAATATGAAATAGTAAAAATTTTACAAGAAAAGAATCATGTTGTTGGAATGACTGGGGATGGAGTAAATGATGCCCCAGCACTGAAGAAGGCAGACATTGGAATAGCTGTCTCGGATTCTACAGACGCCGCAAGAAGTGCTGCTGATCTGGTCTTAACTGAGCCTGGCTTAAGTGTGATTGTTAGCGCCGTGTTAACCAGCCGAGCTATATTTCAAAGAATGAAAAATTATACAGTTGAGTGTGCAATCTTCCTATTGAAAGAATGATTCCTAGAAATGCAGTAGCTAAATCTAGACTGTTCATATCACCAATCATTATAAATGCAATAATCAGTAATATGTAAATTTCATGATATGTAATATTTGTCTAATGTAAATTTGTTGGCTCTCTTAAATGCAGATATATGCAGTTTCCATCACCATTAGGATAGTGGTAAGAAAAGATTCTATCTCAATTCCAATGTCATTTTTTTATGGATTCTGTTTTACCTTGTATTTTAGGTGCCTTTAGACTTCCATCCATGTAACTTGTCAAACTAAACTTTCTTGCAGCTTGGTTTTGCACTCCTAGCATTAATTTGGGAGTATGATTTTCCTCCCTTCATGGTGTTGATCATTGCAATTCTAAATGATGGTAATACATCAGATAAATTTTTCCATCCCTGAATATTGACATGAAACATGTTTCTATTTTCCTTATCTTTTGTACATACATACTTAAATGATAGATGCAAACTCTAGTCACAAGTTTTGGGTGACTATATGGCTATACAAAAGTGAAGGTTATATTCATCATAAAATAATACCAAAACCAAAATACTAAATCTCCACTATAGTGCTTGAGGGAAAAAATTTACATGAGGATTCCTTATGGCATAACCAAAACCACTAACTGTTATGAATTAGGTACTATCATGACCATATCTAAAGACAGAGTAAAGCCATCCCCAACACCTGACAGTTGGAAGCTGCCTGAGATATTTGCAACAGGAATAGTAATTGGCACTTATCTTGCTTTGGTTACTGTCCTGTTCTACTGGGCTGTAGTTGAGACCACTTTCTTTGAGGTGAAAATCTTTATTTTTCTTCTCAAAGAAAATTTGATTTCATTCAACCAACATCTTGAAAGCTGAATACTGTGTTGCTGCAGACTCACTTCCATGTAACCTCCATATCCAGCGACAGCGAGAAGGTTTCATCTGCCATATATCTGCAAGTGAGCATCATAAGCCAGGCTCTAATTTTTGTTACTCGTAGCCGCGGTTGGTCATTTCTAGAGAGACCAGGAGTTCTACTTATGTGTGCCTTTGTAATAGCTCAACTGGTAATGTTACTCAAACAGATGTAACTCTTGGAAGGAGCTTTGATATCTGATTAGGAAATCCTAAAATTTTGTTATTGTTGAATAATGTGTTTGCTTTTCATGTATCATTTGTTCAGGTGGCCACCTTGATTGCAGTCTATGCAAATATCAGTTTTGCTAAAATTATAGGAATTGGATGGGGATGGGCTGGTGTCATATGGTTATACAGTTTAGTGTTCTACGTACCCTTGGACATCATTAAGTTCATAGTGCGCTATGCCTTGAGTGGAGAAGCCTGGAATCTCCTATTTGACAAAAAGGTTAGTTCAGAATTCTTCCATTATGGCCTTCTTAGTAAGATATAGTGTGTTTTCGAATTGCCAGTGGCTCAACGTGAAAGTACTTTTAATAGAAGTAAGAAGTTGTTTTGTCAGCTGAGCGTGATTCAAATTTGTGTTTAAGTAAATCATAATTGTTTATATATTGTCGGAACGTGAGCCACATTGAACAAATGAAAAACCGAACATGCATGTATGCCTTGCCTTTGCATATTATATTGTCTAATGTAGGCTTATAAAAATTAAATGTGCTTGTGTGTTTCAACTTTCAACAGACTGCTTTTACATCAAAGAAAGACTATGGGGCAGAAGATAGAGCCGCAAAGTGGGTTCTTTCTCAGAGGAGTCTGCAAGGACTGAATCTCATGACAACCGAATTGGAAAGCAACGGAAGGGCAAGGCGCTCTTCTACTTCCATAGCTGATCAGGCCAGGCGACGAGCTGAAATAGCCAGGTACTTTTACATGTGTTTTCCCAAATTTGATTTGTTTTCTTATTCATGCTTGTTAAACTTGAACGGGGTATTAGCATACGAAGCACTCTTCTAAGTTAAGTTCTCTCTGTGCATGAAACTTTGCAGGCTGGGAGAGTTACACACCCTGAGAGGACATGTAGAGTCTGTTGTGAGACTCAAAAAGTTAGACCTGAATTTGATGCAATCAGCTCATACGGTCTAATGCCATCTCATAAAGCATTTATGGACAAATTTCAGTGAAACCAAAGTAAATGATTGTTATTCCATTTTGCCAATGGAAAGAGATTTCGATATTCACCATAGTGGTAGTGGATTTTACAGTGTTAACTGTGAACTGAACGCTACGATGGATGGGGATTCCTTCATATGATTTTGTTTTTTCTTTGCGTAACATTTTTTATAAATATTTTCATTACAGTGTTACCCCATGAGATTTTGAATCAGAAATTCTTGTAGTTGAGTCTTGGGTTATTGACTAATAAATAGTATTTTTTTTTTTCTATGGACTGCATTTGAAAATTTATGCTGCAATGAGACATGATAATTCAAAACTTGATACTAGCCTCTCAAACCTTTGTTATCGGGTTATATATTTGAATTTTATTTTTTATGTTGATTGTTGAGAAACCATTTTACTTTTTTTCTTTTGTTTATCACGAACATGCATTATAATGCATGTTTATACTCACAAAAATGCAAAGGGGCATGCAGTGAAAGGAAAAGGAGCAGTTTATGTTCCACATCTCTTTAGTTTAAACAAAATCTTGCCATGGGTACATTAGGTTCTAGTTTTACCTGGTGAAACAGGACACTAAGATTCTTCATCAGAAGCATAAACAACATTACATTACATAAGAAAAAAAAAAAAAGAAATCTTGCAAATGAAAAGATGTACAAGAACAAGAGTTCATGTATAAACTATAGACACTTGACAAAACAGAACAACCAAGAGAATAGTACTAGAAAACAAGCGAACCATAATAAATGAGACAACCTGTTAGATAGAAGACATTTGAGTGGAGCTTTCCCTTCCAAGTCTGACGGAGTTAACATAATCTGTAGGACAGTGAGCCGAAATGCCAGGAAGCATCAGTCCTATTACCCTTCCGAATATGCAAAACCAGCATTCCTTATACTCTGCTCCTTTCACATACCCTATTGTTAAGCCTCTAATCAATTCCCAAACAGCATTCAGATGTTCTGAAAATGCGAATCTCATTCCAAAGAAATTTGGATTTGGCTCCTCCTTCACTTTCTTTGATGATCATTAAAGAAACGACAAACAAAAAAAAAGAGTTAGTACTCTGGAGAACATAAACTATGAAATTTGATAATATGAAATAAAATGACATCTTATGAGCTGAAACTCATTTAAGTTTTAACTATCCATTATATCTTTTATCTTTTAGTATTTAATGAATGAATGTACAACCAGAACAGATTATCAGTTTGAGATATGATTTTTTATATTGGATGCTTACATGTTACTTTTAGTCAAAGTCTTAAATTGTGATTGTAGTCACGTCGTGGTTACAACCGCATTGCATTAAATGCAGCTAAATGCGGTCGGATGTAGTCATTACGGACCGCAATCACAGCCGGATGCGGTTTCAGTGACTTTCAAAACCTTTACGTTTCGGCCCAATGTGCATTTCGGACCCAGATTTAAAACCTTGCTTTTAATCATGTTTCATGATGTCATGAGAGAGAAAGACACAACACAATAAAATAATAGTCCTACATAAATAATGATGGCTCCTATTATTATTGTGTTGTGTTCCTGCTAGGAGAGAGACAACTACAACACAATAAAATGATGGTTTTATGGCGCGTGGTAGTATTATTGTATTGTGTTTATCTGGCTCTTTACATGATCAAACACGATAGACAATGAAAATATAAAATGATAGTTCTACCTAAAATAACGGTGTGTCCTACTATTATTGATTTGTATCTATCTCTTTTCTAATATGACCAATCATGACTAAAAGGAACGATATTGAGTTGTATCTATCTCTTTTCTAATATGACTAATCATGGCTAAAAGGAATATGATAGGATCCAAATCTCTTCTACATCAATTCCAGTTTACAGAATAAAAACATACACAATAATGGCTTTTGAAAAATGAAAACAATGAAAATAACAACCAAAGTTCTACCCCCAAAAGAAAAACGAATCAAGTTAAAGAGGAGAATACTTACTCTTTCAACATAGAAGCTGTTGTAGTAAAGGCACTGTCCGAAATGTTTGTACAAGAAGGTTCTGTCATCATAAGGCAACCTTGGGATAAGATCATTACAATATACCATCCTGAAATACTTTGGAACAGGTTTTTCCAGATGAGCTTCCATGCACCTTCCAAGGTCTCTATTCCCAATCCTTGGTTGACCAAATGTGTATACACCTAGCAGCCTTTCCATCATTTCCATCTCTTCATGAAGCACAAGCACTGTTGGAAACATTATGGCCAAGGCTCCACCTAAGCTATGCCCAGTTACAATGAATTTTGCATCTTTGTGTTCCTCCAATAAGCTTTTCAGTTTGCTTCTCACAGTGTAATATGCAGTCAACTCAGAAGTGAAAGATTGACCATATTCACTTTGATCCGAATCAGAATGAATTCCTGAGAAAATAGATTCTGAAGAGTGATGCCCATTGTTAACATCATGTTTAGAGGTTGACCTTCTGTTTTTCCCTTGAAGCTGAAGGTGATAGTAGAAGGTTGGAGGATCAACTCTATTGCCCAAACCAAGGGCTTCAAGGAACCCAATGTGAACTTTTCCCACTTCTGGGATCTCATACCAGGAATAATCAAAATCAGTACTCCAATCATCAGCATCAAAAGGTTCAGTGCCCCTGAAGCAGACTAATATCATGTTTGCATCTTTGGCCTTGTCACAGAGGATAAACACTTGAGTGGACATTTGTTTCTGGAAATCTATCAATTCAATTAATGAAGTCAGAAAGAAGTAAGAAAACACAGAAAAATTCAATACTTTGCATAGTCTATGTCTTACCATTCCAGCAGTCATAAAAGTCCACAAAGTGCATCTGTAAATAAACAATCGTCACTTTTCTTAAACATGCATGCCAATTGCCAAAGAAAATAAACCTATACATACAAATTTTGAGAAGGGTAAGAGGAACTTGCCTTCCAATGTTGGTTGACAACATTTTTTATGACTTTGGCATTTTCATAAGCTAACTTGGAAGCCATAATGCAGAGGTCCATCAAAGCCCGGTTCCCCCCCATTTCTGGTTTCCACCCTCCTCCCTCTGTTACCAATTCTGCTAATATTTGACCCTTGTAGAGATCAATCCTCCTGTCCAAGTGACCAATTGTGCTGATGAAATTTTCGGTACCCCTCTGTGGAACCACGACATTTCCTGCAGTTGAAAATGCAATTGTAGCCGTGCAGAAACAAAGAAAGTTGGTTCCTTGACTTGATTTGACTTAGCTTGACTTACCATGGATGAAGTTGCGAAGGAGACCGAAGAAGTTGCCGTTGAGGGAGAGAAGATTGAGGAGGAAGTCGAGGTAGAAGCCGGTGAGACTGAGAGGTTTAGCGAAGAAAGCAATGATTTTGCGAAAAATGACGGAAATGAGGATGATCCATCGGTGATCAGGAGAAGGATTATTATCGATGAGGTGATAGGTGGTTTGGACGAAGGTGGAAAAATTGCGAACGTCGTTGGAGACAGCGCAGCGTAGGAGGTTGGTAAGGCGAGCTTTTTGTGGAGAAAGAATCAAGTAGCTGCTCAAATTCATCATGTCTGTGGGCGAGGTCGCCATGTCTTTCTTCGATTTTTGAACAGAGTCAGAGAATTTCATTCGTTTTGCATTTATGTGCAATGTGCAAAAGCAGAGTCGCTCAGAAGTTGTAAGTGTGAATTTTGTGATACGCTGCTACGTGGCACGCAGAAGGAACTTGGTCAGTAACGTGTGCTACGCTCTGCCATACTGCCACTTTTCTGTCATGTATTCATCGGAACCCATCATTAATCTTTTTCTCCAACCTAAACTTCCATGAAATATCTCTTTATTCCATTACCAGATGATTAAACTTAACTTGGTCCGGTTTTAATATTATTTAATATCCAAATTGATAAAAATTATATTGATTAGTTTACGTAAAAAAATTAAAAATTCTAACCAAATCCACCCTAAACACTACGGATGGATTTAGGTTCATAATTTTTTTTTTAACCAAATTTTTAATTTCTAACTAAAATAATACAATAGAGGACAAAATGTAAAAAAAAAAAAAAAAAATCAACCAATATATACAATAAAAAATATAATGGCAAGAATAATACTTATTTCAAATCTAATAGTCTACGAATATTAACACTGGTTTGGTTTATCAGCTAGTTTATTGGGTCTGCGACTAGGGGTGGCAAAACGGGTCAGTCTGGCCCGTTTGGCCCGTAGCCCGTTTAGCCCGCCATAAAATGTGTCGGGCCAGCACGCCAAAGTCATACGGTCCCAAAACACTGGCTCGGCCCATATTTTGCAAGCCCGCACGGGCTGCGGGTTGCTCCGCCAGCCCGCCAACATAAGAAAAAAGAAACTGGAAAAAAAAATTTTTTTGGCCTGTTTCTTTTTTTTTTTTGGACTATTGACAGATTTTTTTTATAAAACTAAACCTTTAAACTTAGTTTTTTTTACTATGGACATAAGGTATTTAATATTTTTTGCTTTTTAGCCCAATTATGTTTTTTTTGTTTGAATTAGACCTTTTTTTTTAAAAAAACTTTAATCTTGAGGTTCCAACCTCTCATCCTATGTACAGCAAAAAAAAAAACCAGCCTGCAGGCCAGCCCAGCCCGTCGGGCTAGCGGGTTAGGCGGAGCGGGCTACATTGGGTTGGCGGTCCTCAATGGTCAGCCCAGCTTGCCTATTTTATATTGACCCGCAGGCCGGCCCGCCGGGTCCAACCCGTTTTGCCACCCCTATCTGTGAGTTTGCATTTCCCTGACCTGATACTAGAACCATTCAGGTTTAATTGGTTTGGTTCGAATTTTACCTTACTATAATTGGATTGGACAAATTTCTAGATCGGTTTGATTTCATTCATCAGGTTCGTCGAACTACTCAATTCAATGGACACTCCTAACCCCACATATATGATTAAGGGATGAGATGAATTACTATCACTTCTTTTTCATATTACAGAAAGGAACAGTGGTTTTTTTTATGTGAAAAAGATAAATTTAGATCATACAATCTTATACCGATAGTTATGATTAAAAAATTTTAAAAACTTTTACTAAATTCATGTGATTTTTTAAAAAACTCACGACTTGTTTATTTAATATCAATTTCAAATCTATTAATAATAATTATCCATATAAAAACATATGAGTTAAATTTATCTCTCTTTCTCTCACCTAAAAAATTCCTTTCTCACCGCACATGCCCTTTCAATCAAATTATGTATAATTATTTCTCTCTTACTCTCACATAGAAAAGCTCCTTTCTCATTTCAGATGCCCTTTCAATCAAATTATGTATAACTGCTTATCTATTTTAGGTTCGTTTGTTTTAAATTTTAATAGAATGAAAAATAAAAAAAATATAGGAATCGAAATAAAAATTAATAATTAAAATTATTGATGTAAAATATCGAAGTGATCCAATAAAAATAAATAATTTTAATTTTGATCAAAATCAATTTTGACCAAATTCGATTTTTAAACAAACAAACTCTTTATCAGTTGTTTTGTTTTCTTTTCTTTACCTATTATATTAATTTTAATACTTTTTATTTTCTTTTTATGTTTTACACCTTAAGATGAGGTGCATATGAATCACTGCTGCTTATTTGAATACGGAGTGTGGAGGAGTGAGTTTCTGGTGTTAACAATGTTATAAACGTTGCTTGTTCAAATAGAAAATGTGTTTCTTGCCAGTGAAGGGACTCCTGATTTGTCTTTAATCTGTCTGTGGAATATAATGTAAATTATTACTAATATAATCTCAAACTCAAACCTTATGGATAGCTTATAAAATCCATTATAAGCTTGGTGGAAAATGTCTCTTAATCTCTTATATTTGCATCATCCCTTTTAATAATTACATCATCTCTTTTTTCTTTATTGAGTGTTATCTCTGTTTTGAAAAATAGTGAAAAAGTTATGTATTTGAACAGTTATTTAGATTTGAAAAAAGATTTTTGTGATCACTTTTGTACTCATGGTTACATACATTAAAATATCTAGTTATACACATCAAAAGTTTTTGTTGAATTTTTAGTTTTACGTGTAACCACAAAATCCGAAAAAACACTGTAACAAACAAATAACTAATATAAGTACTTTTTTCAACGTACGTAACTAATTGAATATATTAAATATAAAAAATTATGAGTACAAAAATCAGGACTCTTTAGATTTTTTAAAACCGAATGAGACTGAAATAGAAATAGAAAAGGAAAAGATTATCAGGTCAGATGATGATTTGGCATAAATTTGGTGGGCTAGATCACCTAATCTGTTTATTTTGGTGGGTCAAAAGAATTTACAAGATTCACCAGCTCAATAATCAGAAAAAGGGACGTGTGGGAGGAAAAAAAATTAGGATTGATACCATCTCAGTTAGGAATGAGATTATCTTTTTTTGTGGATATTAGTGATGTTTTCGAACGGTGCCGTTCGTAAAATAAAAATTATTTCTTTCATATTTTTACTATTTTACAGACGACGCTATCTAGAAACACCATTTCGGACGATGATATCCGAAAAAATGATGATCTCATTCTCAATTAGAATAGTGTCAATCCCAACATCTAAAAAAAGGAACAAGATTTTACGTTTGCCCCTCCAGATTTTTAATAAAATAAAAATTATAACAAGATTTGTTTAGTAGCTTTCTAACGTTGTAGGCCTGGGGCCTTTTCTTGAATTCTAATCCAAATATCCTTTCATGAAAAAAAAAAAAAACATTTAATTTTTAATATATATTATAACATTTAATTTTTACTAAGCTATAATTACAAATCTTTAGTCCCACTTATGTAACTCAGTTGAAAAACGTATAGAGACATGCATAGAATTGGGTATACCGGTCAAGGCCCACGGGCCGGCCCACGTAACCCGCAACCCGTGTGGGTTAGGGTTGAAAAAATGCCGGCTCATCTAAGAAGTGAGCTTTGTGGGCTAACCCATTTAAACCGGAGGTTAAATAGGTTTAACCCGCGGATTTGTGGGTTGGCCCCTGGGCCACCCTTAAAATTATGAATTACATGGATGATGATGGAATTGAATATTTGAACTATAGAATTTATCCTTTATTTAATCTTTTATATGTGAAATTTATGCTTACACTTACACTTAGACATTTAGCTTATAAATTATTATTTTTCAATTTATGATTTTTTTAAAAAAAATAAAAAAACTAGTTCATCTTTTAAAAAGAAAATAATTAATTTTTTAAAAATAAAAGTTGTGGATAGGCCTGCGAGTTAGCCGGTTAAACCATGGGTTTATATGGGTTAAAAAATATTAGCCTATTTATAGAAGTGGGTCTCGCGGGTTAGCCCACTCAACCCGTGAGCCAAGGTGGTCCGGGCCAGGTTGGCCCGTATACTTAGTCCTAGATAAGAGCTTAGCCACGCCTTTAAGTGGCATATCTCCTACGAATAAATCTACCTTTATTCTAGGATTTGGAGACCTTCCGTGGTTCGAACCCATGACCAAAGGGCTATAGACATGGATTATTAAGAACCACTATCAATTAAGCTACTAGCCTAATTGAGTCTAAGTCTAGGGACATTGAAATTCTTGTTATGTATGATGAATGGATTGTGTGAAATTATAAATATCATGAATTATTTGTGTTGCATGTGGAATCTTGGAATAAATTCATGGTATAATTGAGATTTGAATGCAATCCTGTTGTAGCAGAATTTTGAGTGCACTTTGTCAATTTTTATCTTTGGTTCTCTTCATTGGATGAGCTTGAAATTTTGTATGGTGATAGTGTTGTATGTCTAGAATCACAGGAATTAATTTCATTATTTTTGGAAAACTATAGAAATTGTGGTGAATTTTTTAATGAACTGTGTTCATGTTGAGATAACTATCAAATCCGACAATGAAGTGTGAATTTCGGGAATACCGTACTCTCTGATCACTTGGAATTTCGAGGTGAAACTTTTTCTGGTGATACCTGGATATGTTACATACCTTGTGTCAAAGTTTTATAATTTTTGGATCAAGGGTTAATTCTGTGTGAATTTTTGAAGCTGCCGTGTCTTTTCATAGAGCATGTTAAGATGGTCCAAGGGCTAGTAACTCAATTGGTAGTGGCCTATAATAATTGGTGAATTAGACTTCCATTGGAGACACCGTTAGTAGTGTCGTCCCGAAATCCACACCTCCAACATCAGCTGAAAGTAATAATTAATCAAACCAAGTGACAAAAAAAATAAAAGAAATTAGTCATTAAAAAAACTAATAAGAAAAATATAAAACTTAACGACAAATCAAAAAAAAAATCTTGTAGTTTCTTTTTACATTTACTTCTGAATTTTTAAAAGAAGATAACAGCTTAACTTACAAAAAAGAATACCAAACATTGGGAATGAGTATTGTAGATGCCTCCCATAACATTCCCGATTTCCCAAAATTCTTTCTTGTGATATTTATATCATCACACCTAGACGTGAAAACCGCCACGCCTAGACGGCCACCAAATATGCTAAAAAAAACCCAAAAATAAAACAAAAGAAAGCACAACAAAATAAAAACTAAAAAGACAAAAATTTCTCTTTTCTTATATTTCTTGGTTTTTTTTCTTCTATTTTTTTTTTATGATTTCTTCTTTTTTCCATTCAACATTTCTCTTTGGCTTTTTTTTCACTTACGTGCTTTTCGTTTTTTCATTTTCTTCTTCTTTTTCTTTTTTTCTTCAAAAAAAAAATGAAAATGACATACACACTTATAGCCCATGTATGAACCAAAACAGTAGTATAGCAACATTTTCCACACTAAACTAAAAGATTTTGCTTGTCCCCAAAGAATCTCAATATGCAACACTAAACTTAATTTAGAACTCATCATCAAAATCAATGTTATCATATTTCTAAAATTTGGTATTCATAGTTTTTTACTTTAGGCTTGTAATGAGTTCAAATAATAAAGAATAAGGAAATTAAGGCTCAAGGGGCTAACCAAGGGATAAAATGTAAGGAAGACTTTATGGCTAAGGAGCTAAGTGAAAATAAAAATGCCGTTATCACCTTTATTCAAGCACACAAAAATGCAATCTCAATCAAGAACAAAAGCAAGTTCTAAAGCATGATATCAAGAGGTGGCAATTACACATAAAAAAATTTGTAGGAGGCTATAATCTCACAGGTTGTAAGTTGAAGCTTTCATTACTATTTCATTTTTCATTGTCAAACCTAAATTTTTCTTGAAATTGCAATTTAACGTGTTCAATCCTACAAGGACTTACAAAGGAATCATATGATTCAACATGTTTAATGTTACTAAGTCCCAATAGAAAGTGACTATCAAGAATAGATCAATTTGAGTTGACCCTAACACAAAACTCACATTTTCAATATCTCCACTAAGCATAACAAGCAAGCATGTAGTGAAATGTTAAGTATAAGCATAACTCAATCAATTTAAACACATGACAAATTCAAAGTTTATCACTCTAGTTAGTTTAAACAAGAATATAGCAAAATATTGTAGCATTAAGGATGCAAAACATGCATATTATAGTTCAAGAATTAGTGCGTTCTAAGAGATTAGAAATCTCCCTGAAATCGTGGAGTGAAGTCTTGTGCTTATGTCCACAGCAAGATGCGTCCAATGTGAGTTGAAATTGTTGTGAACAAACCCGGGATGGTTGACACCTGTATTAACAAGAACTTACCATATATGAATTTCAAATCTCAAATGTAGAAACTACTACTAAAGCATATACCTCATTTGTCCAAAATTAATCACCGAGAGCTAAGTAAAATATTTAAACATAATTTGATAAAAGGTAGATAAATAAAAATAAATAAATAAATCAATAGATAAATAGATTAAAAAAATAAAATAGATTAATAAATAAATAAATAAATAAGTAATCTAAGCTTCACATTGAGGACAACTATCGATATATTTTCAAATTCAAACACACCAACAAAACTAAATGTTGACTCTTCAAAAGAAGAACTTTATGGGATAAGTGACAAGTGGAAAATGAAGCATATATTGATCACTCTACTATCTCAAACTAAGTTTAGTAAGTGTAGGTGTGGTATTTAACATGTTAAATTATAAAATATATAGCAAATAAGAGCATCTTTTCATCTCTTATTACGATTCTAAAATGGTACTAATTATTCATCAAATGTTATGTTCAATCTCTCACATGTTGTATAAAAGTCAGCACCCATAACAAAAAATTAAAAAGAGCGGATAGTTATCAACAATGACTATAATAGTATTCTATCTAATATCAACTTCACTTAGTACATAGGACCAAAATAATTCATAATATGAGACACGAGATTTGTTTCGAAAATTTATAAAAGAGAATCTACTCACTACAAGAATGTTTTTCGAGTAATGTACTGTTTCAATCCCTAACTTTGCGAGAATAATTCACTTTAGTCTCTGACTTTGTGCGAATAAGTCACTTTAGTCCCTGACTTTATATTTTACAGGTCACTTTAGTCCCTGAATTATATAATTATTCATTTTAGTCCCTGAAAAGTCAGGGACTAAAATGAATGATGTAGTGAAAGTCAGGGACTAAAATACCCAATAATAGTGACTAAAATACCCAATTATATAATCATTCATTTTGCCACAGTTATTTCCGTGACTAATTTATTTTTGGTGAAAATATTTATTTTTGGCGTCACTTATAATCCGTCTCTAATTTAGGTTTGTGACGGAAATTTCCGTCGCAAATTTGCCACGAATATTTCCGTCGCAACTATGCCACGGATATTTCCATGGCTAATGTTTTCTGGCGCGAATAATTTTTTCGCGCCAGTTTAGCCATATCTAGTTAAAGTTTGCGACGAAAATTTTCGTCGCAAATTTGCCACGGATATTTCCGTCGCAACTTTTCCACAGATACTTCCGTAGCTAAGTTTTTTTATTCTTTTAAAAAAATATGTCGGAGCACGAGCTCTGCGGTGGGAAATACAAACTGAACGTTGAGAGGAAGAAAGAACGGTTGAGGAGAAGAAGAAAAAAAGGAAGAAAGAAAGAAAAAAGAGAAGAAGATGAAGGGTGGTGTTAGAGCTTCGTTGGAGATGGAAGTCATCGGAGTTGAACTTCGCCAGAGATGAAAGTGTCGGAGTTGGAGCTTCGCGAAAGTCGTCGGAGATGGATGTGTCGTGAGGTGTAGGGTGGTGTTAGAAGAGTGATTGGAAGAATTTAATGGAAGAAGAAGTGAATAGAAGAAGAAAATAGAAGAAGAAAATAATGGAAGAAGAAAAAGTGAATGGAAGAAGAAGAAGTGAGTGGAAGAAGAAGAGAAGTAAATGGAAGAAGCGAATGGAATAAGAGGAAGAAGAAATGAATAAATAGGAATAAGTGTATGAAAGAACGGACGAGATTAAAGAGAATCAATGGTTTGGATCTCACTAAGGTTAATCCGCGTCACATGCCATCTTCGAATCAAATTGTGACACGTGGCGCAAAAAATTAGCGACGGAAATATCTGTCGCTACCTGTCAATTTTTCTAAAAAAAGAATCAAAACGGGCCTTTTTGCGACGTCTGGGTCCGTTGCAACCCCCCTAAATCCAAAAAAAAAAATTAAAAACACTTTTTTCCCAAAAAATCTTATTTGCGACGGCTGGGCCCGTCGCTAATTAGCAACGGCCCAGTCCGTTGCTACCCCCAACGCCTAATTTTTTTTTCTTTTTTGCGACGGCTGGGCCTATCACTAATTAGCGACGACCCAGTCCGTCGCTACTCATCAACGGCAAAAAAAATTCAAAAATTTTTTAATCAAAAAATCTTTTTTGCGACGGCCCAGTCCGTCGCCACCGATCAAAGCCAAAAAAAAATCTTTAAAGAAAAAAATTTCAAAATAAATTTTTTAAACCAAAAAATCTTTTTTGCGACGGCTGGGCCCGTCGCTAATTAGCGACGGCCCAGTTCGTCGTTACTCCCCAACCCCAAATTTTTTTTTTAAAAAAAAAATTTAACTTTTTTTCAAAAAGGTTTTTTTGCGACGGCCGGGTCCGTCGCTACTCCTCGTTTCAAAAACAAAAGAAAATCAAAACGAACCTTTTTGCGATGGCTGCGTTCGTCGCTAATTAGCGATGGCCCAGTCCGTTGCTACCCCTGGTATTTTTAAAAAAATAAAAATAAAAATCAAATGCCGCCACTTAGCGACGGAAATTTCAGTCGCAAAATTAGTGACGATTTTTTCCGTCGCAAAAATTATATACTCCGTCGTTATTTTGCGACGATGTCGGGCCGTCGCAAATAATTTTTCGCTAAATTGGCACATTCTTGTAGTGACTCACAAACAAAATTGTCATTGTCGCTTTAGCAGAATTACAAAGAAACATCTTTAAAGGTTAAAAAGAAAAGAAAAAGAAAGAAATGTTCGAAATTTAACTTGGGGAAGAGTTGTCTTTGTAATTTCAATTGTGAGCCAGAGCTATTAATAATAACTTACTATTATTAACTTATTGACTATATGTTATTAATGATGGAGGAACCCAGAAAGTTAGTTATAGAAATCGTGAACGGGAAAGAAAGTGACGAGAGAATCGTAAGCTTGAAATACATACCAACATTCATATTGCCATTATTCATAACAATGTGCATTATTTAAGAATGTGACTCATTAAAACTTTACTAGGAAAAATCTCGTGGGACAAAAAACCTAGTGAATGAAAAGGAATACATCATTCTTTAATTGCAATTGGATATTACCTAACCAAAAACCCTGCCAAGAAAAATCCAATTAGATAAAAAAACAATGACGAAGGAGAAGAGTGTAATACATATTCTTCAAATATTATGAATAATTACAGAGTGAATATCTGTATGTATTACAAAGTTTAGATTTCATCATAACTCTCTTTCACATTTTCTATTTTATAACTACATTTCTAGGTTCCTCAGTTATTAATAATATATAATATATAGTCATTAAGTTTTAAAATAATATGTAATTAATCAGTTATTATTAAATAATAAGTTATTAATAATGCATAGTTAATAAGTTATGAATAATAATAGTTAATAACTTATTAATAATATATAGTTAACAAGTTATAAATAAATAATAATTTATTAATAGTATACCTTTAATAAATTATTAATAATAATACCGTTAATAAGTTATTAATGGTTGTGACAAACAACTAAAGTTATTAGGATAACATTTTCACAAGTTAACAAATAAATATTCAAAGATTTGTTATAATATTTGATTTAATTTTTTTCACGAGTTAGTGGTTAAGAGATTAACAATGAAGTTATCAATGCAAGATTCATCAGTAAGAAAAACGTTAACAAAGTCAAAGCATATCAAGAAAGTAAAGAATGAAGAGTATGATGTTGAAAATGAAAGTATTCATGGTGAGAATCAAGGGCAGCAAAAGTATTTGGTTTAATCTTTTATGCAGCATTATTTCAAAAGAGAAATGCTAAAGGGTGCTAAAAAATGACAAATTGAACTCTTCGTCACACAACCAATCATATGCAAGAAATACTACTTGGATCAAGACTAGCATAAATGAAAACCACACACCTACACAACTCTACAAAATCACTCACACAGAAAATATTTAGTTGCAAGAAACCAGAGAATTATTACCCAAAGAGATGTATTTCTCTCGAACAAACAAACAACCATGTCACCCCTACCCCAAACAAGTAAAAAAGATTTAAAAAAATAATACAAGCGCGTTGAAAGACACAAACACAATTAAAAAACAAAGTAACTTAAAATCGTGTTTTTCGCAACCCCACATCAAAAATAAAGAAACTTTGCAATCAAAGGGTAATAAAACAAAATAACAACATGCGAGTTTTCAAATAAAAAAAAAAGAAAGTTAGAGAAAAATCGAGTGAAAAAGAAAAGAAGGTTAAAGTGGAGCAATACACCTGAGAGATTTTATATAAAACTGAGTCAATGGGAAACTTGATTTCATAACTCTTATACTCGAAGACTTAAGTCAGCAACAAAAAACCATATTAACCAACTAGCTCTCAATTGTACTTTCAATTATAAATAAAAACGCAAATTATCCAAAAGTACATATTTGATCAAAGTTTAACATATTTCATATACCATTCATTCATCAAATGGAACTTATAACAAACGTTGATAAGGGGTCTCAGAATTGAGAACAAAAGAATTAGGAAGTTGGATAAATGATGAATTGTGATGTAAGGATCTTTTTCAAACATAAAAGTAAATGGCAGTGCATATTTGTTTTTAGTTATGCTACAAACCATGAAAATAATTAATTCTAGAAACCCTTGTAATTAATTCTAAAAACAGAACTTCACTACTACTAATAAAACAAACCAGGCAAGGATGTAAGAATGGATTATATTGTTTTAGAAGACAAATGTATGCTTATCATAAAAGAAGAAATTTTGAAATTTTAGGACAATATTAGCAGTAACCTCCAAAAATTAATGTCCAGTTATGCAAGACTAAAATTATCTCTCGATTTTGCATCCTTTGATGTTGTTGCACAGTAAACAAAATTAAAAGTTTATCCCAGAAGTTTGATGAGGAGTCATATATACCTCCAGTGTTAATTGTCCGGAAGATTAATATATAGTTCAAGAATTTCTTGAATGCTTCAAGATAAGATTATTATTTAGATGTTTTTAACAATTATAGGAAAACTTGATAAGAGCGACATCAACCTCACAAAGAACAGAAAGTTCATAAGCTTTTTTTATTAATCCATTCCTCCTCTTCGAGGAAGTGACTTGTCTATTTGTTAATTAATTTTAAAAAATATTTATTTTTTAAGTCTAATTTTAAGTGAAAATAAATTTTAAAATAGATATGATTTTAAATTTTCTTTACACAATTAATATTTATTTTATTAAGTTCTGCGGTTTTATTATATATATTTTTTATTCAATAAATGAGAAACTAATTATTTTGCTTTATTTGTATACTTTGTTTTTTATTTGTCTGAACGTTAATTGTATTCAAGTTAAAATTAATAAGTAAAAGTTATACTCCCTTGTTTGGATCAATACCTAAATTAACTTAGCACCTACTAATAACAAAAAAAACTGCACATTAATTTTTTAATAGATATAAACTCACGCGTATTATATATTTATTTTCAATGCTAATGATAGAATAAGAAAAAAAAAACTTTATTTTCATTTGTTACATTAATTTTTATTTGTTAGATTAATTATAAATTAGATATGTTATATTGTTAAAAAATGTGTAAGAATAAATGTTACATAAAAGTAGTTAGGATAAGTAGAAAATAATAGAATAAATTAAAATGTTAATATTTCATTAGAGAGGTGAAATATTAACGTGTTTAAATAGGAAAATAACTTTTTTTTTATGAGATTAGAAAATTTCATTTTTTGTGAGTAGTTTACATGGATAATGTATGAGTTTTTCATGCACTTTGTGTGTCCCTTTATTTATAATTAATTTTCATAAATTAAGTTCAAAAAATATAATTTTAGGAAAACATCAAATGTGTTTTGATTATTAGATATTACTTAAAGAATGATACAATATTAAAATAAGATTGATAGAGAAATATAAAAAACATATATATGAAAAAAATATTTATAATTAATTTTTATGAATTAATTCAAAAAAATAATTTTAGGAAAACATAAATGTGTTTTGATTTTTAGATAATTTTTAAGAAATTATACATTATTAAAATAAAATAAGATTGATGGAGAAATAATATATATATATATATATATATATGAATTTTTCATAGTAAATAGATAAATTGTTCATTATTTTTTTAAATGAAGATATTTTATAGTCAAATAACTCGATTAAACTTTGATGATTCAATTATCTTGTTTTTTTATGAGGTCTTGAAAGTTGTAACTTTTCATACTAACATGATTTCTGTTGATATTTTTATGAAGAATATAGATATAATAATTTGTAATATCTTTTTAATTATATTATAAATAAATTATAAATTAAAATACCAAATATTGAGTGATTTAAAAATTATTATATTAAAATAGAAATTTTTTAATTTCAAAGATTGAAAAATTTAATTACTTTTTTAACAATTTTAAAATAAAATATTTATGTAATTTGATTTATTAATTTTTAAAAATAATAATTTAAGAAATTTCAAATACATATTGTAATTAATTTAAATATGTAATAATTATCTCTCTATTAAACTTTTATATTTGAATTTAGGTTATAGTATATATCATTATTATTAAAATGTTGTTATAACTAATATTGAATGTGTAAAAAAAATATTGAATGTGAATTTCATTTGATTAAGTATTATTAAAATGAAACGAATAATAATGTTTTTCTTTGTTTATTTGATCTGTATTAAATAGGAGATTAAGTGTAGTGAGAGAAGAATTATAGCGGAAGAACATGTTAAAGTTTAATTGTGCCAAATAGATTAAAATGCTGATGTGACACATTAGTATTAAAACATATGAGTGATATGTCAAATTCCTAGTAATAGCTCCCGTTTTAATATAATAGATAGATAGATGTTAGTATCCAATCCAATATTCATAAAAGAGTTAATTATCGATTTAGTCTTTCAAAGATTATCTTGTCACCAATTTAGTCTCCCAAAGAATTTTCTCACCAAATTAGTCCTCTAAAGATCATCTTTGTCACCAATTTGGTCATCCAAAGAATTTTATCACCAAATTAGTCCTCAAAGATGTGTAAGTATACCAAATTAGTCCTTCAAATATTTAAATATATCAAATTAGTCCATGATGGAGGACTAATTTGGTAGACTTTTAAATCTTTGAAGGACTAATTTTGTGACAAAGTTCTTTGTGGATTAAATTTGTGATAAAGTCATTTTTAGAGGACTAATTTGGTAGCAAAATTCGTTAGAGAACCAAATTAATGACATAATAATCTTTGAAAGACCAAATTGATAGTTTACTCTTCGTAAAACAAACTTACTCTTTAATATATTATATTGACTATAACAAACATTTTCATGTGCTAAAAACTAAGTCATTTGTTGATTTAGTTTAAATTATAACAACAAATATGTTCTCCAATAATTTTTTTATTTAAATAGTTAGTATTTAAAATTTATATCTATTTTACGGATGACAACATCCGAAAACACTATTTAAAACACTAATATCTGGAAAAAAAAATTGTTTGCAACTAAAATAGTGTGGATTCAAATGTCCTTTATTTCATCAATAATGATTCGTATATACCCTATGTATGTACAACTCGTATACACTCAATTTTATGATTAAATACGAAAAATATAAAATTAAATTAGTACATAAATTGGTTAATTGTTACCTATTAATTTAACTATATTTTTTCACTTTTAATCATTTATATGTACACTAAATTTTATGGTAAATGCGAAGAAATGTATGGTTAAATTAGTAGACGAATTGATTAATTATTATCTAGTAATTTAGTTACATTTTTCTTCGCTTTTAACTATGTATAAAATATGACTAAATTACTACATAACAATTAACCAATTCATATAATAATTTAATCACGTATATTTTTTGTATATGTGTGGAATGCTAGAGTAGTGTACACAAACATTTTTCTTATTTTATTGCACATTATTATCATCCCAGAATCTAAAAGCCCAACATTTTGATGTTATTGACATCTCATTATTCCTTTTTATATATAATCCTAAAAAGTAATCTACTCAAACCCCATGATTAAAATTTAGTATAAATATTAGTAGTAGTACACTTGTTTTGTGTAAAATTATTCCATTTCCTTGACGGTCATTTTAAGTAATTGATTTCTTTGACTTCCCTTAAGGTTTCGCCTAGCCGTTGGCATGAAAGCCACATATACCAGTTCTTGCTTATTCATCAATAAATAAATATAAATTAATTATTAAATAGAAGATGTAGAAAATAATATTATTGTATGAGAAAAACTCACAAACGTGTCATTCATGTCTGTATTCTGAAAGCTACTTAATTTGGCTTATTCGAATAGGAAGGAGAAAATCCAACACATATACGATACATACAGTGGGCACACCCCATTAAAAGAACCTTGCTTTGCAAAAATTTCTCCTTTCTTATTCAAGAAAACTCAAAAGGAAAAATTATTATTTGCAATTTGCAATTTGCAAATTACAATAATGTACTATTCATATACTTTTTCTTTTTTCCCTTATTGTGAGATAGTAGTATATATAGAAAGAGACACTGTGTGACTGTGATAAAGTAAATAAGATTTCTGTGGCTTTGGATTCTTCTGGCAATTCGTGCAGCCCAGCTTTACTTGGCCATGGAGGCAGCATAAACCCATACAAATCATTAGAAAAATTGGAACTTGGCAAAAAGGGCTGACTCTAAATCCCTTTTAGCTTTCTGGGTTGGAAGCATTTTGTGAGATGGTGGAGGCTCGAAGGTTGCTGCTGCTGCTGTTCTTCTTCAGCACCTGCATTCTTCATTCGATGCCCAACGGTGCTATTGCCACAGATCCAAATGATGGTTAGTGTCTTCTTTGACTTCAATCTTCATTTCACGAGTCCATCACGTGTTTGTTGCATTTTGCATTCTGCCGTTCTTAGTAGAAACAACCCACTTCTCAACTTGCTTCTTTCCCGTTTCAATCGGATTTGTTTGCTCTTTTTCATTCATTTGTTCTGAACTGTTCTGGTAATTTGTTTGCAGTCTGGATTGATTTGATACAGTATAGACCCCCTTGCAACTATGTTTTCTTTTTATTCTGAAACAATGAGAAGCTTTCTAACTGATCTGTTGAGTCGTTCTCATTTATTACTGTTTATTCAGATTCCTGACTTTTTTTTTTGTGTGTGGCTAATTGACCTGTGCTTTCTTGCTTTGCATGCCGATGATCTCAACTAATGAATGATTCCTTTTCTATCCTGTTTGAGCTATATGTTCTGTCTTCTTGATTGTCGGTGTCGGTTCATACTATTTTTGGGATTGGTTACTTCAATACCATTCTTTGCATTTGTTTTTCTCTTGTTGATATTCAACTTTAAAGTGATTCTATTGGTGGAACTTTTCTTTTTTTAACCCTTCATGTGTTCTATTGTTTGAAACTGAAACTGTCTTAGTTAATAACATCAATGACCAATTAAATGCCGATGAACAGTTCCTGAATTTGTATTCAAGATTAAGCATCAATTTGTTCACTTTTGGTGTGGCCTTAACCTTTTCGAAAATGAATCTTCAGATTGCACGCATTGGGGTTTTCTGAATTTTTGTGTGTGTGTGTTTGATGCAGTTGCTGCCGTAAAGACTCTGTTTCAAAGTATAAACTCACCATCCCAGCTAGGTTGGCCTGCTAATGGTGACGATCCGTGTGGGCAGTCGTGGAAAGGCATTACTTGTTCTGGTGATCGTGTTACAGAGATGTATAGTCTCACTCTCATCTTCACTTTATATCACTTGATCATATGATTACTTTTGATGCTGATTTCTGGCTAACATTTGTTTTGTTACTTATTAGTAAATTATCTAATCTTGGACTAACTGGAACGTTGCCTTACGGATTACAAGCCTTGACGTCTTTGACCAACCTGTAAGTTTGGCGTTCTCATTCATCACATATCCATTTTTTACGCGTTGTTAGTTTATTACAATTTTTGTGACCTTGTAAAATTCTCAGAGACATGAGCAACAACAATCTTGGAGGCTCCATACCGTACCAACTTCCTCCATATGTGCAGCGTTTGTATGTTTTTACTTTTTATATATGCGTCATTGTAAGTCTTCAGTTTATCAACTTGTAATATTTTAAATTTTTAACATTTTTAATTCTTTGTATGCAGAAATCTTGCATTTAATAACTTGACCGGGACAATCCCTTACTCTATTTCTAACTTGACCTCCCTTACAGACCTGTATGTTGTTATCTTGTCTTCGTTTACATTTATCATAGTTGACCGTATCAATCACCTCCTTTAGCGCCTGGAGTAATTTTCATTTAATTATTTCTGAGAATATAGGAATCTTGGTCACAATCAGCTCCAGCAAGCACTGAGTGTGGACTTTCAAAATCTTTCTAGCCTCTCTAAAATGTGAGATTTCCTCCCACCCTTAAGTTGTGTGGTACAATGTTATTTTCTGAGTTCATTATTTTGTATGTGCTGTGCAATAGCTTTCAATATTGCTTGTGATTGCATGTGAAGAAATGGTATGTATGCATCTATTGTCCAATCTGTCCTGCCATATGGTTTTAGTATTTTCATGATTTACAAATTCTTCTCAGTTGAGGCTATTTTTGGGTTTTGATCTCAAATCAGGGCTGAGTGAATTTAAATCTTTTTCTTGTTTCAGGGATCTCTCTTTCAATTCTTTGACAGGTGATCTCCCTCAGACTTTGAGCTCACTTTCAGGCATAACCACCATGTAAATATACAAATTGTTGATGTTTTCTGTTATTACTTTTCATTGTTATTGATTGCATTCTAAGTTGACTTGCTTACATTTGTGCAGCTATCTTCAAGACAACCAGTTTACAGGCACTATTGATGTCCTTGCTAATCTACCTCTGGATAAGCTGTGCGTCATATATAATAGCTGATATATCCTTTCCTATATTTCCATAAAGAAGAACTTAACTCTGATTTGTAATTATTTTCCTAAATTGTTCTCAGGAATGTGGAAAACAATCATTTTACTGGATGGGTACCAGAACGGTTGAAAAACATAGACCTAAAGTAAGCATTACCATCATCAGAAATTCGGTTACTAGAAATCTGATTTTATCATAAATTTATGTGAAAATGGGATAAATTTTATGACAGGGCCGGTGGTAATGCATGGAGCTCAGGACCTGCTCCCCCACCTCCTCCTGGGACGCCTCCAGCTCCTAAAAGCAACCGGCACCACAAATCTAGTGGTGGAAGTACCACCAACTCTAATGCTGACAGCGGTACAATTGATGAGGGCAAAAAATCTGGTATAGGAGGTGGTGTCATAGCTGGAATTGTAATTTCCATCATTGTTGTTGGGGCAATTATCGCATTCTCTTTGGTGAAGAGAAAATCCAAGAAGTCATCTTCGGATTTAGAAAAGCTGGACAATCAGTCTTTTACTCCTCCTTCAAATGAAGTGCATGGTCTGTATCTTATTCTTGCATGTCTATTTATCATTTTTTTAATGAAGTCATCCTTATTTTATGTTCTTATATTATATTCTTAAACTTGGCATGTTTCATTTTGTTTTTTTATTACGTGTGCACTTTGATAGGTTAGTTATATATGCAGAAACCCATACTCTATTGGTTGTTCTCGTGCTTGATCTGCTTTTGATAAATGGGCATTGCAATTCAATCTATGATTTGGTGGTTGATACACCCTTAGCGTAAATGTATTGGTGATTGGTGAAGGAAGCATAGTTTGAGCTGGAATGGGCCTAATAATGTGGGGAGGCAGTTAGACAGTTGGTACTTGGCAGGGTAGGAGAGATACGCAATGAGTTGGATATACATTAGAACGTAGGATATTTTTTGTTGGGGGGAGGTGGGGTGTTACAGGCGAGGCAAGAGTTGAGTGAATTGCGTTTTTGGAGTTCCCTGGTGTTTGGGACCCCATGGTAACATTTTTCGGGCTCTTTTATTTTCAGAGGTCTTCCTCTGTGTTCTGGTGCTAGTCTCCCAACACTAATATCTATATGTTGACTTCCTATCAGCGGATAATTTGCTCTTTAAGACAAGATATACTAGCAATTGTTTTAACACTGTTTTCTTGGAAAGGGTGCTTGCTTGAGACCATGGCAGACTTTTATGGATACTAGGCTAGAGAAATCTACTATGACATTTGCCAAAATTTTACTATTTAGAACATGACTTGCCAGTCTTTGTTGATTTGTTATGTAGTACTTTTTCACGTCAGTAATCTTGTTCTTACCATATTAAATTATTAATGCTTTCTGTTCAACATTTAACAGTTAAGTTATTCTGGTTTTCAACTTTGTTATCCTAGTTAACATATTACTGCATATATCATAATGCAGACGTGAAGCCTGTGCAAACTTCCTCTGTAATCAACTTGAAAACGCTTGAAACTTCTGCCTCGATGAATCTTAAACCCCCACCTATTGATCGTCATAAATCATTTGATGATGATGAATTCTCAAAGAAGCCCACAATTGTCAAGAAGACTGTAACTGCTCCTGCAAATGTGAAATCATATTCTATAGCTGAACTGCAGATTGCTACTGGAAGCTTCAGTGTGGATCACCTTGTTGGTGAGGGGTCTTTTGGGCGTGTGTACCGTGCTCAATTTGATGATGGACAGGTATTTCTTAGCTGTTATTCCTGCAGTTCCCCTCCATGTCTTATTCTGGTGACAAAGATTGGTATCTCCAGATTTGTGTCATGTTAGCTTGAATGGATCAAATCTGAGTAGTGTTCAAACAAAAGCGCGAGGATGCATGCATTAATAATATCGCATAATGTTGTGTTACTTTTAGTGTCTCTGTATTCTCTTTATCTCCAACATTTCATACCCTTACCAAAAAAAATGTTGTAGGTTCTTGCAGTGAAGAAGATAGATTCATCTGTCCTTGCCGTTGATTTGTCAGAAGATTTTACAGAAATAGTTTCAAACATTTCCCATTTACATCATCCCAATGTGACAGAGCTTGTAGGTTATTGCTCAGAGTATGGACAACACCTCTTAGTCTACGAGTTTCATAAAAATGGATCATTGCATGACTTCCTTCACCTATCGGATGAATATAGTAAACCTTTGATATGGAATTCCCGTGTCAAGATTGCTTTGGGAACTGCACGTGCTTTAGAGTAAGTTCACAATATGTGATTAAAACTTCCTGATATTGCATTATGAGGAACTTTCGTTTCATTACTAATTAATTAATTTGATCTTATAAATCTAGTTTTTTAATTAATTTATGAGCTCCTTTTCTCTAACTCACTTTCCTATATTTCTTCCTGTTTTTTATATTATTCTTGATTTCCAGCCTAGCTTGCTTGCTGTCCTGTATGGCTTGAATGATTTGAAATTAATGTGGTTGGGCAGGAAGCATTAATCTAAGCATTATCCTTATTAT
Organism: Cyamopsis tetragonoloba; assembly: GCA_037177725.1. Lineage (NCBI taxonomy): Eukaryota > Viridiplantae > Streptophyta > Magnoliopsida > Fabales > Fabaceae > Cyamopsis > Cyamopsis tetragonoloba. The sequence goes on from CM074125.1 coordinate 54,621,444, forward strand.
TCGATGACCTGACCTTTTCCGCTAACTTTTTTTCTAGGTACCTACATGAAGTTTATTCGCCATCGATTGTTCATAAGAATATCAAATCAGCCAATATTTTACTTGATGCAGAACTTAATCCTCATCTTTCAGATAGTGGATTGGCAAGCTATATTCCAAATGCTGACCAGGTGGTTTTATAAATTATTGGAACTTTATGCTGTGAACTATTTTTATATAATTGGATATGATTTTATGGTCCAAATGTTGATCAGGTGATTTTATGACTTTTTGGAACTTATATTGGGAGTTAATGTTTTTATAATTGGATGTGACTGTGTTTGGCCAAAGTAGTTTTACAATGTTTCTTTTGCTAGTATTCTACATATTTTTAGGCTTTACTGATCAACTAGTGGGATAAGATAGGGTTCGTTGTCGTTGCTCTAAATCTAACAAGGTAAGCTTTGTGTGTCCAAGGGAAAGGAAAATCAGCATGTTGTCTGACAAATTGTATTGGATGCATATTGATCATTTCTTTAAAGGAATGCGGCTTTTTCTCTTATGTTTACTAAAATTGTCGAAGTTTTAACTTAATGTCTGATGTTCAGATATTGAACCATAATGTTGGATCTGGATATGATGCACCTGAAGTTGCATTGTCTGGTCAGTATACTCTGAAAAGTGATGTCTACAGCTTTGGAGTTGTCATGTTGGAGCTTCTCAGCGGACGGAAACCATTTGATAGGTGACTCATTGATTTCCATTGCTTGAAAGAATTTAGAGGAACTTCTTTTCTTTAACTCCAATGAACTATATCAGTATACTATAGTCTGTTTATCACATTATTTAACAATATTCAGTAGAATTTTGGATTTCCTGGTTTTCAAAACATATTTGTCTGTGACAGTTCTAAGCCAAGATCTGAGCAGTCATTGGTTCGATGGGCAACGCCTCAGCTGCATGATATTGATGCATTGTCTAAAATGGTTGATCCTGCGCTGAAAGGGCTATATCCGGTTAAATCTCTCTCTCGTTTTGCCGATGTTATTGCTCTCTGCGTTCAGGTTTTTATCTCTCCCTCAATTTCAGTTGCTGAACTTAGCCATCAGCATTGGGGTTAATGCATTCCAATTTTATTTGCTTACTTTTATGTTTTGGGACAGCCGGAGCCTGAATTCCGACCACCAATGTCGGAAGTGGTTCAAGCATTGGTTCGGTTGGTGCAGCGAGCGAACATGAGCAAGCGAACATTTAGTAGTAGTGATCTTGGAGGATCCCAACGAGGAAGTGATGAACCTGCTATCCGAGATATTTAATTTGCAAGAAAACACCTCCCATGCCTTCAAACGAATTGTACTTATAATTTTCTCCTTTTCCTTTGCTTACTTTTTAACCCCTCAATGTGTACGCTGAGTTAGATTGTGGCACCTTTGATTAACCAAGTTAGACACTGGGTGAGGTGTGAATGTTGTTTGAGCTAGTTCTTATTTTATATTTGTAACATAATTCAATTAGTTTACTGGTTGCAAAATTCAAGCTCAGTCTAGATCATGAGTTTACTGGTGCCATATCTCTTGACATTAATGAATGATTTGTTGGCAAAAATCAGCTTTATTTTGCGAATGTGGTTTCACTGCAATGACGCACTTACACTTGGTAGTCGCAATATTAACCACACTTGTACATGGCATGCAAATATCAGTTAATTACAGCCAAACATTAACCATTTTAAAGGTTCAGCTGCAGGTTATAAAATAGTTGGGCACTTCTTTCGTTTCGTTTTTTTTTTCATATGACAGTACAAGACAATGCAAGCAGGCAAAAGCTGCTAGTCATCACCTGATAATTTCTTTTCACCTTCGATTGTCTAATTTGACTAGAATCTAGAGGGTCATGTTATTTTGATACACAACTCACAAGTAGCATTTCATCTTGCATTGGTTTTAGAAATGCACATAAAATTTTACAAATTATGTATGTTGACCTGATGACCATATCTTTAACCTTAGGTTGGTAATATCAACACAACCCTACTAAACTAACTAACTTTAGAGACACGTCTGGTTATTCACGACTCAGGCAAGTTGAAGATCATTCTCATCATGGATTTTAATAAAAGCAACAAGACACGAAACAAACTGGATGAAACAGTATGAAAGCGTTTGGTATAGAAATTACAAAGTCAGCGTTCAAACAAATGAATTTCACAAACGGCTAAGGGAAGGAAAACAAGCCCTTAAATAATTTTGATTGTAGGAAACATTGTAAGTTCTAAATATAGTTTTATGGGAAAGAAGAAAGAATAACTCTTCAGTTGTAGACCATATACTTGGGAGTTGCACTGAATTTCTGGTATCCTTTGATGACTTTATTAACTGCATCAAGGAAGTCTTTCTCTGTTACAGTCTTCCTTCGGGCTCGAATAGCATACATACCAGCTTCAGTGCAAACACTCCTTATATCAGCTCCTGGAACGAACAAAAGATTTCTCGATCAGAAACCAAACACTAGAAAGTACCCAAAGTTTGAAGCACAATGTTCAACATCAGGTGGGGTCAGGCATGAGGGAAGGTTTTAGGCAGAAAGCATACTATCCCCAATGCTAAAAAACTTAAAAATTTGACGGTACAAAAGTATAAGGAACAAAATGCCAAGTTTCGAGGATCTTCTTACCAGTGGAATTTGGGCAAAGCCGAGCTAAAAGTTCAAAGCGGATATCCCTTTCACAGTTCATGGTTCTTGTATGTATCTTGAATATTTGAGTTCTACTCTCTAAATCAGGAAGGCCAAATTCAACTTTACGGTCCAATCGTCCAGGCCGGAGTAGTGCTGGATCTAGAGTGTCAGGCCTACAAATTGTGAACAGAAAAACCATGAATGACCAGCCCCACCCAGCAGTAGTAATAAATCCAAATTGTGGGGGAAAACACCTTTGCCATGAAAAAACAAGTACAAAGGAAGTTGCAATGCAACCTTGACTTGTAATATATGATATATAGAGTTCAAAATACAAAGATGTTATCATACTTCAACAAGGAATAGAATTCATCCAGTAGAACCAACATAAAAGGCATCCCATATCATTAATATAGCATCAAAGATTCTATATGTCAAGGAAGAACTACTCAAAAACAGAAGGGTTAAACTTAGTCAGCTTCAACTGCTGCATGCTGTCAAGATCCCACACCAGTTAGGAATTCGGCTAAAAGTTTTGGGCTAGTTTTGGGCTTAAGTTAAACCTGGTCCGTTTATAAGACGGTATTAGAGCTTGGTCAGTTAAAATGTTAGGCTACCCATAAATGTCAAGTCCAGTGAACTTTCATGCTTTAGATACCTAGTTGTGTGTAACATTGGGTTTGGGTAAGAGATGTGGCCAAAGTACCTGGGAAATCCTACTCCCTTGAGCTTATTTATATACTTAAAAGAGTTAAACTACCCACAAGGAGGGGCAGGACCCATAAAAGACACTTCCTACAGGTTCAAATTACAAAATATGTCCTCATATAGTTGTTTCAGGAGGTGAAAGAACAACTTAAACACAAGTTATGAATGCTACCTTTGACAAACTGACAAGTGACAGTATTAACCAATAATTAGAAGGGTGTGAGAAATGTTTTGCATCAAATTCCCAATCCAAATTTTTTTAAATTTGTCATATAAAGCATTACACCAAAAAGGAAACAAACTCTAGCACCTAAACTACAGTCTAATAAAATAATTTAACTATGTTTTAATAATGGGCCCTCATGGTACCGTGCACACTTGTAGACATATTGTCTCGACATCCATAGTAAAATGAGACTGTGAGATAAAAGTAAAAATCATAATAGGCAAATAAGGAAACCTGTTAGTTGCCATCAAGACTTTTATGTTTCCACGAGCATCAAAGCCATCCAGCTGATTCACAATTTCAAGCATTGTGCGTTGAACTTCATTATCACCACCAACACCATCATCAAACCGTGCACCTCCAATTGCATCAACTTCATCGAAAAACACAATGCATGCCTTCTTTGAACGAGCCATCTACAGGAGATAAAATTTTAGTCAGATGACCCCATGCCATGTAAATATTATAAAAAAATTAATCGTATAAAAAAAAATAAAAGAAAAAAAAAAAGATATATCTTAGGCATTCACCTGAAATAGTTCACGAACCATTCGAGCACCCTCGCCAACATATTTCTGAACCAGCTCACTTCCAATAACCCTTATAAAACAAGCATCAGTCCTATTCGCCACAGCCCTAGCTAGAAGTGTTTTGCCAGTCCCTGGTGGACCATAGCAAAGAACACCCTTTGGAGGATCAATTCCAAGCTTAACAAATTTCTCAGGGTGGAGCATGGGAAGTTCAACAACCTAGCAGGGGGGAAAATGTAGTGCCACATGACTTGTGTCCACAATCAATGCTGCAATAAAAAATTAGGGAAATTTCCAATCACTTACTTCTCGCATCTTTTCAATCTGCTCCTTGCAACCACCAACATCATTATATGTCACATCAGGCTTTTCTTCAACTGTCATCATGGTAACACTTGGGTCAATTTTTGGAGGCAATGGAATCTGAATCTGATACTTGTTTCTATCAACCCTGCATGATAGAACGAAGTTCAAGCATAGCACTAAAATGCCATTCTCTCTCAATAAGGAGTATTTTAATATCAACGGTACTGATTGGAAACATACCCAACACGCATCCCTTCCTCTATGTCAGTGGGCGAAACTTTGTCACCCAGGCCAACAACAAACTGTCAAGAAAAAAAGGCATAAGGAATATTACTCCCAACTACATAAAGATTCAACAGCTTTGGCTTTGCCAACCCATTCGGATTTTACAAAGCAATGTGCTCTAAGCCTCGAACTGATGATTTCATAAGTACAAGTGAAGTCTAACATCCTCAAACAAAGAACAATATAATAGATGTGGATTGTGGTGAGAGAAAATGGAACAATAGTTGAAAGTATAGATACCTTTGCAATCTGTTTCACATTGATAACATATTTCGCATCTTCAGAATTTGGATTTATAATCTTTGTGCACCTTGCAACCTGTTCGATAAATAGTCATCATTAGCAACATCCCAAAAAAAATTTAGAAACACTTTAAACAAAATCTACAAAAGTATCACCTGAAGAGGTTGCTCCTCCTGCATCATTTGTTTATCAGAAACAAGGTCCCACTGGCTTGGTGCAGCCAAACCAGTATCAGATTCCTTGATACCTACAACAACAAAAGAAACCTGACATCACAGAAAATCTAGGTGATAACAGTATGCAGTTTATGCAATAAGACAGTTAGTACTTAGAAGGAATGAAATGAAAACATCACGTCCACAAAAAATCAATTACCAACTCCTTTTGGTCATTTAGTGTTTGTTTAGTTCATCATATTTTCAATACACTATAGATTATTTTTACCAGCTCCTGAAGATAGCTTTTGAAAAATATGTAAATATTTCCCTTAAAAAAACACAGTCACACACATGCTTATCCTGGTTAGTGACTGATTACCACAAACAAAAAGATATTAGGAAAACATCCACCAAAAAACAAGAATAAATATGGAAGTAATGAATTATCATTTACAAGTATATCTGAATTTGATTAATGCAATTTAATTATATATCAGTATCAATGGCTGCAAAGAGACCGATGTCTTAACTTTAGTCCAAGAACGCATGCAGTGTAGTAAAACATAATTTCACAATAGTTAATACAACCCTTATCATTATCATCAATTAATTAATGAATATGATGCTTCACATAGTACTGCCTTTATTAGTGAGACAGAGAATGGAAATGGCACACATACCACATAGATCATTGACTTTCTTTGCCATATCTTTTATTTCCTTCTCCACTTTTTTTATACTTGTGGAATATGGTCCCAAACCCTGCAGAAACCAAAATCTGTTATAAAACAATCCTGTAAAAGAATGCACTGTGGATGAGATGACAACCAATGATGGAAAAACAAAAGAACCAAAACAGAAATATCTTTAAGCATTTTCATCTAGCAACTAGGAGAATTCTTGAGAGAAGAACGTCTATGGAGTATGGACCGTGAATATCACAAGCCTATACAGCAAGAACTTTAGACATAACATGTAATACACTATAGTAATGATCTCGGCAACTCAACTAAAATTTATTCATTGAGATGGTTTCAAAAATGTTGAATTTGAATGATTACGCAAGCAGCAACAGAACCCCAATTATTACCATTTCATCTCTACTATAGAGTTCAAAACTTTTTACATATGTATCAAGACTTACGAGCATTCACCACATATAAGACAGCAAGCACAAGCACCAATTACAAAAATCCCAAAGCAATTTATCCCAAAAAGAGACGCAAAGCCCTAATTTTCCAAAATTCTTGACATCTAGAAAGTCTACCAGATTCAGAAAGATCATTCTTTTTTTTTCCGAGTAGTCCCTTAACTATATTGAAAATCAGTTACATCTTCAAACTCGCAGTACTAAACGGAATCAGTATCGAACAGGTATCAAAGCAACCAAGTAGCGTCAGAGTTAAAAATGATAGCGCTAGATTCTAAGATTGACATAAACAGGGAGATCTAAAAAAGAACACAGGAAATTAGGGTTTGGAAGAAGCGAAAAAGAAGAAGAAGGTACATAGGTTTTGAGGAGGGCTATGTCATCCTCGTCGAGGGGGCGGGGATTCTTCTCATCCTTGAAATCGTCTTCGTGGTCTGTTGCCATTGATGCTTATACTGTTTTGATTTGATTTATGCCTGAAACAAATTGTTGTTGAATGAAGCTCTGTGATTTTCTACTTTCTTGAGAGAGAAGCGAAATCCAAAGAAACTAATTAGCCAGTTCTTGCTTTTCTTTTATACAAGACCGACACACGCATATAGCTACAGGATGCTTCAACCTTGAATGCCTTTGAGCTTGCAGAACACGAAATTTTGTCAAATCTTTTCTTCTCGCAGAATAATAATCCGATTGAAGTTTTAATTTAAATTTACATGGTTATTGGATTAGTCGTCATTAATTTTAAAAATAAACCTTGAAAAAAAATTTATAGTTTAAGACAATGGATCTTTATTTAGATATATTTACATTCTAAAATTTTTTAAAAAAATGTCTAATTTTTAGTTTAAGATAAAAAAAATTTTAAGTGCAAAATACAACTATCTAAGATACGTTAGAATATTTATCTAAACACATGCTAATGAAAATAAACATTTAAGAAAATATTTATTAGATTATACTACCTCCACTCCTAAATATAAAAACTTTCAGAAGAAATTTGTTAGTTTTGTATTTAAAAGTAAGGTCTCCTAAAAAGTTCGAAAGATAATTATTAGTTTTTTTCTTGTCTATTCTTGTAATAAATGAAGGGATAGTGGATATAATTAATGTATTTGTTAAAAAATTTAACTTTAAATAAGGATAAATTTGGTAGATTGTACTCTCTCTGTTCTTTATTATAAGACGTTTTTAACTAATATGACAAGTATTAATAAAAGTAGTTAAGTTTAATTAATTTTATTGGTTTTTTAACGAATAATATAATATATCAATTTTATCCCTCATTAAACATTATGCTAACTAATCACAATTCAAGAGTTAATAGGGGTAAATAAGAAAACAAGTAATAAATGCTCCATAGAAACTATAAAAGTCTTATAAAAAGAAACATTTAAATCTTCTAAAAACATGTAAGGCTGTTAGTAATTTTCTTAATTTATGTGAATTAGTTAAAAAGGTCTATAAAAAGACCCGAGATAGTATATATTTTAATGCTCAAATAATAATTCTTAGTAATTTTAATCATAATTTTTAAGAAAAAATAATAATTTGACTCAATATAAAAACTTTGATTTCATTTTTTTTTTAAAAATAACTTAATGAGAAAATTTTGTGTACGTTTTTTTAATAGAAAAATACATTAGCTGATTAGCTAAAGATTGAACCTGCATATTCACACACGCATGTTCTTATGTATTTACCAATTAAGCTACATAATTAAAACTATATATGTTTAGTTTAATGTGTTTGAAAAAATAATGAATTATTTTTTGCAAATTTTCTGAAAAAATAAAAAAATTATTTTGTTGGTACAGTTTTTTATGATTGGTAGGATCAAAAAGAGGGAGAATAGTGTATATTTTTCTATGCAATTTGTCTAAAAAAGTGTCGTATTTTCCCCCAATTCTTTAGATTCATTATAAAAGATATTGTGCCCAAAAAAAATTAAAAAATTAAAGAAAACATTTATACTCAACAATTCCATTATATGGAAATCAATAATCATAGTGCTGAAGGCCATTTTTTCTTGACTCGTATTGTAAAAAATATTAATACAGAAAGGAAATTCTTCATTTTAAAATCCAACTAATATTCATTATGCGAAGTGCAAGATTTAAACTTTCTCATCAACCGAGTTTATAGAACTCTCTTCTTTTAATGCAACAGCACAGAACCGAGTTTATAGAATCAGCTTTAATTAACTTCCCTTTCAAATTAAAAAAAAAAAAATACACGTAAAAGCAATTTTAGCTGCCAAAAATAAAAATCGAAGGTTGAGGAGCACAAGACAACTAGCAATCAGTAGCTTATCTTCCATATCAGCATAATAGTTTTGGCAGCTTCTAAAGATTGAATCTCACAGAAAGTCAGAAAGGCTACCAATTTCCCAGTTATTATTAATTACTATCAAGGAGCAAAACAAAGTACATTATAATTTATGATCACATTTTATGACGTACACGTACAGCAAGGGGGTGTTAGAGCTTTTACTTTCACCTGAGTAAACCAGATTAAAAGCTCGAAATTGCTATTGTGGAATAATATGGGTCATACAAATACAAACTATACTTATTGCGAGGGAATATATCTAACTAGCCAAAGTTACATGCCAAATCGCTAATTTACATGACAATACATATTGACAGATATGCCAATTAAATCTTTGAAGGACAGAGATGAGTCCTCTGCTCGTGGCACGCATGAAACCCATCTCTATCTTCATCATTCAAGTTCCGCTACAACATTTGGCTCCTCACCTTGACAAAGGTATTCATCGCACAACGATGCTGATCCCCAGTCCTTTCTTAGCCGCAGGATGTCTTCCGTGAAAGTTGAACCGGAGGCTCCAATGAACACACTAGACAAGGCACATATAGACTTGTCCAACATAGCTTCCACCTTAAAGAATATAAATATTCATAATGCATGTCAACATATGGATTTACAAGGCTTCCCCACACAAAACTCAGTGCCCTTCTCTGTTCTAACTTCTAAAGCACTCAACATATATAACATGGGTAAAGACTTCTAACTCATCCTATTTCATTGCATAATACCACCCCCAATAAAGCAAAATATGGAGGCAGTAAAAAGATGACTAGCATTCTTCAAAAGCATATCATTTGCAAAAGATCTTCAATAAATTTCCTTGAAAGCAAATAGCTTGAAAGATAGGAGAACTAAGAGATAACACTCCTGTATGGAGGGGGTCAAATGTCATCATCATAGCAAGAACTGAACCATGCTACCTAAAATACAGATCAAAGGGATTGTAGAGCTCTGTATAATACTACTGAATTGCGGTCCAGAAGACTGATGAACAGATATGAACTAAAAGGGAAGCATGATGAACAGGTATATGCAGACTCAACAAATTTTTTGTAATTATCTAGAAGACTGATTATGGTTTCGCAAGTTGAGGCCCGCTGACAGTTACAATATTAACTCAAGTTCAAAATCGTTTAGAAAAAAAAAAACAAAAAAGGAAGCAATGTCATCTCACCTGAGGGTCCCCCTCAATATGATGCCTATATAACAAAGAATCCCATTTTTCTGCCCAGTTACGAGCCGGGCGTTTAACAAGAGGAACACGCCTGCCATTGACCACAACTAGTGATTGAAGCAGACCAGTTTCACTTTCTGCCGCATCTGTAGAGAGATAAATGACGGGTGCATTGGATCTATCAACCACGCGCAAGATGCAATCCGCGGCTTGGGGAATGGGATAATAGCAACTTGGTTTTTTGGCATTACTGTAAACATGAAAATGGATCATCAGAAGAAATATGGACATGGGAATACATGCAGTCACTGAATCAAGCATAATTATTTACATAGTTCCATTATGAGATCAAATTCAAGAACACTACTAGAGTGTATTGTCATTTGTCATGAATTGAAGATAAAAAATGTAAAAAACTCGGTCACCAATTCATTGGTCAGAAGGCATCAAACTGCAGGCACAGTTAAATAACTAAAAAAAAAACTGCAGGCACAGCTTACATTCACCAATTCACACCGCATTCATCAAAGGGGTTGAAAAGGAAAATATTTTTAACACTTTCGTAGTATTGAGATTTCAATACTACATCCATTCAAATTTCGACACGTAATCCATGATTTCTTATTACTAGTATAACTTCACTATGATTTTAGAAGTTTAATATGACTATGAGTCTATGACCCTCTCTTAAACATGTTATTAGTAAGTCTGGTACATCCTACATGAGTACTCAAAAAACTTGTTCGTTGAAATGGATGAAAGAACGCACCAGAAACTCAAAAAGCCGTGCCTTCGAAAATGTAATGCAATGAAGTTCCTACCCAAAAACGTTTGAATGAAACGCTGAGCAGTGAGCAAAATCAGACGGCTTGGTTCAATGAGAGTCTTGCATTGGTGAGCAAGAGGACCACCTGGTTGCATCAGCCACTCCTGTTCCACATCAGCAAAGAAAACATCCCCAATTGCCAAAACATCGTCATCATGTGAAAACTTAGACACAACATCCTGAACCGTCCTCTTCTTTGGCTTCTTAATATCCTCAATCCAAACAGCCTGAGGTTTACTCATAGACAGACCCAACGACTTCAACTTCCTTAAATGGTCATCATCTAGATAACAGGGTTGAGGCAACGAAAAATAACATAGGAACTTATCTACGTGCAAGCGGTTCTTCTTAATACTAGAAAACTCTTCAAATGTGATCACCACCTTTCTTCCCTCTCCAAAACATTTATTGATGTGATCAATATCCAACACTCTACTATACAGAAAATCCACTTTGGAGCTGGGAAGAACCAAAACCCGGTTAAGGAGAGCCGCGAGGAACATATGCTTCTCCAAACAAATCAGATGGTTAGACATTTGACCCGAAACGCACACAGCAAGCAAAAATTTATCAGCTTTGGGCTTCCACTCAATGGTTCTTCTTTGTGACAAGTTCTGATCCACTGTTCTACACCTATCGTAAGCGACAACGCCTGCACTAGCATTCCAAGGATCAACCAAGTTGCCAGTCCCGTGGGGATTCAGCAAAGCCTGTTGAATCTCTGAGTTGAGGGAAATCTGTTTGATCAACAATGATTTGAGATCCTCCATGGGATTCAGATCCTGCCTTTGGGAAGTAGTATTGAAATGAATGGTAGAGTTCCAAGCGCGTAGAAGCCCTAATTGCTGTTGGCGCAAGAGGTAAAGGGCGCGCAATTGAGATTCCTTGGTTTGGTCATCGAAGTTGAGAGAGGAGAGGGAGAGGGAGGTGGAGGGGAAGAAAAAGTGGGTATCGGGAGTGACATAATAGAGGATGATGATGAAGAGTGGGAGAATGGCGAAGAGGTACCTCTTTTGGAACTTGAACTTAGAGCGGAAACGTGAGAATCGAGAGGTGAGGTCTTCGACGTGGAAGGGGGCGAAGGAGGGAGGAGAAGGGGGCTTGGTCTCGTTCTGATGGATGAGGTTGTGGCGGTCTTCTTCGTCGGAGGAGGATGAATCCCTCTGCATTGCTTTGCCAAGCGACGGTGACGCCACAGCCACCGGAGACGGAGTCGATGGTCCCAACGATAACTGGAAGGAGAAGAAAGGAATGGCAAAGTCAGTGAATGAAGGAAAATGACTAGTCATCAGCCCATCTCACCGTTTGAGCCCACTGGACATTCCAACAACCGGCTGTTGGACTGGCCCAACTACTCCAAGGCTTTTTTTCTACTAAATTTAGGAAAATTACCAACAAATGACTTTAAGACATTTATTAAAGATAAAAAATAAAAATATTTTTGGACCAATCATTTTACAGAATAAGAATTAGGTTAAATTAACCTTTTGATCCTTATGTTTGCACTTCATTTTGTTTTAGTCTTTATACAAAAAAACATTCTTTTTAGTCTTACATATATTCTTTTAATATGAGTTTCTGCTGTCATTTTTTGTTATTCCGTGCCATTAAATCCCTCAGTTCCACCACTGCAACCGTCATGTCCACTACCATTAAACAAAGTCAGATAGAGGACATGAAGGGGCCATCAAGAGCTATTAAAGAACCGGCATCAATTGCTCATCCGCATTGGAAACAGTGGTGATGTTGGGTGAGTGTTGTAAGGAAGAAGCGGAGAGTGGCAACGCATCTCTAATTCGATGGTTGCCAAACTTCGGGGATAGGCCGATCTCGATGAGACACAGCTGATACATGCGGTGGTGGTCAGAAAAACCATCGTATGAGATTAGCTAAAGACGAGACAGAAGCGAATTGGTGGTAGAGTTACGGTAGCCATGACGATTGCGATGGTGAAGATATAGAATTTAACAGTAAATACCAACAAAAAATAAAGGCAAGACTATAATGAAAATGATAAAATATATGTAAAGACTAAAATAATTTTTTTTTTAGGGATTAAAGTAAAAATAAAGTGTAAATAAAGAAAAAAAATTAATTTAACCTAATTATATATGGTATTTGGATGGTTCAAGAGTAATCATGAAAGATAATGGTATTGCTATGCTATAGCATCTAATCTAAAGCTTTTATGATGAAGACGCGTAGCTATGTCACATTGCTGCCACGTAGACTTCGATCCACGGAAGCCTCCAGAAGGCAACACCATCTTTTGACAGATTTGATGATCATAAACTTTGAGGAGTCGAATACATTTTTGTTATATATATACACATGCTTAAGCTAGCATTAATAACTCCAGGTTAATTAGTTGCAAATCCAATTGAGTGGAGCGTGTCGTGTGAGCATACATGGAGAAAACAAGACATGTATTGTTAATCCGAAGGTTAATTACTAATAACATTATTAACACCAATATTACTACTGCTGCTTCTTATTCCAGGTCCAGGCCTGTCACAACCAAGGCCTCCAACCGGGCTGCTGTTCATGGTGTTAAGCCACCTGTTCCTGATGCCATTGATGTAATCAATCGAACTCACTTCAATTTACATTTATCTTATTTAATTTGATTTGATTCTTTCATTTATATTTGCTCTCCTTATGGTTGGTTGGGATCCTGAGAACAACTCTATTATGTTTGTTTTGCAGAAGGAGGAAGTAGAGAAGGAGATTCAGAAAGCCATAGAAGAGAAAGAAGCCAAGAGGAAAAAGATTGAGAAGATTATACAAGAATCCCATATAAGTAACACCAACTCCTCCAATTCTGAATCTGCTGAATCTGAATCCTCTTCTGCTCATTGACCCTTGTCCTACTCCTACCCACTTATTACCTGTACCTATGACATGCTACAATAGACACTCAGTTTTAAATTTGTATAAATGAAATGAAATTTGAGCTGTGTTTCTTTCTACCTCTTTGACTGTGCTTTTTCATCCAACTTTCCATGAACCAATCTGGTTTCTGATAGTTAGCACATGACGAATTTAACTCATCTTCAACAGAGTTGAATTTCCACCATGGGCCCATGGTTGGAGACAAGATTCTATTGTTTTAGCTGCTACTCTTGGTCGCTTGATTTATGAAACTTGATTTCTTTATCTGGCTGTTAATCAAAACGGTAAGAGAAGGCGCAGCAATTGAAAATAACATGAAAAGGACGTAACAAACCTCTCTGTCACAGCACTATTCCATTGGAATATGTTATACTCATTTATTCATTTCATGGCAGAAGGAATTGCATTTCACCCAACGATTCATTAAAATTGGTAAGTTCTTAGAATCAGTCCAATAACTATATTTAACAAAACTACAAAAGAGGGGCAAAGCTACTTAAGTTTTGACAGGGAGCCAAAATGACACAAGTGTAATTAAAAGATATTGACAACATTATCTTATATATAAAAGAAATTAGCCACCGAGTATGATAGAATTTCCTGACTGATGGGAAATTAGCCACTGCCTAGGCTCAAATCTCTGCAGTAGCTACAGAATCACAAAATAAAATATTCATACAATCAACTTATACGCTGACAAAAAAAATTTCAGAAGATTAACTCATAGAACTGCATCCTCTTTGTGATTGCTATTTTAGTCTCTCTAGGTCTGCCTAGTGCCTATACGCGGTTGGCTGTTAAGGGGCTGCCATGAGCAACTCGTGATTCCAATGAGTGCATGGTTGAGTAAGCAATTATCACACTGCTAAAAAAATGAACTTTCATGGCATTTTTTATGGTCTATATAACATGCAGCAAACAATTTGATGAGATAGCTTTGCATAGCTTTACCCATTTTACTGTTTCTCTTCAGCCACTTCGACGAGCCTTCCGCGTATCCACTTTTTAGTTACTACAGGTGATCTACATTGTGTTTCATGATCAATGGGCTGAATTCCCATCTCAGCTGGAGAAAGATCTGCTTTGTTTTCACTGCTCTGATCCTGTTCTGTTTCCTCATCTTGATTTGATGGACTAGATTCGTTTATCTCAATATCCAAACTAAAGGGTAAGGAAGCACAACCATTGGTTAGGTGAGGTTCTTGATCACCATTAGCTTTATGCAAAAAAATTTCGCCTAAATCTTCAGAGAACTTGTTGTCACTTGATGGTAAGGTTGAGTGTCCATTTATTCGGACCATATGTGATTGTTTTAGAACTTCAAATGCTGATTCTTTTTCCTCGTTGATCTCACTCAAACTAACCGAAGGAACATTATTCTCTGTCATTCCCTGTCCATCAATGGATTCAAGGGATTGAATAGCTTCAGCTATAAGCTTTCTGGTTTCTATCAGAGAAGACTGTGCAATGGGACTCTTTGTTGCAGCAACCTCAAGTGCCTTGGCAGCTTTCTCAGCTTCAGCAATCAATAGTCTGTGCATCACATATTATTTCGTGAATATATACAGGATAAGCGACATAAAAATTCTATAAAACTACAATGGGAAACTAATACAGCAAAACTGTATTTCTATGACCTAATCTCTAAAGTAAAACAGAAGTACCCAACGTTCAGTGCACCATGATCATGAAACAAAAAGGACATTAACTTCAAAAAAAAAAAAATAATAATAATAATGAATACATACTATGCATGTGTAAAAGTACATTTTTATTAAAAAGGGTCGACCTAGTGCACAGCGATTCCATCTAGTTGGGGGTCTAGGAAGGGTAGATGTAGCAGCCAAAGGCTGTTTTCCGGATAGAAACAAGTTACCTTACAATTGGGCAAAGGCTTGCCCAAAAAAATCTTGGGTGAGTTATGGGAAAAGACTTGTTGTTGCTGTTGTGGTTGAGGTATGGAAAAAGATGTTCATTACAAGTACATAATTTTAACTGAGTGGAGTATGGAAAAACAACACAGTAAAAGAAATCAAATGAAATAAAATGATACTCTGCCATTGATGCTTATGAGTAAAAAAGAAAGAGTTTACCTTGCTCGTTCAACGGCTAGAGTTTGTTTGGTTTCTGCAGCAGCTCTCTGTGCTCTAATGTTCTTAATCATCTCAAGCTTAGAATTCACCAAAGGATCCTTATACACAGGAGATTTGCTTTTCTTTAACGTGGCCGTATTAAGAATTTTGGAGCCACTTTTAACACGAAGGCTAGTATCAGGATCTCTTTTTGTTGTAGGTTTCCTCTTGGTGAGTTGTGCACCGTCACTTGGCCTTCTAGGTTTCCTTTCAGCTCCAGCTTCAATGCCATGATACTTGGCCAGTGCAGAGCAAACTCTTACACGATATTCCTGATTTAACAGAAAAATAAGTTGCCTTTGAAGAGAGAAAAGTAGTAAAAAAGGGAGGAATCCCCAGAAAAAAAAACGAAGAAAATTGTTCCCAAGAATGCTTTAATTCTTGATAAGAAGTACTTTGACAAAAAAAAAAATCTGGTGAAATACTTTGACAAAATTTATGAAGACCATTTGCTGTAACAAGTAATTTGATACTTGCAAGACAGCAAGTCAAAGCCCAAAGACAAGGCCAATATGGACCAATCAACATTCATTTTGGATATATATAATATATGGCAATAATGACAAACACAAAAATTAGTGCTTTTATGCTGAAAACATGCAAGTGACTAGTGAGGGTTCGGACCTTTGACTATGTTATTCTAACCGCCTCTCCTGCTTCCCCTTCAAACTTTATATGATAAAGGATTCACAGATGAGCATTTGACCTAACTTAAACGATTTTTGGAATTTACTGGAAGACAATTTGTGAAAGAGGTCAACATAAGGTTTCACAACTACAATACAACGGTGAATTTAAATTTTCTAGCAGGAGAAGAACACCTTACTACTAAGCCTCGTATTCTAATTAATACAGGTAGCTTGCGGAAATCAATAACAAGAAATTCAACTCAACATACAAAGTCTTAAGGAGCTTAATAAAAAAAGATTGGTAAACGCGTCAAACTATCAATATATATTATCTCATTTATCATTTGAGTCTAAGTAACATTTAAATACTAAAAATATCACATCTTTCTAGTTAATCCGTGGGAGGAACAATGTTGAGTAGTAAACAATCATATTTATAGTGGGTTCAATGACAATGTTAACATCTTTGAAGCCAATCTCAAACAACTAATAAGTTCTGATTTTATGAGGCTTTATTAAGTACTAATGTGCTACCTGAGAGAAAAACATAGCAAACATCAGTTTCTTAAAAAACCGTAAACCACACAACTTTGAGCTTAATAACTTATACACTTACAGGATCAGCCCATTTTGCAGAAATAGCTTCTGCAATTTTTCTTCTCTGTTCAAGGGACTTCGGTGCTCTTCTTCCACCTGGAATCCTTGTCGTTTGTTTCCTTTGTTCGATGCTCGCCAACCACTCCTGCTTCAGCTGCTCATTCATGGTTTCATAGGAATTCCATTGCAGCTCTTCCTGATCAACATAGCCTTGTCTAGAAGCTTCTGCAATTAAATTCTGCCACTCAATGCAGCAAGTCTCCTGCACCATTTTCCTTCCGCGCCTCCTTTCCCATCGCATTTTCACCCCAGCACCAATCTTCTGTCTTGTTTCTGTACTGTGAAATGAATAATGAAGGCTGAATCCAATAAAGTTCTTTCCGTAAAAGAACCAATGAACAAAGAAGCAGAATTTACGTAACTACAATGATCATGGAAAGGTATATCCTTACGTTTGTGCATGTCCAAGATTAACCAACTTCATCTTGACCTGCATAACCAAATTGTCAAGGAAATCAATTAAGAAAACTATACAAGCAAAATCTGGAAAACACAATAACCATCCCATGTCCTCATCAACAACTAATTAATCATATACTATGTTTGCAGTATATCAAGCTAAAAACACCTATTAATTAATAGAATTACAACATACTAAGAAACTGCAAAGTGACACCAGAGATAAATATTGGATAATAAATTTTGATACTAAAAAACCTATTTTAAATTTTAATTCAAAAATCTGTAAGTGATTCGAAAATGTGCAAGTGATTCTACATAGTTGATTTCTACTGAATTAAACTTGATGTTGTGACTTGTGAAATTAATTTCAAAATCATCTTCAACAAAGACATAAAAAAATTCTTACATGACATCACCTTAGGATTCTGCATAGCGAGCCTTGTTCTTTCCCTGATTTTCCGCAAAGTTTCTGCTCACAAGTTAAAAGAATATATAAGTAATATTGGAATTAGAACACAACAAAATGAAAACAGATGTGATAACTGATAAGAAAGTAAAGCAAGCTAAAAGCACCAACCAGGACTGTGCTTTCTTCCTTTGTTCCATGGAGTGTTTCCTTTGTTAGCTTTTGAAATCCTCATTCTTCTCAACTTCTCCCTCTCCTCAACCTCCTCAGATTCATGGTCAGAAAATTGAAGCATAACCTTAGGAGGGTCGGGGTTTAGGCCCCGGTCCAAGGGGTTAGATTCGGTACATTTGTCCCCTTTGGAAGCCAAAATTTTTGGTTCAAAGGTAACAGCAACGGCTTTAATCAGAAATGTAGCCCGTGGCAACTTAACAAGTCTGACATTGAAGAAATCCTTTTTAAGCTTGTGGAATGATGTGGAAGAACAAGGGACAGTGTGGTCATTTCCATAGGCAAAGGAGGAGGAGGAGGGTTTAGCATGATACGGCATTAGCGCCCTGAGAGAATAGAGTGGACGTTGGAAGGATAGCTGTGCATTAGATATCTCTGCCCACGACATTAACAAAATTTCACAATTGGATGCTTGCAATATTGATAATTGAAAGTTGAAAGAAAAGATTATTGAGAGAGTTGGACAAATTTCATCTGTTGATAATGTTCAATTCGAGGGAAATTAACGGAGGAGAGAGAGAAAGAGAAGCGACGGTACCGAACAAAGGCATGGGAGCTCATTCAGCGAATGGAAAAGAGAGAGAGAATACAGCGATTCAGTTCAGAGAAACATGGAGAGCATGCGAGAGGAAGAAGAAGAAGGTGCTTTGCTGATTACTCTGAAGACCACAAATGGTGAAGCAACAGGAATAGGATAACGTAGCAAGTTACAGTACACTACTGAGTCGGAGTATAAAAGTAAAATGACAATTCAGTCCTTATTCTGGCCCATATCACTCCCCTTGGTCCTGGGTCTGACGCACCCATGCACGGACCTTTTTTCTTCACACGCCACCCACATTTTAGGGAAAAAAATTTGGAAGAGGTAGCCAAAATAATAAATAAATAAAAACTGAAAAAATTCTAAAAATAAAAAAATAAAACTGAAAGAAATAAGGATTTGTTTGTATTTAAAAAAACTAATTCAATCATTTCCAGTTTTTTTTAAAAAAATTTAAAAACACGAAAAACAAAATAAAAACTGAAAATAAAAATAATAAATGATAATGCAAGCTGAATAGACCCATAGATTTTTAAAATAATTGTTAAAAACTTAATTTCAAAACAATTTTTTTTTTGAGAAAAAAAATAAGGTGGAAATGTTAATTCCATTTTAAAAATTACCATTTTAGATTTGTCTAGCCTGTGTGCACGTGTTAATAAATAATAATTCAAAATTATTATTTGTATGAAATTCAGTATATACTTTATTTGTATGAAATTTAAAATTATTAACAATTTGTACAAAATTACACATGTCAAAAAAAACTCTATTTATTATATATATAAAGTAATTATTATATAATACAATTTTTTTTTTGTAAGCAAACAAAATTACTAATAATCTGCAAAAATCAATTACACTGGTTAAAAAATTGTCCCATTTTTACGGCATTGTCTTTCTTTATAATTTGTGACCACTGACCACACTTGCAATAAGTGCATGTTTGGATTGGTTTTTGCCAACACTAAATCATGATTTAGATTCACTCATAATTAATTCTGACAAAAAAATCTTATTTGGCAATCTCACAACATAATTGATTCTAGATAGAAAACCATGGTTAGGTAAGAAACAACTATTTGTTGCTTCTGATTTTATTTAGAATCAATTCTGTTCATAATCAATTAATAGAATCAAATCCGCTTAAAATCAATTTTGAGAATTTAATCCAAACATAAGTTATGTCATGCATGTATCTTCTCTCAATTTTATGATTTATTATAATATAATTCAACTAAATTATTCTTTCTCTGAAGTTTTTAGAGCACTATATCTCATGGTTGCTTGCTCCATTTGACTTCAACAAATGATGGAGTAATTTTTTTAATCTTTGAACTTTCTTCTAATTTTTTTCTGTGAACTTTCTTCGTTAGTCAGAATTAGTAGGAATATAAGAGAGAGAGAAAAAAAGAAAAAGGGAAATTAGTTGGAACATTAATTAATTAGTTGCTTGCTTATATATACTTGGAATAATGTTTTTCATTCAACCTAAAATAAATAATTATGCACACAACTGATTAAATTTAAAGGAAATATGTAGTTAGATCGGTATAATTATTTGTACATGATTTAATCGTATATATTTAACTAAATAATTTACAGATTCGTCTCAGTTATGTAGTTCAGTTGACGAGCGCATGGAGACAAACGCATGTAGATATGGAGTTCAATCCCTAATTATAATATTTTTTTATGAACAAAAAAATAATATATAGATTTAATTACGTATTTTCACACGTTGAACCAATTATAAGATTATAGTTTTAAGTTGTAAAAAAAAATCACTTCCTTATACTCTAGGGTTGACGACGTGCAACGTGCAAGTTGCAACATCCAACATGTGAATGAACGCACCTTTGATGTTCTAGAAAGAGTCAATGGTTTGGTTTGAATAGGTACGTGTGTCCCTATATGTGAAACCTCAAATAAACCCCATAGCTCCAACGTTCTGGCTACATTCTTAATCTAATTTGTGCCTAATAATATTTGGATTTTATTAACCATTTCTCCAAGGGACGTTAGTTAAGAAATTCATAAATAAAAAGAAATCTTATTAGAAAATGTAATATTTAACAAGATTACTAGTAGTAAAACCCTAATTTTCTCTACGAGAAGTTGTTGCCTTGAGAAGAAATGAAACAATACACTTAAAATTTTGAAACGATCATTTGTGATTGTTAACACTCAACAAATTGTTTGATCATTGATGTTGAAAATGTAAAAGATATTTATGTGCAACACAAAAAAAAAATTGTATAATAATAATATGAGATAGTTGATTCTTTTAAATAAATTAGTACCGATTTAAATTTTAAATGTATATATAGAAAAAATTTTATTAAGAGAGATTAATTTCACTTAGGGTTGGCTTATGGGTAAGGCCGATCAAATCCATACTTTAGACTCATAAAAAATATGTATATTTTTTATATATTTAGCCTCACTTTTATACACTCACTTCGACCTTATATATAAGACTCTCTAAAAACAGACACAAAAATTAAGAAAGTTGGTTAATTTAGGTAGGTAAAATTATTTAATTTGTTAACAATTTGAATTAATTTTCAAATTTACCTTTCAATTATTCTCCAATTATCATCTCTCTTTCTACTTAATTAATCTTCTCCAATTATCATAAGGAGAGTTTCTCTTTCATTCTTTTATTACATTTATTGATTTTGAACCACACAAGAGTAGTTGAGTAAATAAGAGTAATTTCGTAAGAATAAATTAAATTTACACAAAGTTTTAAAGAGCCCTTACATATAAGGACATATAAGGACTAGGCATGGCAATAAAAACCGAACCCGCGGGTACCCAACCAACCCCGTCCGACATTGACCGGGATTCCCCGCTTTGACCGGGTTTTTGACGGGTTTGGGTTTTCTCCACCCCGCTTTTAGTGGGACGGGGGCAGGTTTGGGATTTTAACTATCCGTCCCCCCCGAA